>VHKM01000584.1:0-402500 GCA_007210695.1 Neogobius melanostomus | reverse complement strand
GTAATAATGAAAAGTGAATAAAGTTGTAATGGAGCCGGATCATCGTCACTAAACTTTTTGGCTCACGTCCTGTCGGTCAGTGACGGGACACCACTTCCTGTCCACATTTAACCGGAAATAAAAAATCAAATCAAACATCAGACCAAGAGCGTGAATAAAAACAGTTCTGCCCTGAAAGTGTGTTTCACTAAAAAGGTTATGAATATGTCATCATTCATCTGATTCATATAAACCATACCATGTACTTTATTTTGAAGGAGACAGGAAGTAGCTTAACGGCAGCGCTTATAAAACGGACAATGTAAAAGTATTATTACTAAGAACAATAAAATAATTGATTAACACAAGAAACATCTGGAACGGCTCATAAGGCCAGAACAAGTCTGTGTATTAGCATAGCAATGCTAATGTTCTAATTAGCATCATGAAAATGTGAATTAGCAACAGCTAATGCTAACTTTATGCCGGGTTTCTGGCACTGGCCACTGTGTGGTGCACTGGAGCTAATGCTTATTTTATTTCGAAGAAGAAGAAGAAAAAGAAATATTTACCGTTTATTCGGTCAGTGCATGTCTACACAGACACGGGGAGAACATGCTCCACACAGAAAGGCCCCGTCCAGGTGGGAATCGAACCCAGGACCTTCTAGCTGTGAAGCGAGAGCGCTAACCACTGTGCTACCGTTCCGCCCGTTAGTGCTACATTAGCGTTAGCCTTTAGCTCCAGTTATCGACAGCTGAACTCTCACAGGAATACACAGGAAACAGCCGTTACCAACAGGAAGTTAGCATCATGCTGCTGTGAAACACTGTGGTAAATGGTCTCAGCTTATAAAGCGCTTTACAGTAAAGCTCTTATAAAGCACTTTACAGTAAAGCTCTTATAAAGCACTTTATAGTAAAGCTCTTATAAAGCACTTTACAGTAAAGCTCTTATAAAGCACTTTATAGTAAAGCTCTTATAAAGCGCTTTACAGTAAAGCTCTTATAAAGCGCTTTACAGTAAAGCTCTTATAAAGCCACTTTATAGTAAAGCTCTTGTAAGCGCTTTACAGTAAAGCTCTTATAAAGCGCTTTACAGTAAAGCTCTTATAAAGCGCTTTACAGTAAAGCTCTTATAAAGCGCTTTACAGTAAAGCTCTTATAAAGCGCTTTACAGTAAAGCTCTTATAAAGCACTTTATAGTAAAGCTCTTTAAAGCGCTTTACAGTAAAGCTCTTATAAAGCGCTTTACAGTAAAGCTCTTATAAAGCGCTTTACAGTAAAGCTCTTATAAAGCGCTTTACAGTAAAGCTCTTATAAAGCGCTTTACAGTAAAGCTCTTATAAAGCACTTTACAGTAAAGCTCTTATAAAGCACTTTACAGTAAAGCTCTTATAAAGCACTTTATAGTAAAGCTCTTAGTGTAAAGCGCTTTACAGTAAAGCTCTTATAAAGCGCTTTACAGTAAAGCTCTTATAAAGCGCTTTACAGTAAAGCTCTTATAAAGCGCTTTACAGTAAAGCTCTTATAAAGCGCTTTACAGTAAAGCTCTTATAAAGCACTTTACAGTAAAGCTCTTATAAAGCACTTTACAGTAAAGCTCTTATAAAGCGCTTTACAGTAAAGCTCTTATAAAGCACTTTACATAAAGCTCTTATAAAGCACTTTACAGTAAAGCTCTTATAAAGCACTTTACAGTAAAGCTCTTATAGCCTACAGTAAAGTCTTATAAAGCACTTTACAGTAAAGCTCTTGTTAAACGCTTTACAGTAAAGCTCTTATAAAGCGCTTTACAGTAAAGCTCTTATAAAGCGCTTTACAGTAAAGCTCTTATAAAGCGCTTTACAGTAAAGCTCTTATAAAGCACTTTACAGTAAAGCTCTTGTAAAGCGCTTTACAGTAAAGCTCTTATAAAGCACTTTACAGTAAAGCTCTTATAAAGCGCTTTACAGTAAAGCTCTTATAAAGCCCTTTACAGTAAAGCTCTTATAAAGTGCTTTACAGTTAGAGCCAGTCACTCATTCTCCAGTAACACAGACACTGGAGACACAGAGGCATCTGCAGCAGCTGGGAGTCGAACCACGACCTTCTGATCATGGGACGGCCCGCTCTACCACCTGCACCACCGTCGCCCCGATAGCAAGCAAGTAATTTTTTCACAGTACTCACAGTACTTTTTACTTCTACTTGAGTAATATGATAATGAAGTATCTGTACTTTTACTTTTACCGCTGTGAGAAAATCTTTACGCGACAAATAAAATAATTATTTCCTTTTTGTTTTTATGGGATTTTTTATTTAAATTTAAATTTATGTCAAACTGAAACATGAATCAGACTTTTACTCACTCACACTACTCGAGTACTTTTTTACTCTTACTTGAGTGGGTGAATATTCATCACGACTTGAGTCTGTTTTTATCACAAGTTCAGCTTTTTCTGGTTTATTTTTGGCTCGTGGTCTCAGGAGGTTGTGGGTCCTGAACCTCTGATTTAAAAACCGTTTCAAACGGAGCGGTGCCGGTTACCATGGTAACCACATCTGTTAATTACTGCGACTGTCCTCATGACCTGTGTGTGAACTCGTGATCAGCACCTCCTTTACACTTTAGACAAACACGGATCTGAGGTCAGTGTGAAGTCTGAAGCGTCAGAGTGAGTGGTCAGTGTGAGATCTGAAGTTCAGTGTGAAGGATCTGAGCGTCAGAAGTGCAGGGGGATCTGAGTCAGAGTGAGGATTGAGGTTCAGAGTGAGGATCTTGAGGTCAGTTGTGGAGATTGAGGTCAGTGTGAGCGTATCTGAGGTCAGAGCTGAGGTCAGATGTGAGGGATCTGAGTTGAGTGAAGAGCGAGTCAGAGTGAGGATTTCTGAGTCGAGTGAGGTCATGTGTGCAGGATTGAGGTCAGTGTGAGGATCTGAGGTCAGTGTGGGATCTGACGTCAGAGTGAGGATATGAGGTCAGCAGTTGAAGATCTTGAGGTCACGATGTGAGGATTCTTGAGGTTCAGATGTGAAGATCTAGGTCAGAGTGAGGATCTTGAGGTCAGTGTGAGGATTGAGGTCAAGTGTGAGGTCTGAGCGTTCAGAGTTTTGAGGATCTGAGTCAGAGTGAGATCTGAGGGTCAGAGTGACGGATCTGAGGTCAGAGTGAAGATCGTTAGGCAGAGTGAGATCTGAGGTTCAAGAGTGAGGATCTGAGTGTCAGAGTGAGGATCCTGAGGTCAGAGTGAAGATCTGACGTCAGAGTGAGGATCTGAGGTCGTGTGAGGAATTGAGGTTCAGAGTGAGGATCTGAGAGTCAGTGTTAGGTCTTGAGTGTTCAGTGTGAGGATCTGAGGTCAGTGTGAGATCTGAGCAGTCAGACGTGAGGATTGAGTCAGTGTGAGGATCTGAGGTCAGTTGAGATCTGACGTTCAGAGTAGGATCTGAGGTCAGACGTGAGATCTGGAGGTTCAGACGTGAGGATCTGAGGTCAGAGTGAGGATCTGAGGTCGGTTGAAGATCTGAGGTTTCAGATGCAGGATCTGAGGGCTCGTGTGAGGTTCTGAGGTCAGAGTGAGGATCTGAGGCAGAGTAGATCTGAGGTTCAGAGTGAGGATCTGAGGTCAGAGTGAGGATCTGAGGTCAGTCGGGAGGTCAGAGTGAGATCTGAGGTCAGGTGAGGATTCTTGAGGTCAGAGCGAGGTCCAGTGTAGGATCTGAGGATCAGAGTGAGGATCTTGAGGTCATGTGAGGATCTGACGGTCAGAGTGGAGGATCTGAGGGTCAGAGTGAGAATCTGGTCAGCAGTGAGCGTCAGTGTGAGGATCCTGAGGTCAGATTGAGGATCTGAGGTCAGTGTGAGGAATCTGAGCGCAGTTGTGAGATCTTGAGGTGAGTTGAGATCTGAGGTCAGTGTGAGATCTGAGCGTCAGTGTGAGGATCTGAGGTCAGAGTGAGGCATCTGAGGTCAAAGTGAGGTCAGTGCTGAGGATCTGAGGTCAGTTTGAGGATCTGAGGTCAGTGTGAGGATCTTGGGTCAGTATGAGGATCTGAGGATCAAATGGATGGTCAGTAGTGAGATTGAGGTCAGTGTGAGGATCTGAGTCAGTCGTGAGGATCTCGAGATCGAGAATGCAGGATCTCGAGGTCAGTGTGAGGAATCTGAGGTCAAAGTGAAGAGGTCAGTTGTGAGGGATCTGAGGTCAGTGTTGAGATCGGAGGTCAAAGTGAGGATCTGAGGTCAGTGTGAGGATCTGGAGCGTCAGCATGAGGATCTGAGGTCAGTCGTGAGGATGAGGTCAGAGTGAAGAATCCTGAGGTCAGTGTTGAGGATCTGAGTTCAGAGTGAGGAGTGAGGATCAGAGTGAGGATTGAGGTCCAGTTGTGGGATCTAGGTCAGAGTGAGATCTGAGGTCAGAGGTGAGATCTGAGGTCAGAGTGAAAGATCTTAGTCAGTGTGAGGATTTGACGGGTCAGTTAGTGAGGATCGAGCTTCAGTGTGAGGATCTGAGGTCAGAGTGAAGATCTGAGTCAGTGTGATTGATTGAGGTCAGAGTGAGGATTGGTCAGTGTGAGGATCTGAGGTTCAGAGTGAGGTCAGTGTGAGGATCTGAGGTCAGAGGAGATTCTGAGGTCAGAGGAGAGTCAGTGGAGGATGTGAGGTCAGAGTGAGGATCTGAGGTCAGAGTGAGGATCTGAGGTCAGTGTGAGATCTGAGGTCAGAGTGAGGATCTGAGGGTCAGAGTAGGCATTGAGGTCAGAGTGAGGTCAGTGTGAGGATCTGAGGTCAGAGTGAGAGATCTGAGTCAGAGTGAGGATCTGAGGTCAACAGAGTGAGGATCTGAGGGTCAGAGTGAGGATCTGAGGTCAGTGTGAGGATCTGAGAGGTCAGTTGAGGATCTGAGGTTCAGTGTGCCCAGGATCCTGAAGGTCAGATGAAGATCTTGAGCGTCTGTGAGGATCTTATGTCAGTGTGAGGATCTGAGGTCCAGAGTGAGGGATCTGAGGTCAGAGTGAAGATCTGAGGTCAGAGGTGAGGTCAGCTGTGAGGATCTTGGAGGTCAGTGTGAGGATACTGAGGTCAGATAGGATCTGAGGTCAGCTGTGAGGATCTTGAGTCAGTGTGAGGATTCTTGGAGGTCAGTTGTGAGATCTGAGGTGCAGTGTGAACGATCTAGAGGTCCACCAGTGTGAGGGATCTGAGGTCAGTGTGAGATCCGAGGTCAGGTGAGGATCTTGAGGTCAGAGTGAGGATCTGAGGTCAGGTGAGGATTGAGGTCAGAGTGCAGGAATCTGAGGTCAGAGTTGAGATTGAGGTCAGATGAGGATTCTGAGGTCAGAGTGAGATCTGAGCGTCAAGTTGAGATCTGAGGTCAGAGTGAGGATTCTGAGGTCAGAGTGAGGATCTGAGGTCAGAGTGAGGATCTGAGGTCAGAGTGAGGATCTGGTTCAGAGGTGAGGATCTGAGGTCAGAGTGAGTCAGCTGTGAGGACTGGGTCAGGTTGAAGATCTGAGGTCAAGAGTGAGAGTCAGTGTGAAGTCTGAGGTCAGTGTGAGGATCTGAGGTTCAGAGTGAGGATCTGAGCGTTCAGTGTGAGGATCTGAGCGTCATTGTGAGGATCTCGAGGTCAGTGTGAGGATCTGAGGTCAGGTGAGGGATCTGGTTCCAGTGTGAGGATCCGGGTCAGCATTGAGGATCCGAGGTTAGAGTGGGATCTGAGGTCAGAGTGAGGATCTGAGGTCAGAGTGAGGATCTGAGGTCAGAGTGAGATCTGAGGTCAGTGTAAAAGTTCACTAATGTGAACAGACTCACTTTGACTTCAGAAACACAACTTGAAACCACAGTCTCAGGTCTCACTGATCTCAGGTCAGTCTCTGTGAGGCTCCTGTCAGAGCACTACACTCACAGCCACAGCTGCCCCGGGACAGACTGACAGAAACACAGCTGTCCAGTGTTCCACAGATTACTTAACTGATTTTAAAAGTAACTAAATTAGATTACAAGTTACTTTTTAGTCACATTCAGCACCTCCTCCAAATACAAACTGAAACTCGAGTTTGTTGTTATTGTTGTTATTGTTTTTTTTAGACGAGGTCCTCTAATCTCCTCTAAGGGAGCGACAGCTGCCGGAGGTGGAGGTGTGTCCTCTGCCTCTGGACGCTTCGACGTGTGAAACATCTGGATGCTCCCGCCGAGGAAAGGGCCGACACGGGAGGAGCTCGAGGAGATAAAGCTCTCTCTCCTTGTGTGGAGATGTGACCGTGGTCAGAAGGAGGAGGAGCTTCTGGAGCTAATGGAGGAGGTGAAACAGCTACGCCTCCAGAACGTGGAGAAAACCCAGCGCATTGTGGATCTGGAGCAGCGAGTGGACGAGCTGGAGCAAAACTCCTGCATGAATGATGTGGTCATCACCGGCATCAAGGCCGCGCTCCTACACGTGTGAGGTGACCACGGACACCAGGGAGCGACCAGGAGGCCTCCTACCTCCAGAGCCTGGGGATAGAGATGGACCTGGAGCACATCGAGGCGTGTCACCCACTGCCCACAAAGAACGAGAGACCACCAGCGGAAGAAAATAGCACTTTTGAAACAAGGACGCAAACTGAAAGGTACAAGTGTTTTATAAATTAACACTTGACACGGAAAAACGATGACATCGCAAGGATCGCACGACACTTAAAAAACAAGGCAAGATTCAGCAAACCTGGGTAAATAACTGTAAGATCTTCATCAAACTTAATGGTTCGCCGGAACAAGCAAAAGTCTTGGTGTTGAAGAAGATGGAAGATCTGGAGAAGTACTGACATCACAATGCTGAACACACCAAGAACCTGGACTACACCAAGCATTGATATGGACATGTTACAGATATACAACAGAATAAATAAAGTAGGAGGAGTGGCTGCTTTGTACATTCATAAATCTGTTAAATTTAATGTCTTAACACATATGACCATAGCTGTGGATGGATTGTTGAATGCTTAACAGTAGAAATTCTAAAGACTAATATCTCATGAGTTGTGTGTACCGGGCACCTGGGTCAAGTATAGAAACTTTCAATGAGTGGATGGATAAACTGTTTTCCACTGCGTACCAAAAACACTTATTTATCTGTGGTGATTTTAACATTGATTTGTTAAATCCAACTAAGCTAAAAACCGTTGATGACTTCATTGATACAATGTACAGCTTGTCTCTGTATCCAACTATAACAAACCGAGCAGAATAACGTCACACAGTGCCATTGACCAGTGGCGGAGCTAGGGGGTGGCTTTAGGGGCTTAAGCCTCGAATGTTTTTTCAAAAGCCCCGGATCTTTTTTGGACAGCTTTTTTTTTTTTCACGCTGTAAAAGCATTCATATCCGTTCAATATGAGAACAATGAAGCGAGAGCGGCAACGTAACACCGTAATTATTACCCTTCCCTGAACTTCTCCTGTTTGTCAGTCAGTCGGACCTTAGCCGCGCACGCGTGTGTGTGTGTGTGTGCGTGCGTGCGTGCGTGTGTGCGTGTGCGTGCGCGCGCGCGCGTGTGTGTGTGCGTGCGTGCGTGCGTGCGTGTGTGTGTGTGTGTGTGTGTGTGTGTGTGTGTGTGTGTGTGTGTGTTGATCCCAGCCGCGCGCGCCCTGTCTGAAGCGGGTAGCAGGGCTCGCAGACGCAGCGGCTCAGAGAGCAGAGGAGAGACGGAGGAGAGGAGCTCTGCACAATGCTCATGATCTCATCAGATTCTGAAATCGTAGGTAGTGGTGACATTTGTGTGTAATCAATCATAAACCTGTCACGAACGATAACTGCGTGCCCCGAAAGCTACGAAGGCTAACTTTCCCCTCGTGACTAGTGTTTACATTCACTAGCATTAGCATTAGCATTAGTATCCTGATGCTGCGATCATAAGGAGCCACTACTTGTGTTTCGTTCTTGAGAAAAGTAATTAGCCTTGTTTATGGACAATATGTGGAAACGTATGAGGCTTCACTTATCTATTGTAATTAATTACAATCTTGCTTAATTGTATAACATAATAATGCATATTTTTAGTGACTTGCCACCATGGACATCAGGTGCTTTTCAAAAAATGACAGGAAGGCAACCCAGGTGAGAGAACAACAAAGTACAGTTTCACATATTTATAATACTACAGTATATGTCATAACTTTGGGTTTTTAATAATTGCTCTGATGGATTTATAGCACAGAGAGGGAGAGATGGCAGGGACAGGGACAGCACAGACATGGAACAATTGTCCTCAGGTAAGGTAAGAAATAGTTGAGAATGATAGTGATAATATATTACCCGTATGCATTATTGAAGAAATTAGGCATTTTTTAAAACAAGGATTACAATATACTGTATATAATATAACTGTAAGAACTTTTTTTAACTGAAACATAATAATTTACAATATGTCTGTGATTCTGAATGATGTTTGCTCATTAGCACAAGAGGGGGAGATGACACAGAGAGGGACAGAGACCAGAATGAGGACAGTACAGAAATGGAGCAAGAACCAGGTAAGAAATAGTCAGACACGACCTGCCTGCTCAGTGTTTGTTTTTAGTTTGGATCGCTAACATGATACATTACACTGCAAAAAGTGCCTGCACTTCAATAGCCCTGCAGTTTGTTCAGCAACAGTGCAAAAGAGGGTTCAATTGTGAAAAGGGAAAGTGTCTATACATTGGCGCAAGACTACAGTAGACTTGACTGGTGTAGTCTTGGTTGGTTTTAGACGTTTTTTCTGTCTTAGTTTTGGAGTAAATCTGTGCAACTTTAGCTTAGCCCATGTTCATATGAGCCATTTGCTTTTTTATTGATGGTTCTGATTCTGTTCTGAATTAATCCTGGTTTAATCTTGATTTATAACTGGCTTGATCTAATACTGTCCTGAGTGAGTCCTGGTTTAGTCCTGAGTGAGTCCTGGTTTAGCCCTGAGTGAGTCCTGGTTTAGTCCTGAGTGAGTCCTGGTTTAGTCCTGAGTGAGTCCTGGTTTAGCCCTGAGTGAGTCCTGGTTTAGTCCTGAGTGAGTCCTGGTTTAGTCCTGAGTGAGTCCTGGTTTAGCCCTGAGTGAGTCCTGGTTTAGTCCTGAGTGAGTCCTGGTTTAGTTCTGAGTGAGTCCTGGTTTAGTTCTGAGTGAGTCCTGGTTTAGTTCTGAGTGAGTCCTGGTTAGTTCTGAGTGAGTCCTGGTTTAGTTCTGAGTGAGTCCTGGTTTAGTCCTGAGTGAGTCCTGGTTTAGTCCTGAGTGAGTCCTGGTTTAGCCCTGGTTAATAACTGGCTTGATCTAATACTGTCCTGAGTGAGTCCTGGTTGAAAAAAAAATCCTTGTAATGAATTTTTGTTATTTTCCTTTAGACTTAAGACTTTAGATTTACAGTAAATAAAGCAATAGATAAATAAATACAATAAATTAGTAAAACTATTACCAGCTTAATTGGGAGTGTTTTAAAATGGTGTATTTTAAGAGTAAAGTAATAATAATGTAGCCTATGTTCTAATTGTTATCATTGTTTAATAGGAGATTAAAATAGAATATGCTCATCTAAAATACACCAGATTACACCAAATTACATCTGTGAAATTCAAAATTTCCTGGGGGAGGACCCCAGACCCCCCACATAATATAATTTCACCTTATTACTTCTAAACCCCTGGCTGCG
This sequence comes from Neogobius melanostomus, assembly GCA_007210695.1. NCBI lineage: Eukaryota > Metazoa > Chordata > Actinopteri > Gobiiformes > Gobiidae > Neogobius > Neogobius melanostomus. Next base: position 392,883 of record VHKM01000584.1, on the reverse strand, counting down.
GACCTGCTTGCATAGACTTTTAAAAGAAATGCAATTATTAGTCCATATGATTATTTATGAGGCTACTGTCCTTTAGGACTTATTATAAAAGTGCTCATTATTATTATTAATTTTATAGTATTTTCCTGTTTACAAAATATATGCACTGCACGACCTGCCATCGCAGGTACATTTCAGCCCATGACCCAAAATGCTTTATGGGCTAAGCCCCTGATGATTGGAGTGTCTAGCTCCGCCCCTGCCATTGACAACATTTTTACTAACAACATGGGGAATCAAATCACAAGTGGCCTATTTATATGTGACATCACCGACCACTTACCTGTTTTTACTTTGTATGACTGTAATATCAAAAAAACTAAAGACGTTATGGTAAAAATCTCTAACGAATAACAGCTGAAGAAACGATCCGTGTCCTAAATAGTAGTTTGTCCAGGATTGGACTTCAGTTTACAGAGAACCAAATGTGGACAGTGCTTGTGGTAATTTTTTAGATATCTTCACTTCCCTGCATAATAAACACTGCCCTGTGAAAGAATATTTTGTTAAGGAAAAACATTTTAAAAAGCCCTTGGATTACGTAAGGAATAATCAATGCCTGTAAAAGAAAAACAATCTCTACAAATTGTTTATCAAAGTAAAACAAAAGAAGTGGAGCAAAGATATAAAAAGTACAAAAATAAAAATTAACTGATATCATAAGAACAAGCAAACGGTTATATTATCAAAAAAAAAAACTATGTGAAAATAAAAACAATATGAAAGGAACTTGGGATGCTTTGAATAGCCTAGTCAAACAAAATTGACATACCCCGATCACTTTATTGATGAAAATGGTGAAGATTATAATATGAATAATGTAGTAAATAAGTTCAACCATTGTTTTGTTAATGTTGGCCCTGAGTTGCTGCTGATATTCCAGACTATTGAACGGAATCCTTTGTCTTTCTTCCTCTCAGCTACAGATGAGCAGGAAGTGACAAACATTGTGATATCAACTAATGTCATGATATCAACATGGCATTAGTTAAAAAAGTTATACTGAATATTGTAAAACCTTTGACTTATATCTGTAACTTATATTTGTAACTTGTCATTCCTTACTGGCTGTTTTCCAAGTAAATGAAAATCGCTAAAGTAATTCCGCTCTTCAAAAATGAAAACAAACAGGCTTTTACAAACTACAGACCAATCTTTCTTTTGCCTCAGTTCTTTTAGAGAAGCTTTTCAATTCTCGACTTGAAAAGTTTCTTGAAAAACATCATATAATTAATGAAGGCCAGTGGTTTTAGGTCCAAAAGAACGACCTCAATGGCAATAACTGAAGCTATTGAAGAAATTACTAATTTAATAATAACTTTATTACCGCCTAACCTACAAAGTTTCTTTATAACTCCAGTGCGAGCTTATGACTTGAGAGGTTTTGGATATTTTTCATTGCCGAGAGCTCAAAACACTGGTAAACGTTTCTGTGTGTCTGTATGTGGAGTGAAACTCTGCAACAAACTGGACTTACAACACAAGCAATGCCAAACTGACCATCGATTCAAACTGTTATAGAAACATCAGGTCTGGTCAAAGTATAGAGATGAAGGTCTTTCATTTATATTACTTTTGTCTCATAGTGTTAACAGTGCTCAATGTTTCCTTATCATCGTTGGTTTAATTTGTCTTTTACCATTATTGGTATATTGTCCATTACCATTGTTTGGTTTACTTTTTGTTACGATGTAATAATTATTGTTACCTGTGGAAATGCCACCATGATATAACATTTGTATAATGGTCCTTGAACAAAGTAACAGTGAAGCTGAATGTGTTAAGTTCTGAATGGGGAACTGGGGTGGGATTAAATAAATTATCTTCTTCCACTCCCTTTCAGGTACAAATGGATCATCTTGTTTACATATTGTATATTCTTTTGTTTGTTTTTTGTTTGTTGCCCATTGCCTGAAATAAATGAATAAATGAATGAAAATGAAGGAATGAATAGTTACTATGATATACAGCTCCTCTGGAAAGTACTAATACACTTTGAACTTTTGCACATTTTGTCATGTTTACAACCATAAACATAAAGATTTTATTTTGAATGTTTTACTGAAAGTTCACACACAAGTAACAGACAACTGTGAAGTGAAAGCAAAATGATACATGATTCTGTTATTTAAAAAAAATAGAAAAGTGAAAAGTGGGGCGTGCATAAGTATTCATACAGCATGACTTAATACTTTGTGGAACCCCCTTTTGCTGCAATAACAGCAGCAAGTCTTCTGGGGTATGACTACAAGGTTTGCACATGTAGAGACTGACATTTTAGCCCATTCCTCTTTACAAAACAACTCAAGCTCTGTCACATTAGAAGGAGAGCGTTTGTGAACAGCAGTTTTCAGGTCTTTCCACAGATTTTCAATAGGATTTAGGTCAGGACTTTGACTGGGCCATTCTAACACATTAATATGTTTGTTTTTAAACCATTCCATTGTAGATTTAGCTTTGTGTTTAGGGTCATTGTCCTGCTGGAAGGTGAATCTCCGCCCCAGCCTCAATTCTCTTGCTGACTCCAGCAGGTTTTCCTCCAAAATGTCTCTGTATTTGGCTCCATCCATCTTCCCAACTATTCTTACAATCTTCCCAGTCCCCGCTGAGGAAAAGCAGCCCCATAGCATGATGCTCCCCCACCATATTTGACACTGGGGATGGTGCACTCAGGACGATGAGCAGTGTTAGGTTTGCTCCATACATAACGTTTTGCATTTGGGCCAAAAAGTTCAATTTTTGTCTCATCTGACCAAAGCACCTTCTTCCACATGGTAGCTGTGTCCTCCATATGACTTCTAGCAAACTTCAAACAGGATTTCTTATGGCCTCCTTTCAATAATGGCTTTCTTCTTCCACTCGTCCATGAAGGCCAGATTTGTGTAGAGACTTATAGTTGTCCCATGTACAGATTCCCCAGCTCAGCGGCAGTACGTCGCAGCTCCTCCAGAGTTATCTTAGGACACTTGGTTACATTTCTGACCAGTGCTCTCCTTGTTCGGTCTGTTAGTTTAGGTGGACGGCCGTGTCTTGGTAAGTTCACAGTGGTGCTATACTCTTTCCATTTCTGAATGATGGATTGAACAGTGCTCCGTGAGATGTTCAAATCTTGGGAAATCTTTGTATAACTTAACGCTGCTTTAAACTTCTCCACAGCTTTATCCCTGACCTCTCTGGTGAGCTCCTTGGCCTTCATGATGTTGTTTAGTGACCAATACACTCTGACCATAGCTCTGAGGCCCTCACAGAACAGCTGGAATTATACTGAGAGTAGATTACACACAGGTGGCCTCTATTTAATGGTTAGGGCAAGGTGTGAACATTCTGCAGTCATTAGGATTGTTATAAAGGCAATTTAATGCACTCAGAAAATGCTGTATGAATACTTATGCACGCCCCACTTTTCACTTTTCTATTTTTTGTAAAATAACAGAATCATGTATCATTTTGCTTTCACTTCACAGTTGTCTGTTACTTGTGTGTGAACTTTCAGCAAAACATTCAAATAAAACCTTTACGTTTAGGGTTGTACTTTCAGAAGGCCCTGTAACTCATAGTATCAGATTAGAGGACCTGGTTACTGACCTCACTGCCCCAGCTGCACCACAGACCCTCACCACTGTGTATGTGCTTCACTTTAACCACTAGGCCGCCTCTCACCTGTGTGGGCGGAGTCCAGCGCAGATGTCGGTTTGATCTGAAGAAACATCAGTCCCAAACAGAGCAGCGCTGTTGCTACGGAAACACACCACCGAGCCATGAGGAGGTCACTGAGGTCCTTCAGGTGCTTTATAAAAGTCTTTCCCGGTGACTCTGCTGTGAGAAGCTCAGAGGAGACACATGTTTGAATTGACCAGGAGGAAAAACTCCTTTACTTTTCAGACTCTTTTCTGCAGCAGGTCCAGGTCTGATCCAGGGTCAGTCCTCACACAGACTCGGACTCAGAGGGTAAACGTGCTCACAGTCTGGTTTAGTCCAGGTTTAGTCCCGTGCAGACCTGCTCATAAATCCAGTTTCAGCTTCGTCCTGTTTTTCTTTCCGGGTTCAGATCCAGAATATTCCTGGTTCTGGTTCTTCATAAACAGTGGATGAGACACATGTGCAGAAACCGACGGAGCCTGACCTCACTCTGCCCCTCCTCCTCCTCCCTCCCTCTCTCTCTTCTCTTTCCAATCTCTCCCTCCCTCCCTCCTGTCCGGCCTGATCTCCCTCCTCCCCCTCCTCCCTCTGTCTCCCTCCCCCTCCCCTCCGGCCTCCTCCCTCTGTCTCGTGCTGTCTCTAAACGTTAACCCTCTCAGCTCCGGCTCGGCCTCAACACAACTGTCTCTGATACTGAAAATATACATTTCAATTGGTAACACCAAATGAAATTAAGTTGATTTAACTTATGTTCTAATGTTAAACAGACTGATATTTTAAAGCTGGGGTACCTGATGTTTTGGTGTTGTAGAAGACATTTCCTTTTGCCTCCTTTTGTTTGTTTATTTGAGCAGCTTACATTTTCCAAATTACACAATACACATTTAAACAGCAGAAGCTCAAAGGAGTCGGCTGAACCAGAAGCTTATGAGCCGAGCCCACATTCAACATAATAAACATTTACATTTCACAGTAATACATACATGAGGACAGTATCAAGAACATGTGTCTATTCCTTAAGTAGACAAGTGTCCTCAAAAGGCGTTTACGTCACATGAAAATATGATTACGTGACTGGAACGTATGTGACTGTACTCCGTTGCTTACATTTCCCATAGGGAGGAATTATTTACATGAATAACATCATCTTAACAACAGTTAGTCAGGTAGTACAGGTAGTCTTGGTCTTCAGACACATCCTCCTCTACTTCACTGTCATCATCAATAAAGAGTTCCAGAGCCTCCTGTCATCCTTTTGTTCTGCTCAGTCTGTAAAGTCTGCCTGACAGTGTAATGTTGCAGAGAAGCTTTTATATGTTGTGCCCCTCGCTGTTCAGTGTCCAGTGAAGGTGGGTGGAGTTTTCCTGCGAGAACATAAATGGTTCCTTCAAAAGTCAGAACATCTGCACCTGTGCACCTGTGTGTGTGTGTGTGTGCGTGTGTGCATGTGTGCGTGGGGGAGGGGCCTGTGTGTTTGATGGGGGTGAAATGTCTCACAGTTGCAAAGAAAGAAATACATTGACATTTTTGTTGGGTCAAATTGACCTGAACAGTATCTGTGATATAAACATGGATACTGTTTATATCACATAGATACAAACAGTATCTGTGATATAAACATGGATACTGTTTATATCACATAGATACAAACAGTATCTGTGATATAAACATGGATACTGTTTATATCACATAGATACAAACAGTATCTGTGATATAAACATGGATACTGTTTATATCACATAGATACAAACAGTATCTGTGATATAAACATGGATACTGTTTATATCACATAGATACAAACAGTATCTGTGATATAAACATGGATACTGTTTATATCACATAGATACAAACAGTATCTGTGATATAAACATAAATACTGTTTATATCACATAGATACAAACAGTATCTGTGATATAAACATGGATACTGTTTATATCACATAGATACAAACAGTATCTGTGATATAAACATGGATACTGTTTATATCACATAGATACAAACAGTATCTGTGATATAAACATAGATACTGTTTATATCACATAGATACAAACAGTATCTGTGATATAAACATAGATACTGTTTATATCACATAGATACAAACAGTATCCTGTCCTGTTATGTTTGTCCCGTAACATAACAGGACAAACAGTCTGAAGTTTAGCGTTTTGACCGTTTCAAAATGTGGGGAAAATTTGGAAATTGTACCAAAAAATTGGTGGAAATTAATGTTTTTTTAATATGAAAATAAACATTTGGAAAAATTTGAAAAGAAGCAAAAACAGGTGGAGCGGAAAATGTGGAAAGAAATGTGTCCTCTTACCCCCCGCCTATACCAAGTGCATTTTCTCCAATTCAGCTTTACCCAAATCTAAAAGCTTCTCACAGCCTATAGGCCAGTGCCTCATTTGAAAGCTAAGACCTACAAAACTCATCTAAACGGATCTTTTCCTCACGCTGTTGCTGCATTGTCACATTTTTCACAAGGAACAAGGAAACAGTGAAACAGTGAGGAGTCTTTTATTAAACACATTTAAACACACATAATAATAATAATAATAATAATAATGATGATGTTTATTTGTGCTGCGCGAGGCCGCTCAGCACAGACGCCACTTCATCACTCGACATGTTCTCCACCGACACGCTGCGCTCCACGCCGCGCGCTGGAAACACAACACACTTACACTTTTATACACGATCAGAGGATCAGTCACTTTAACCAGGGACAAAACAAGCAGCAGCTCAAATGTAAGGCTTTTTAATGTAAAAATCAGTCGGGCAGAGTGGGGGAAGATGAGCCACTCGTTGCTTTGGTGGTTCTTGAGTAAAAACAGTAGAAAATACAAACACATGTTTATTTACACACATTAAATCATCACACGAGATCAATAAAGGCTATCTTATCTTATCTTATTTTGGGACGTTTTCTATTTGCATCTTTAAAAAACGTCTGTAAAATATGGTTTTAAAGAAATAATAAGTGTCTTCTGACTGGTTTATTCCAGATTATAGATCCGGTTTGATCTTTGTTATCGTCGCTGTCTCGAGCCCTGACTCTGAACATCATAAATAAACCTTTACTTTACCGTATCTGGCCCAGAGCGTGGCCCGGACGCCGGAGCACTCCCGGATCAGGATGGGGAAGTCTGGGTTAGACTTCTTCAGAGTCACGTAATGCTGCTCCACAAAATCCCTGCAACAAAAACATCATTTACAAGGTTTATACCATTGGTTTATTCAATGTTTTTAATGCTACAAACGCAGAAAAAACACACAGTTCAGTTCATGGATGTCTGATTTATTAAGATGAATAATTGTCAGATTGTGATGAAATGTAATTTACCACAATAATCCATCTAACTTTGTGCTGAATTTCACACATTTATGTTTCGCCTTTGGGGAAATAACCCTGATCTAACCTAATGCTGACGAGTTTTAGAAGCTCTGTCCAGTTTATCCGGCTTTAGAATTAACGTGTGTCATGGCATCAAACATCTGATTAAAAATGTATTTTATGTTTAAAGCAAAGTAAATGGTTTGGAGCCTGACGTGTCGGCACAGTTTACATTAAACTTTAAAACATAATCCACACACTTTGTTTAGATTCTAATCATGAACTTACTCAGATTACAAGATTGAAAATGGAACATCCAGCAGCTTTAGGCCTGATTTACTGAGAAAAACTCCATTTATCGAACACAATCTGTCATTCACCACCACTGTTTGTCATTTATTGAGCGATAAGTTTATTATTGTGACTTTCCTAAGCAATAAATACCAGACTTGTGAAGAATGTAGTTGATTCACACTCAGATTAAACCCTCCCTGAGCTCCTCTGAGTCTCTGCTGATGAACAACAGTCACATTTATCCAGTCACTTTAATAATACAAACATAAAGCCCGGGGTTAGCTCTGCGGTTAGCCGTTAGCCGCTAACCCCGTTCATCCTAACGGCATTAGCATTAGCCTGTTAGCCTCCCGCAGGTTAGCGGCTCTTATGTCCGTGTCCCCCCGCCTGAGGCTCGCTCTGCCCGGCCGCTCAGACCCACCTGGCCCCCTGACTCCCCGCGCAGCTCTGGCTCAGGTGAACTCGGACCTCCCGCAGGTTTTTGGCCAAACTGGAGCCGAGAGTCCGAACCACAGAGGCCGCCATGTTTCTGTGTGAAGGACGGGCTCTTCCTCTGCGGTTTAAGAGGAGAGGAGAGGAGAGCGCCTCTACAGGACACACCGGGGAACTGCTGCTGGTTACGCCGACGATAACAAGACTTTAACCTCTTAACCCCGCCTTAACCGAGTGCATTCACCCCAGTGTGGCTTTACCCAAATCTAAAAGCTCACAGCCTATAGGCCAGAGTAACGCCTCATTTGAAAGCTAAGACTTACAAAACTCATCTATAAAAATGTTTTTCCTTGTGTCTTTGTTACTTTTTCATAGATTTTCTGTTACTTTTCTGTTGTTCTTTTTTTTTTTTTTTCCGTATAATTTTTGTCGCTATTTCTACACTGTTCCAGAAGCTTTCAGATTTGGGTAAAGCCAGACTGTAGAAAAAGTGCTCAGTTCAGGCCGAGTATTCATTACGATGATCACTAATATGAACAGAGCTAAATTGGCCAAATAAACAACTACTACATTTAAAATTTAACCTCTCAGAACACTTTCTCCAGCTCGGCTTTATCCAAATCTAAAAGACAAAACAGCAATGAAAAGAACTGTGAAAAAGGCGACAGCGTTCAGATCAGTTATGTAGGTCTTAGCTTTCAAATGAGGCCTAAAGGCTGGGACCTTTTAGATTTGGGTAAAACAGAAGAAAATGCACCATAAGGTCAGAGGTTCAGTTAAAAAAGAGCAAAGAAAAGTAACAAACAAAAAATTATTTTATTTGATATAATAAATAATGTTTAAAGGTTTCTGTGTTTATTGATCCTTTAACTTTGCCTGATAGAATAAAACCTATAGAGTAGTTCTTTCTCAGGTGAAGCGTTTGTGAGTTACGTGTGGGTGAAGTGTCGCCCTCTGGTGGACGGATCTCCTCGGGCTCTAAAGGATCAGGTGGAGATCCACAGATCCACAGGGAAAGGTCTGTTTTTTCACTTCAGCTCCGTCGGCGTCTGGTTTTTCGACGGTTCACTTCAGCAGAACAGCCGTTACCGTGGAGACCGTGGAGACAAGGCAGTCAGAGACGAGAAACTCTGAACCCACAGGTCTGAGTCTGCAGAGGATAAAGCCCAGAGTCACTGTTTCTCCAGTTTGGCTTTACCCAAATCTAAAAGCCTCTTGAAAAAGCGTCAAATAGCGACAAAATGAGGATGAAAACACAACAAAAAAGCAACGAAAAAAAGGCCAGAAAAAAAGTGACAAAGAAGCAACAATAATACAACCAAAAGTGACAAAATGTGGCGAAACACGACAAAAAAGCAACAGAAAAAACAACAAAATGAGAGAAAAACGCGTCAAAAAGGTGGGATCACTATTGTAGGTCTTAGCTTTCAAATGAGGCGTTAGATTTGGGTAAAACCGAACTGGAGAAATGTGCTCAGTTAAAGCACAGGTTAAAGGTGAAATTGACACTAAACATCAGAAAGATAATCCATATAGTCTGCAGATTAATGTCTCTAAAAAAACCTGCTCGACTCGACCCAGAATCACTGATAAACAAAAACTATAGAATTGTACATAAACAATTGTCTGTAGTTCTTCTTTAAGATAACTGTGTTTACATAATTCTACATTTGCTGATTAAGCAGAACTCAGTAACTTGTTTACCTTAATAAATCCTTTTCGTAGTCCCTCTGGGGGTGATACAAGTGTTAATGGGATGATTGGGGGTCTTTCATCGCCCCTGGTGTCTCTGGACAGAAAACCACAATTGCAACTTTCCTGCCTCCGGGTTGGAGTCACCAATACACACTAATGGAATCACAAAGAAGAAGCTAACAGGCTAACGGGCAAAGCTAACTGCGGGCTAGCTCCACTTAAACAGTATTTACAGCCGAGTCTGAGTGAAACAAATGATCTCCATTGTGTAACTGGATGAACAATATCCTTCTGTCCCTTTGTCTTTTGGACAATTAATGAGTAAAAAAACACAACATGCTACGACACCTGCAGTGGCGCTTATGGCCTCTAGGGGCATGAGTTACTTAGTACTGCTTTAAGGATTTATATTTGATATTATATTCTGTGTAAACTCACCTTTTTGTTGATGCATTAATTAAAAACTCAAATGTTAAAGTCCTGCAAAATAAAAATCAAACGTAAGGCTTTATTATTTGTCTTGATAAAGTCTTATGTTGATTTTGTATCAATAAACCCACAAAACTGTGACAGAGAAGCTCTTTTAAACTAATTACAACTGTGTAGAATCTCACAAAAGACAAAGGAAGACTTTGAACAAAACAAAAATATTAACCTCTTACCCCTTTAACCAGACACATTTTGTCCAGTTCGGCTTTACCCAAATCTAAAGCTTCTGGACTGCAGCCTATAGGCTGGGGTAACGCCTCATTTGAAAGCTAAGACCTACAAAACTGATTGTAACTTTTAGTCATGTTTTCGTAGTGTATTGTTGCTTTAACGTCACTTTTTGTTCATCACTTTTAGATCGCATTTTGTCTCTTTTTTGTTGCTTTTTCATCACTCTGAAGTCGTATTTTTGGTCGTTTGTCCTTTGTGTTATTCTTGTATTTTCCTCCTCGTTTTTAGTTTGTTGGTGTGATGCAGCGTGTGCTCCGCGGGGGCGCTGTGCTGCTCCTCTGACGCGCTGGTGTCGCAGAGGAAGAACCCGTTAGCCTCTGCTGTTATTTTGTTAGCTTTAGCTCCGCTTCAGTTTCACTGAATAAAAGTGACCAAACCGAGAGGCCCGAGAGCAGAGCCGTGAGTCCGGGTTTGGACCTTCACCAGGACCGGAACCATCATGCCTGAGAGTGAGTTGATCTCCGGACTGTCGATATTTAGCATAAGTCTGTGGGTTTTAGGCGTTAGCTTCAGGAGTTAGCCGCCTAGCCTCTTAGCTCCGCAGTAAAAACACAAAGATGTTGTATGTTTTTATCTTGTGACCGTTTATGTTATCCTGTTTAGTTTGTTTAAAACTCATAGATTTGACAAGTTTTGTTCAGTTCAGGGGTTTAAGATGCAGAAAAAGTGTTAAACTTTCATGTTTTGGACCAGTTTGTTCTGAATCTGAACTTTACCTGAAAACACAGAAATGTCTCCATGAAAAGAATCAGTTTATTTATTATTGTTTAACCGTCACATGTGTTTGATCTGGAAAACAATGAAGGGTTAGGTTTATATAATATAATGATGTGACATTTAATCTGGTTTGTCATTTATTTTACCTCAAACCAATACAACTAACGAATACCAGTCGTCTCGAGTACTGTAATGTTGAGCTGAGTCTGAACCCTCGAGCACTGCTCGTGTTTTTACACATTATGGTAAAAAAGCATTTATTATTTCACTTTCCTTAAGACTAAATGTGAACTGTGACTGAAAACACTGGAACATCATGTGGTTTAATCATGTGTTCATGCAGGTAGTATTAGTTACATTTACTCAAGTACAGTACTTAAGGAAAATAGTAACTTGTGACGTCTGTCCAGCCCTTTGGCTAATTCTGGCATATTTATACTAATGTTTATTAATATGTCCCTATAATTAAAAAACACTAAAACTCTAAAGTCACAAATCTTCATTTTGATGTAAAGTAATGTGTTTTGTCACTTAATTCTTCTTAATGATTTATTTTTAAGTTTTTATGGAATTTTCTTAAATTATGAGAAACAAACAGGAAATCGTGTGAAACATTTAAGTCACGACTGAAACATGAATCAGTTACTCACACGGTACTCAAGTAGCATTTTCTCCAAGTACTGTTTTACTCTTACTTGAGTAATTATTTTGGCGACTCTCCCTCTGATCATCTGCAAACCTTATTCTGTGTCTTGTGTTTCAGCGGAGAGTTACTCGAACCCTTTGGCTCCGGAGGGTCATGAAGTGGACGACCATCGCTCCGCGGCGCAGTGAGACTTTTCTCTTTACAATATATATAAACATCAGGAATAACCCACGCTGTTATTGTGTTTGTGCAGATTTATAAATATATATAATATATAAACATATATATATATTATAACGTTGTTATTGTGTTTGTGCAGATTTATAAATATATATAACATATAAACATATATATATATTATAACGTTGTTATTGTGTTTGTGCAGAGCCAAACTGACCAACGATGACTTCAGGAAACTGCTCATGACCCCGAGAGCGGCGCCGTCCTCCGCTCCTCCGTCATCCAAGTCCAGGACCCATGAGTAAATCCTTCACTTTATACTCCTCCATATGTGCACGCGCTCCTCCATATGTGCACGCGCTCCTCCATATGTGCACGCGCTCCTCCATATGTGCACGCGCTCCTCCATATGAGCACGCGCTCCTCCATATGAGCACGCGCTCCTCCATATGAGCACGCGCTCCTCCATATGTGCACGCGCTCCTCCATATGTGCACGCGCTCCTCCATATGTGCACGCGCTCCTCCATATTGACGGCACCGCGCTCCTCCATATGTGCACGCGCTCCTCCATATGTGCACGCGCTCCTCCATATGTGTAGCACGCGCTCCTCCTATGGCACGCGCTCCTCCATATGAGCACGCGCTCCTCCATATGAGCACGCGCTCCTCCATATGAGCACGCCTCCTCCATATGAGCACGCGCTCCTCCATATGAGCACGCGCTCCTCCATATGTGCACGCGCTCCTCCATATGTGCACGCGCTCCTCCATATGAGCACGCGCTCCTCCATATGTGCACGCGCTCCTCCATATGTGCACGCGCTCCTCCATATGAGCACGCGCTCCTCTATATGTGCACGCGCTCCTCCATATGTGCACGCGCTCCTCTATATGTGCACGCGCTCCTCCATATGTGACGCGCTCCTCCATATGTGCACGCGCTCCTCCATATGTGCACGCGCTCCTCTATATGTGCACGCGCTCCTCATATGTGCACGCGCTCCTCCATATGTGCACGCGCTCCTCCATATGTGCACGCGCTCCTCCATATGTGCACGCGCTCCTCCATATGTGCACGCGCTCCTCCATATGCAGCTACAGTCCTTTATACTCCTCCAGCCCACGATAGAGCGAGTCACAGTGATCAAATCTACTGGACAAGGCTCTAAACGTTTAAATATGAATCCAGGATGTCACTATTTAAATCCATAATCACGGCCTCCAGACTCGGTTCTTCAGAGCCACAGTTTCCTCTGAATCATGTCGTTCGCTTCAGCTCAAACCTCATTAACTGGACGTGTTTTACAGAATGCCCCGGGACTACAACGAGGACGAGGATCGGCCGCTCGACGCAGGAAGAAGAAGAGGTACATTTCTGCTGCTCTGGTCCTGGTTTGGTTTAGTCGAAGTGTCGGTGTTTTCTCCTCCTATAAGGCTGTGTCCTGTTCAATACCAGGGCTTTAATGATGCCGATACCGGAACCATGCTTTTCCCATTCTGGTACTACAATATTTGTCGTCTAGAACCAGAAAACTGAACAATATTTTTCCCAAACATTAAGGAAAAAATGTGTTAAAAATGGGGGAAATGAAACAATTAGGAAAAAGAAATCGGGGTAGAAATCATTCGTTTGAGTTGAAAAAACCAAGTCGCTTCCTTTAGTTTTCTTGTACTTTGTGACATTATTTTCTCATTCTGTGTGACAGTTACTACGCAAAACTCCGTCAGCAGGAGATCGAGCGCGAGCGAGAACTGGCGGAAAAATACAGAGACCGAGCGCGAGAGCGACGCGACGGAGTCAACAAGGACTACGAGGAAACGGAGCTCATCAGCACACAGCCAATTACAGAGCGGTGGGACCGACCGCGGAGGCGTGAGTCACTCCCCCGACACACAGACTGATCTGACTCTGTAATACTGGACACACTGACTGATCTAACTCTGTAATAATGGACACACTGACTGATCTAACTCTGTAATACTGGACACACTGACTGATCTAACTCTTTAATACTGAACACACAGACTGATCTAACTCTGTAATACTGGACACACAGACTGATCTGACTCTGTAATACTGGACACACTGACTGATCTAACTCTTTAATACTGGACACACTGACTGATCTAACTCTTTAATACTGGACACACTGACTGATCTAACTCTGTAATACTGGACACACAGACTGATCTAACTCTGTAATACTGGACACACTGACTGATCTAACTCTGTAATACTGGACACACAGACTGATCTAACTCTGTAATACTGGACACACAGACTGATCTAACTCTGTAATACTGGACACACTGACTGATCTAACTCTGTAATACTGGACACACTGACTGATCTAACTCTGTAATACTGGACACCACTGACTGATCTGACTCTGTAATACTGGACACACAGACTGATCTAACTCTGTAATACTGGACACACTGCACTGACTGATCTGACTCTGTAATACTGGACACACTGACTGATCTGACTCTGTAATACTGGACACACAGACTGATCTGACTCTGTAATACTGGACACACGACTATCTGACTCTGTAATACTGGACACACTGACTGATCTAACTCTGTAATACTGGACACACAGACTGAATCTAACTCTGTAATACTGGACACACTGACTGATCTGACTCTGTAATACTGGACACACAGACTGATCTAACTCTGTAATACTGGACACACAGACTGATCTAACTCTGTAATACTGGACACACTGACTGATCTGACTCTGTAATACTGGACACACAGACTGATCTAACTCTGTAATACTGGACACACTGACTGATCTAACTCTGTAATACTGGACACACTGACTGATCTAACTCTGTAATAATGGACACACAGGCTGATCTGACTCTGTAATACTGGACACACAGACTGATCTAACTCTGTAATACTGGACACACTGACTGATCTAACTCTGTAATACTGGACACACAGACTGATCTAACTCTGTAATACTGGACACACTGACTGATCTGACTCTGTAATACTGGACCACAGACTGATCTAACTCTGTAATACTGGACACACAGACTGATCTAACTCTGTAATACTGGACACACTGATCTAACTCTTTAATACGGAGCTTGTGTTTCTCGGTTCCAGACTCTTTGATTTCTTTGAAGTGAATGAACAGACCTCATTACTTCCTAATGTCTCCTAGTGTCTTGATTTCTCGACTCTCCGTCTCGTGTGTTCAGGGATAAATCTGCGGCAGAGAAGCGACGGCAGCTGATCCAGGAGTCCAAGTTCTTGGGAGGTGACATGGAGCACACTCACTTGGTGAAAGGTCTGGACTTCGCGCTGCTGCAGAAGGTACAGCTTTAGATCATTTTAGCTTTAGATCATTTTATCTTTAGATCATTTTATCCTCTTGCAAACGTGCATCAGGAGCCTCGACACGGTTTGGAAAAGGCTTTAGAAACTCTGGGCGGAGCTCGCGTTCCTCTGGGCGGAGCTCGCGTTCCTCTGGGCGGAGCTCGCGTTCCTCTGGGCGGAGCTCGCGTTCCTCTGGGCGGAGCTCGCGGTCCTCTGGGCGGAGCTCGCGGTCCTCTGGGCGGAGCTCGCGGTCCTCTGGGCGGAGCTCGCGGTCCTCTGGGCGGAGTTCGCGTTCCTGAGCTGAACATAAAGAGCAGTGTGTTTGTTTCAGGTGCGAGCGGAGATCACCAGCAAAGAGAAGGAGGAGGAGGACCTGATGGAGAAGGTCCAGAAGGAAGTCAAGTATGTCGACTACTACAACCACTATAACTACTAACACTACTATTAACCTGCTGACTCATGTCCTGATGTCCTGCAGGAAGGAGGTGGAGCCTGAGGAGAAGATGGAGTTTAAAACACGTATGGGTGAGTGGCAGAGTGGTTAGCCCCCTCACTGCAGAGTGAGGTCCTGGGCCGGCTCTGGCCCTGGTCCCGGTCCTGGTCCCAGCTCTGTTCCCGGTCCTGGTCTGACCGGCCTCTGCGTTTTGTCCTCAGGGAGGAACATTTACCGCGTGGTTTTCCGCTCGGCGCAGCAGGAGAGGAACGAGCTGTTTCTTCCGGGACGAATGGCTTATGTGGTCGACCTGGAGGACGAGTTCATCGACACCGACATCCCGACCACGCTGATCCGGAGCAAGGCTGACTGCCCCACCATGGAGGTAATACTGCCCCCTACTGCCCCACTACGGAGGTAATACTGCCCCCTACTGCCCCACCATGGAGGTAATACTGCCCCCTACCTACTGCCCCACTACGGAGGTAATACTGCCCCTACTGCCCCACCATGGAGGTAATACTGCCCCACTACGGAGGTAATACTGCCCCCTACTGCCCACTACGGAGGTAATACTGCCCCCTACTGCCCCACTACGGAGGTAATACTGCCCCCTACTGCCCACCATGGAGGTAATACTGCCCCCTACTACTGCCCACCATGGAGGTATACTGCCCCCTACCTACTGCCCCACCATGGAGGGTAATACTGCCCCCTACCTACTGCCCCACCATGGAGTATACTGCCCCCTACCTACTGCCCACCATGAGGTAATACTGCCCCTACCTACTGCCCCACCATGGAGGTAATACCATAGACATATTATTAATAGACCGTCATTCCTCACTCCTCCCCGTTTACCATAATGACCCACGCTCGAGGGGAAATCATGGCGGATTTACAGGTCCTCCTCCCCAGCTCTGACGAAGCATGTTCCTAATAAGGGCATAAGGGCGGGATCTTCACTGTAGACTCGGCCCTTGCGTGACGTGTAGCTCGCGCAGCTCCAATGCTAACAGTCAGACCTCCGTTAAGTAGGAGATTTCTAAAATTTAGAATAGCGGCTACATGGAGGTACTACAGCAATAGCGGAGCAATGGCGGCCTCCAGTGTCGTAGTCACAAAGCAGAGCAGTCAGCGGCCATTGGGTAATACTGCACCACCATGGAGGTAACTATAGTAACCACTGTCCCCATAGTGGGGCTACTGCGTTACTATTTGATAATTATTTTAACATTTATTTTAGCATTGTTTCTTTTTTATTCATTATTCATTTCTTTGTTTTCATGTTTTGTATTTTATTTAAAATTTCATACATTTTTGCATTTTTCATTTTAATTATTAAATTTTATTTTTTTATCACATTTTTTTGTTTATCTGTTTGTTTTTACATATTTTTATATTTATTTATACAATTTTTATATTACATTTACTATTATTTTGTTTTATATATAATATTATTTATTATCTGTTTCCTGTTTTAGGCTCAGACGACCCTGACGACCAACGACATCGTGATTTCAAAACTCACACAGATTCTGTCCTACCTCCGAGCGGGAACCAGGAACAAGAAGCTCAAGAGGAAGGACAAAGGTAACTACCACCTCTACAACTGCCCCCCTACACTCTACAACTCACCTCTACAACTGCCCCTACACTCTACAACCCACCACTACAACTGCCCCTACACTCTACAAACTCACCTCTACAGTCCCGGTTCTGACCCGTGTCTGTTTTCAGGGAAAGTGGACGATAAACGCGCCCCAGAGGCCGACATCAGGTGAGTTTACTGTTTGTTGGGGCGACGGTGGTGCAGAGAGTAGAGCGGGTCGTCTTGTGACCAAAGGGTCGGCGGTTCGAATCCCGCAGGTGCCCACTGTCGTTGTGTCCTTGGGCAAGACACTTCACCCACCTTGCCTCCAGTGTCTGCGTACACTGGTGTATGAATGAGAGTGAATGGGTGACTGGTTCCTTGATGTAAAGCGCTTTGAGTGCCTAAAGCAGGTAGAAAGGCGCTATATAAAATGTGACCATTTACCATTTACCATTTGTTTTGGGGCGGGGCTCACCTGTTCGTCTCGGATCTTTGTTTTAAGAATAAGAGGCCGTGTTCAGACTTTAAACCTTTATGTCCAGTATCTTCGACGACATCGGAGACTACACCCCGACCTCGTCCAAATCCAGGGACAAAGAGCGACACCGAGACCGCGAGAGGGAGAGAGAGAGAGAGCGGAGAAGGAGAGGAGAGGGAGGAGAAGAGCCGCCTCAGCTACTTCGACAAGCCCCGCCCTGACGAGCAGGTGAGCCCCGCCCGGAGGCCAGCAGGTGAGCCCCGCCGGAGGCCAGCAGGTGAGCCCCGCCCTGAGGCCAGCAGGTGAGCCGCCCTGAGGCCAGCAGGTGAGCCCGCCCTGAGGCCAGCAGGTGAGCCCCGCCCTGAGGCCAGCAGGTGAGCCCCGCCCTGAGGCCAGCAGGTGAGCCCCGCCCTGAGGCCAGCAGGTGAGCCCCGCCCTGAGGCCAGCAGGTGAGCCCCGCCCTGAGGCCAGCAGGTGAGCCCCGCCTGAGGCCAGCAGGTAGAGCCCCGCCCTGAGGCCAGCAGGTAGAGCCCCGCCCTGAGGCCAGCAGGTAGAGCCCCGCCCTGAGGCCAGCAGGTGAGCCCCCGCCCTGAGGCCAGCAGGTAGAGCCCCGCCCTGAGGCCAGCAGGTGAGCCCCGCCTGAGGCCAGCAGGTGAGCCCCGCCTGAGGCCAGCAGGTAGAGCCCCGCCCTGAGGCCAGCAGGTAGAGCCCCGCCCTGAGGCCAGCAGGTTAGAGCCCCGCCTGAGGCCAGCAGGTAGAGCCCCGCCCTGAGGCCAGCAGGTAGAGCCCGCCCTGAGGCCAGCAGGTGAGCCCCGCCCTGAGGCCAGCAGGTGAGCCCCCGCCCGGAGGCCAGCAGGTGAGCCCCGCCCTGAGGCCAGCAGGTGAGCCCGCCCTGAGGCCAGCAGGTAGAGCCCCGCCCTGAGGCGAGCAGGTGAGCCCCGCCCTGAGGCGAGCAGGTGAGCCCGCCCTGGCGAGCAGGTGAGCCCCGCCCTGAGGCCAGCAGGTGAGCCCCGCCCTGAGGCCAGCAGGTAGAGCCCCGCCCTGAGGCCAGCAGGTAGAGCCCCGCCCTGAGGCCAGCAGGTAGAGCCCCGCCCTGAGGCCAGCAGGTAGAGCCCCCCCTGAGGCCAGCAGGGTAGAGCCCCGCCCTGAGCCAGCAGGTAGAGCCCCGCCCTGAGGCCAGCAGGTAGAGCCCCGCCCTGAGGCCAGCAGGTAGAGCCCCGCCCTGAGGCCAGCAGGTAGAGCCCCGCCCTGAGGCCAGCAGGTAGAGCCCCGCCCTGAGGCCAGCAGGTAGAGCCCGCCCTGAGCCAGCAGGTAGAGCCCGCCTGAGGCCAGCAGGTGAGCCCCGCCCTGAGGCCAGCAGGTAGAGCCCCGCCCTGAGGCCAGCAGGTAGAGCCCCGCCCTGAGGCCGAGGTAGAGCCCGCCTACCAGTACGAACAGGTAGAGCCCCGCCCTAAGACGAACAGGTAGAGCCCCGCCCTCAGACGAACAGGTGAGCCCCGCCCTCAACGAACAGTGAGCCCCGCCCTCGACGAACAGTAGAGCCCCGCCCTCAGACAACGGTAGAGCCCCGCCTCAGACGAACAGGTAGAGCCCCGCCTCAGACGAACAGGCGCTTCATTAAGGTCTCTTTTCTGTTCCAGGTGGTGGAGGTGGACTCGGGGCCCAACTCTGTTCGGGAGCAGATCAAACTCATTAATGAGAAGTTTGCTGGAGCCGCTGGACCTCAGTGGAACCAAGAGGCATATCCTTCAGTGCTCTGTAGGGGGCGCTAACTTTGGCCTGTAGGGCTGTAAACTCCAGCTTTTTAGATTTGGGCAAAGCCGAACTGGAGAAAATGTGCACGGTTCTTGTGGGGGTTAAGAGGAAAGTGTGTTTTAGTGACAAAGGTCACAGTGTGTCCTCTGAGTGCAGAGGATGCAGATGTTGCAGCCAGTGTTGAATGTTTTCCTTAATGCGTCTGTACTGGTCTCGGAAGGGACAGTAAGGAGCAGCTCGGAGATTTCTTCGGAGGATCCAACTCCTATGCCGAGTGTTACCCCGCCACGTAAGGCCCGCCCCCTCACCACACGATAACCATGACGACAGGACCATGTTCTAACCACTCTGCTACATAGAACAATCTCACCAGGACGTGACCATAAAGTTGGAAAAGGAACTGAGACACGTTAAATCATCTCCTCACTTTGTTCTCTAACTTTGTCTTTCTTAATATGATTTATATTCGTCTTTATTGACATTTTTGCCACAATCTTTTCTCATTTTCACATTTCATTTGCCTCATTTTTGCTCAATTTTATGCCTAATATTTTCCCATTTCCTTTTTTTGCCACAAATTCTCCAATATTTCCTCATTTTCTTCAATTATTTTTTACACTTTATTTCTTTCAATTTATTCAAAATGTTTCCCCAATTTCTTTTTCTACTATTTTTTTCCGCATTTATTTTCCACAATTTTTCTTATTTTCGCCCCAATTTTTTCCTTGTTTTCCAAATTTTCCCCTAATTTTTGCTAATTATTATCAATAACAATCACGAATATTTTCCCTATTTCCTCCCATTTTTTTCAAAATGTTCCTTATTTTTTTCCTCTCCCCATTTCCCCCACATTTCTTGACATTGGAGATGAACCTGATACTGTAAATGTGCAATCTTCCACACATTGTTCTGTTTTCTGGTTCTAGACGACACATATTTTAGTATCGGTATCGGTATCGTTAAAGGACTGGCCTTTGCTCATGTATTGATGTATTGATGTATCGTAGGATGGATGACCTGGCAGTGGACAGCGATGAGGAAGTGGACTACAGTAAAATGGACCAGGTGACTCCATTTCCCATCAGCCCCTGCTCCTGTATCGTTGGTTTGTGTAACGTTTGTTTGTTTTGTTTGCAGGGGAATAAGAAAGGTCCTCTGGGCCGCTGGGACTTCGACACTCAGGAGGAATATTCGGACTATATGAACAACAAGGAGGCGCTGCCCAAGTGCGTATTATATACTCCCTACTCCCTAAACCCTAGCTTTACTTTAAAATACAAACCTCAAGGAGGCGCTGCCGAGTGCGTATTATATACTCCCTACTCCCTAAACCCTAGCTTTACTTTAAAATACAAACCTCAAGGAGGCGCTGCCGAGTGCGTATTATATACTCCCTACTCCCTGAACCTACCTTTACTTTAAATTACAAACCTCAAGGAGGCGCTGCCGAGTGCGTATTATATACTCCCTACTCCCTGAACCCTACCTTTACTTTAAATTACAAACCTCAAGGAGGCGCTGCCGAGTGCGTATTATATACTCCCTACTCCCTAAACCCTACCTTTACTTTAAAATACAAACCTCAAGGTTTGCTGAGCGCGTCCTCCTCCTGCTCTGGTGTTTGACTCCTCCCCCTCTGTGCTCAGGGCGGCGTTCCAGTACGGGATAAAGATGTCCGAGGGCAGGAAGACGCGTCGCTTTAAAGAGACGAACGAAAAGGCCGAGCTCGACCGACAGTGGAAGAAGATCAGCGCTGTGAGCATTTACCCCTTTACTTTACTCTTTATTTAAAGTGAACAGATCCACATATCCTGCTGAGTGTGAGGTTTAAACTGTGTTTTAAAGTTGTTCCTCGTCAAAGTTCTTTACTTCCTGATTCAGCTGTTTCTTCTTCTACGGCGTCTTTTTACTGTCTTCGTTTCTTTTTACCTGTCTTTTTTGATTCAGCTGTTTTCTTCTTCTCACGGTCTTTATCCTGTTCAGCGTTTCTTCTTTATCTTCTTTACTTCCTGATTCAGCTGTTTCTTCTTCTATGGCGTCAGCGCCTCGTTCTTTACTTCCTGATTCAGCTGTTCTTCTTCTATGGCGTCAGCGCCTCGTTCTTTACTTCCTGATTCAGCTGTTTCTTCTTCTATGGCGTCAGCGCCTCGTTCTTTACTTCCTGATTCAGCTGTTTCTTCTTCTATGGCGTCAGCGCCTCGTTCTTTACTTCCTGATTCAGCTGTTTCTTCTTCTATGGCGTCAGCGCTTCGTTCTTTACTTCCTGATTCAGCTGTTTCTTCTTCTACGGCGTCAGCGCCTCGTTCTTTACTTCCTGATTCAGCTGTTTCTTCTTCTATGGCGTCAGCGCTTCGTTCTTTACTTCCTGATTCAGCTGTTTTCTTCTTCTAGAACATTCTTCCTGTAGCTGCCAGCAGGAGGAGCTCTTTCTCCCTTATTTCATTGTCATTATTTAATTCTTACAGAGACAGATTTACAAATGATTTACAAAACTGTAAAATATCAAAGCTGAGGCTCCACAATAAGGTTTTTAAGTCTCTATATTTTAAAATGTTTTTTTTGTGTTAATTTCATTTCCATTTCATTAGTTGTTGTTAAAAAGTATATTTGTTTTATTATTTTGATTTTATGTTTTGTCAAATGTGTTTCCCTTTAGTCGTTAGATCGACCCAGAGGTTTCCAGCTGTTGTTCCTGTTTTAAAGGGTTTTAAAGGGCCATCCTGTACTAAAGGGCATGGGGAGGGGATTATCCTGTTTTTATCCTGTTTTTATTCTGGTTTTATCCTGTGTATCACCTGCTGTTTGCGTTTGTTGCAGATCATTGAGAAGAGGAAGAAGATGGAGGCCGACGGGTGAGTCTCAGCTGCTCTGATGTTTGAAACTTTAACTCTTTTTGAGCTGTGAAAGTAGTAAAAACGTAAAACTCAGTGAACTGTTTCTGGTCTTTGATGTTTTTAAATGTTTTCTGTCTGTTCTCAGGGTGGACGTGAAACGGCCCAAATACTGAAACTCCTGCTTTATTTAAACGTCACACTTTGCTCAGTGTGACTTTACTTTAGTGTCTGATTATTATTATTATTGTTGATGAAACTCGTGTAAAAATCTGTGACCAATAAAAACATGAAGCTCAGAGTTTGATCAAAGTCTTTTATTACATCAAAACGACACAAGTTTCAGATAAAGTTAAAACAAATGTAATAAACTCCGCCCCTTCGTCTGGAGCGGTGTCGCCAAAAAACTCAAACTCCAATCCGGTCTTTAATGAGGTCAGAAAGGTTCATGTGGAGGTTATTACTACAGTAAATCTGTCCTGGGTTCAGATCCGTTTGAAGCTGTGAAACCCAATGATTAGTTAGAGATGAAACTGTTACAAAATCCACCAAAACACTTTTCACAAAAACACAGATGAATCCGGAGGCACCGACTTTACAGACACAAGACATTTCAAAAAGATTATTTTGTGAAATTTTAAAGTTACCGATAAATCCGAAAATGAAGGAAACTCACTTTAGACTTTATAAAATCTACATCCTTCAGCTGAATCATTGAGCACAGTGTTAGGGATGCACATATCGGAGCCGATACTGGGAAAAATACAATATCGTGTATCGGTTACAAATATCCGATACTGAATCGATACCAGTGAATTTGGACATGCTGTATTGGAAAGCTCAGAACCTGGAGAATTAGTTTTAACCAACACAAACACATTTTTGTCGCCGCACAAAATTCTGCGGTTAGCATCAGTATGCTAAAGCTAGCGTTAGCATGGTAATGCTAATGAAAACGAATCGAGGCTGGGACAGAACTAACATAGAAATGTTTATCCAAGAGTTCATAAATAGATATATTCAGGGAAGGCTCGTATCAATGGGCTCGGTGGTCTAAGCCCCTGCTGTCATTTTTTGACACGAGAAAGAAGTTGTATTTTTAATTTATTATAGTTAATTTTATATCCTAATTGTCTAATGTCATTACTGTGTATACTCTCTGTAGTTTATTCATCTGATCACGATTTTCACCACAGAACAAAAAAGGGCTCGTTCTGATTAGTCCCGAGAAGCACATACAGATGGCAGTGCTGCAGGTCCCGCCTCCAGCACGCACGCACGCACACGTGCACACGCACACGGCTCTGGGACTGAGCCCTGGACCCAATCACAGAGCAGCACACGACGCTGAAGGCTTCTCATTGGTTACTTTCACTCGCATGGCGCACGCGGTCTCTGTAAACACTATGAAGAACTAGCTAATAATACCAGTGGATTACTCGGATATTCTTCTGCAACGGGACACAAAATGAAGTGTGGAAGCTGCCGTGTGTTAATGGACGTAAGGAGGACGCGATGCTCCTCAACCTTACAGGTGAGTCCATGTTCACACCACAGTTCACATGTGTCCGGGTTCAGCTGTTGTTACTTTAGCATAAACGACTCCTTTATGCTCTCGTGTCATTGTGCTGAGGGTAAATGCACTGTGAGGGCATCTGCTGTTTGACTGCCGTCTATAGTGAACTCTTGCCTTGTTGTTGGACTGATCCTCTGGGATTAAGAGTCTAATGCTTGTTCTGTGGGTATTTGCTAAATGAAGCCAAGGCTTTAATTCAACCTCAGCATCACCGACCTCCAGCCAATGATCACACTCGAGAGGCCACACCTCCTCCTCAGCATCAGTGTAAGAGCCGCACCTTCGTAGCAGCCAATCATCGCCCTCGTTCCCGCGTTTAAGCCCCAGCAATCATGCTCCGTTCGCTTCCCAGCTGCGCTGCGACCCACCTCCACCCCATCTCCACTTCTTCCGTCACGGCTTCTACCTGCTGCATCTTCGCGGGTCTCCCAGACCACCACCAGTGTCCAGGCTCCGGGGGAAGACGTCCCTAACTTCAGGCTGTTTACCTACACTGACTTATACATTGATTTCTACCGCCGGGGCCAAAACTAATATACATATCAATATATCCTTCTAATCACTGCTTTCGTCTGTTTGAGTCTATCCAGGTTGAAATGTGGTCACATGATTCTGTTTAGTCTGACACGTGGTGCTAAATGCATTTAGTAGATCCGATAGTAAAAAACAAAACACCTTGTGCAGAGTTTACATCACCAGCCGCCACTGGATACAATGGATCTGATTTGGTTTTTTTTATGACCTCAGGTTTGTTACAAAAGCCAAGCAATATTTTTGGTCATGTTATAATAATAAACATTCCAAAGTAATGTTGTTTGCATCATTTTAATGCTTTGAAAATATATGTATCGACAAAACTATTTTAGAATATGGGATCGGAATCTGGATCGGTGCATCCCTGGTTACAGTAACACGGTGAGGAGGATAAATGTACTGTAACTTTATCATATTCACTGGTAAATCTTCACACTCATGTAAATGGACGAGGACCGGCTGAGTTAAAACGATAGAACGGGTCAAGTCTGAAGCTACGACATTATTTCAATAGATTCTTCTGTCGATGTCATTTCTGATTAAGCCCCATGGAAATAGTTTAGTGTTTTATATGTGTTATATATATAATTTTTTACTTTATTTTTTTATCTTTATTTGCTCACAATTACCTTCAATATAACATTTCCTTTATTTAATACATAAAAAAAAGTGAAAAGGACGGCGCCCCCGTGTGGTGAGCCTGTAATTCCATGATTAAAGTCATTACATTTTACAAAGACAGAGACTGGAGCCTCCTCCTGGTCCGCCCCTCAGACCCGGGTCCTCCTCCTGGCCCCGCCATGGTCCCGCCCCTCAGACCCAGGTCCTCTCCTGCTCCTCCTCTTGGTCCCGCCCATGACCCCGCCCCTCAGACCTGGGTGCTCTCCCCCTCCTCCTGGTCCCGCCCCTCAGACCTGGGTGCTCTCCCCCTCCTCCTGGTCCCGCCCCTCAGACCTGGGTCCTCTCCCCCCCTCCTCCTCGCCCCGCCCCTGGCTCCGCCCTCGCCTCTCGCTGACCTCCTGAAGCCCCTGAACGTGGGGCAGATGGGGACTCGGACAGAACCGGGACTTTGTGGAGCAGCTTCATCCCAAACGGAAACTCGTACGTGGGAGACGATTCCAGACTGGAGTGTGACCAGTGCAGGAGACCACGCTCCTCCAGAGAGCCTGAGGAGAGACGGTCAGAGACGGGTCAGAACCGGAGCTGAGGCTAAAGTCCTCATGTTTCCAGATGTTTTGGCGCTCTCTTGTGGCTGTGACGTGAACTGCACCTGTTTGATCTGATGAAAACATCTGTGTTCCTGATGTTTAACGTCACAAACATCGCCATGGTGACCAGGGTCATGAAAAGGCTTTAAAAGTATTTCCAGCATTAACTCGACGTTTCTTTGGAAATATTGACAAAGATCGATCGTTTTTGGCTCAAACATTTCGGTCTAAAACACATTTTACAGAATTTTTTTTGTCACTTTTCAATATTTTCTTGCCTAAAACTTTCCAAATTTGTCAAATTTACTTTAAAATATTTGCCGTCGTTCTTCTGCTTCGTCTGTTTTAAATCTTTAGAAATGAGATAAACGATATAAACGTATGGATCTGTTGCCGTGGTTACCGGGGATGGTGTTGTCGAGGCAGAAGGCGAAGAATCCTCCACGAACATCTCTGTGCTGAGCAGCACCGTCAGGATCTGGTCCAGCTCCGGCACTCCTGCAGGACGGGGAGGGCATCCGGGTTAAAGTCTCACCTGTCCTGGAGGGGGCGGGGTCAGGCCTCACCTGTCCTGATGCATTGTGGGTGCTCGTGCAGGTAGGTCGGCAGCGTGAGGCCAAAGACCATGGAGAAGCCCAGAACAAACAGGTTCCTGCTGGAGTTCAGGTCCACGAACTGCAGGTTCGAGAGTCCGACGGCCGTGATCATCCCTGAGGAGGAAGACCGGGGTTAGACCGGGTTAGACCGGGGTTAGACCGGGGTTAGACCGGGGTTAGACCAAGGCCAGACCGGGGATAAACAAGAACTAAACCTGGGTTAGACCCGGACTAGACCGAGGGACTAAAGAGGGAGTTACCGAACAGAGTGCAGAACATTCCTCCGAGGATCGGGTCCGGTAACGATGCGAACAGCGCCGTGAACTTCCCCACAGAACCGAGCAGGAACATGATCCCAGCACCAAACTGCACCACACGCCGACTGCCCACCTGCACCGGGACAGCAGAGCGGGTCAGAGCGGACGGGACAGACCAGAGCGGGTCAGAGCCGGACCGGGACAGACCAGAGCGGGTCAGAGCCAGACGGGACAAACCAGAGCGGGTCAGAGCCGGACCGGGACAGACCAGAGCGGGTCAGTGCCAGACGGGACAGACCAAGGGGTCAGAGCCAGCCGGGGACCAGAGGGGTCGAGCCGGACCGGGACAGACCAGAGCGGGTCAGAGCCAGACCGGGACAGACCAGAGCGGGTCAGAGCCAGACCGGGACAGACCAGAGCGGGTCAGAGCCAGACCGGGACAAACCAGAGCGGGTCAGAGCCAGACCGGGACAGACCAGAGCGGGTCAGAGCCAGACCGGGACAGACCAGAGCGGGTCAGAGCCGGACCGGGACAGACCAGAGCGGGTCAGAGCCAGAGCCGGACCGGACAAACCAGAGCGGGTCAGTGCCAGACCGGGACAGACCAGAGCGGGTCAGAGCCAGACCGGGACAGACCAGAGCGGGTCAGTGCCAGACCGGGACAGACCAGAGCGGGTCAGAGCCGGACCGGGTCAGTGCCAGACCGGGACAGACCAGAGCGGGTCAGAGCCAGACCGGGACAGACCAGAGCGGGTCAGTGCCAGACCGGGACAGACCAGAGCGGGTCAGAGCCAGACCGGGACAGACCAGAGCGGGTCAGGAGCCGGACCGGGACAAACCAGAGCGGGTCAGTGCCAGACCGGGACAGACCAGAGCGGGTCAGTGCCAGACCGGGACAGACCAGAGCGGGTCAGTGCCAGACCGGGACAGACCAGAGCGGGTCAGAGCCAGACCGGGACAGACCAGAGCGGGTCAGAGCCAGACCGGGACAGACCAGAGCGGGTCAGAGCCGGACCGGGACAAACCAGAGCGGGTCAGTGCCAGACCGGGGACAGACCAGAGCGGGTCAGTGCCAGACCGGGACAGACCAGAGCGGGTCAGTGCCAGACCGGGACAGACCAGAGCGGGTCAGTGCCAGACCGGGACAGACCAGAGCGGGTCAGTGCCAGACCGGGACAGACCAGAGCGGGTCAGTGCCAGACCGGGACAAACCAGAGCGGGTCAGAGCCAGACCGGGACAGACCAGAGCGGGTCAGAGCCGGACCGGGGACAGACCAGAGCGGGTCAGAGCCAGAGCCGGACCGGGACAACCAGAGCGGGTCAGAGCCGGGGACAAACCAGAGCGGGTCAGAGCCGGAACCGGGTCAGAGCCGGACCGGGTCAGAGCCGGACCGGGTTCAGGACTAAAGGCTCATTCATTCTTCACAAGATGCAAGACGTGACCTCAGTGTGAGCCTGACCTTGGTGATTCCCAGGACTCCGATGTTTGGGAGGACGAGGTGGAACCGTTTCCTGTTCCCAGTAAACCAGCGATGATACAACACACGCCCTCAGTGAAGATCCCCTGAGACAAAACACAAATATATTTCACTATAACTTATATTTAAGTATAATATAAATATAATAATATAACACACGCCCTCAGTGAAGATCCCCCTGAGACAAAACACAAATATATTTCACTATAACTTATATTTAAGTATAATATAAATATAATAATATAACACACGCCCTCAGTGAAGATCCCCCTGAGACAAACACAAATATATTTCACTATAACTTATATTTAAGTATAATACTTATTTACATTAATATGAGGAAAAATGTTTTACACGTTTTCTGTCATTTTACGTTTTCAAATTTCACAAAATTTGTGACAAAATCTGAGCCACAGATGGAGCCAGGTTTAAATGACAGGAGGGGGCGGGGCTCACCTGTTGATAGCGTGCACAGGAGGGGGCGGGGCTCACCTGTTGATAGCGTGCACAGGAGGGGCTGGGCTCACCTGTTTGATAGCGTGCACAGGAGGGGGCTGGGCTCACCTGTTGATGGCGTGCACAGGAGGGGGCTGGGCTCACCTGTTGATAGCATGCACAGGAGGGGGCGGGGCTCACCTGTTGATGCGTGCACAGGACCCACCTGTTGATGGCGTGCACAGGAGGGGCGGGGTCACCTGTGATGCGTGCACAGGAGGGGGGGGGCTCACCTGTTGATAGCGTACACAGGGGGGGCGGGCTCACCTGTTCGTCCAGCGGGGCTACCTGTTGATAGCGTGCACAGGAGGGAGGGGCTCACCTGTTGATTAGCGTGCACAGGAGGGGGAGGGCTCACTGTTGATAGCTACACGGAGGGGGAGGGCTCACCTGTTGATAGCGTGCACAGGAGGGGGCGGGGCTCACCTGTTGATAGCGTGCACAGGAGGGGCGGGGCTCACCTGTTGATGGCGTGCACAGGAGGGGCGGGGCTCACCTGTTGATGGCGTGCACAGGAGGGGGCGGGGCTCCAGACAGACGTGCACAGGCGTAGTAGTCGCCCATGGACTCCACGATCCGACCATCGTGGCGCTCATCATCCCCATCACCCCGGCAACCGTCACCACGGGCAACCCCCACTGACCTGAGCACAGAGGAGGCGGTCACCACGGCGACCCCGGAGAAGGGTCATTTAGGATGGTTTCAGTTCACTGAGCGTCTGAGCGAGTTTATCCTCCGCATGAACCGAGCACAGTTTCTCCAGGTCGACTTTAACCAAATCTAAACGTCTCTTGAAAAAAGCAACAAAATGTGACAAAAACAACAAAAAATGTCAAACAACGTGAGGAAAAAGATCTTTCTAGATGAGTTTTGTAGGTCTTAGCTTTCAAATGAGGTATTACACTATAGGCTTAGATTTGGATAAAGCTGAACTGGAGAAAATGCACTCGGTTCAGGTTAAACAGATTACCTGCCGTGTTTTACTCACAAATCTTAGACATATTTTCAGAAACTGTACCAGGTCTTAGCTTTCAAATAAGGCATTGCACCGACGTATTGAACCTTGTTCCGGACGTTCCCGCTGGCGCCGCCATGAAAAGTTCCGCCCTTCATTAACATTAACATTAGCATTAGCATTAGCATTAGTTACAACGGACGGAGAAGGTTCTACTCGGACACAAAGCCGTGTTCGGGCCCCTGAAGTAACTTTTATTTATTGGATTATATTTATTTATCCAAAGCTTTGCCTCATTAGCCTCATTAGCCTCATTAGCCACATTAGCCTCATTAGCCACATTAGCCTCATTAGCCTCATTAGCCACATTAGCCTCATTAGCCTCATTAGCTTATGTTAATCAATCAAATCAGAAATAAACCTGCCCCTCGTTAGTTCATCGTGTTTCCAATGCCCTGCCCCTCTGTGGCCCTGGGGCAGATGCCCCGCCCCTCTGTGGCCCTGGGGCAGATGCTCCGCCCCTCTGTGGCCCTGGGGCAGGTCAGATTTTAGGACATTTTCCTCGTTCTCCACGCAATGAACGAACTTCACGCTCGACCAGAAGAGTCGAGACAAGGAGGCGAAAGTGGGCGGGGCCGAATAAGGTCAGTTTTGTAGGTCTTAGCTTTCAAATGAGACGGACTGGAGAAAATTCACTGATTTAACAAAAGGTAAATCATCGACTGGACTGGGTTTTTCACTCTTTAGAAAAGACACTTTTACCCAAACTGGAGCTCCTCCCAGGAGGTGGGAGGAGCCTGCTGTGATTGGCTCTTACAGGGGTAGGGCACTTGTATCCACGGCGCCGAGCTGATGATGTCACCGCGGGCGTCGGTCCGAGCCCGGTGCCCGTAACGTTAGGATCAGAGGGAAGGAGGTCGGTCAGAGTCATGACGTAACACAAGAGCCACACGAGCATGATGGCCAAGATGATCTGTAAACATGTACAACATCAGCTGATGATCTGTAAAACATGTACAACATCAGCCTGATGATCTGTAAAACATGTACACATCAGCATGATGGCCAAGATGATCTGTAAAACATGTACAACATCAGCCTGATGATCTGTAAAACATGTACAACATCAGCCTGATGATCTGTAAAACATGTACAACATCAGCATGATGGCCAAGATGATCTGAAACATGTACACATCAGCATGTACAAACATGTACAACATCAGCATGATGGCCAAGATGATCTGTAAAACATGTACAACATCAGCTGATGGCCAGATGATCTGTAAAACATGTACAACATCAGCATGATGATCTGTAAAACATGTACAACATCAGCATGATGGCCAAGATGATCTGTAAAACATGTACAACATCAGCATGATGATCTGTAAAGCATGTACAACATCAGCATGATGGCCAAGATGATCTATAAAACATGTACAACATCAGCCTGATGGCCAAGATGATCTATAAAACATGTACAACATCAGCATGATGATCTATAAAACATGTACAACATCAGCCTGATGGCCAAGATGATCTATAAAACATGTACAACATCAGCCTGATGGCCAAGATGATCTATAAAACATGTACAACATCAGCCTGATGGCCAGGATGATCTGTAAAACATGTACAACATCAGCATGATGATCTGTAAAACATGTACAACATCAGCATGATGCCAAGATGATCTGTAAAACATGTACACATCAGCCTGATGGCCAAGATGATCTATAAAACATGTACAACATCAGCATGATGGCCAGGATGATCTATAAAACATGTACAACATCAGCCATGATGGCCCGGATGATCTGTAAAACGTGTACAACATCAGCCTGATGATCTGTAAAACATGTACAACATCAGCCTGATGCCAGGATGATCTGTAAAACATGTACAACATCAGCAGGATGATCTGTAAAACATGTACAACAGCAGTTGTACTGTACTGTCCAGGTTCAGGTTAGTGATTAATAGGAAGAGCCTCAGAGCTAAAGCTGCTTCTTTTCGTTTCTATGGTTAGAATAATATAATAAAAGAATAAAATAGTAAAGGAGTAAAAGTGTCTTACGGGGAACATCTTGAACACGTGGACTCTGGTGGACGACAGTCCTTTATTTCTGCTGTAAACCGGGACGGGCAGTGAGATCGCTCTGAGGTACTGCGCGAAGAGGAGGATCAGGAGGATACACCTGGAACGCAGTACAAATACTTCATACACCTGGAACGCAGTACAAATACTTCATATACCTGGAACGCAGTACAAATACTTCATATACCTGGAACGCAGTACAAATACTTCATAATGCAGTACAAATACTTCATACACCTGGAACGCAGTACAAATACTTCATACTACTGCACTCTGAGGTTCTGATCAGCAGGATACACCTGGAGTACAGAAGTACGTCACACACAGAAATACTCTAGAATGCTGTAAATACTGCAGTGATGTTTTCAGTCGCTCAGTGAAAATCCTTTAACTTTAGGGTATGATGATTATGTTCCAGGGTTTGAGGGCAGCGGTTCCCAAACTTTTCAGGACGTGACCCAATGTTTGTATTACAGATTACTGTTTCAAAAACTGAGTTACTTTGAGTTACTTTGAGTTACTTTGAGTTATTTGAGTTACTTTGAATTATAATGTGAACATAATAATCCCCAGAGTAAAGTTCAGTCACAGATTTACTTTTCCGTCTGTTTCCCCCGTTGTCTCTGTTTTGTTTTCACGACGTTACAAAGATCTGATTCACCGTTAAGTGCATTTTATTTGGGGAGTTTGTACTTTTTTCGTTCATACATTTAAATGCAGTTATAACTTTAATTGTAACGACAAATATATTCCCTTATTTAGTTATTATTATTTTAAAAGATCAGATCAGTGTCGTTCAGACGGTCATGAAGAAACTGAAGCAGATACAGGAGCAGAGTGGTGTGTTTGTGTTATTAGTGTGTTTTGTTATTAGTGGTTTTGTGTTGTGTTGTGTGTGTTTGGTGTGTGTTTTGTGTTATACTGTGTGTTTTGTGTATTGAGTGTGTGTTTGTGTTAATAGTGTGTGTTTGCTGTTTTAGTGTTTTGTGTTATTAGTGTGTTTGTGTTATTACAGTGTGTGTTTTGTGTGTGTTGTGGTTATTAGTGTGGTTTGTTTATTCAGTGTGTGTTTGTGTGGTGTTTGTGTTATTACAGTGGTTGTTTGTGTTATTAGTGTTGTTTGTGTTATTAGTCGTGTGTTTGTGTGTGTTATTAGTGTGTTGTGTTATTAGCGCGTGTTTGTGTTATTGGGGTGTGTGTCCTCCACAGTGCCTGACAGCCCCCAGTGAGACCCGCCCTCTCGCCGCCGTGCTGAACGCGCTCAGGCCCAATCAGAGACAACCCGTGGGGCGATGGTCAAAGGTCCGATGAAGCGCAGCTAGTTAAAACCAGGAATGTTCCCAGCAGACCCATCCCACACCTCACCAGGCTGGACAACGATGATCGGCGCCCTGGATCTGCCCAATCAGCAGAGAAGGAGGTCAAACGGGGCCAATCAAGCAGAGAAGGAGTCAGTCCCGCCTCCTCCCCCCCTGCACCGCCGGGTGCCAGACGTGAGACGTGTTAAGGGGCAGGAGTCCAGTTTCCGTAGACTCCCTGAACGAGACCAGGACTTTAGTCTGGTTTTGTCCTGGTTCAGTCTCCGGTTTAGTCCAGGTTCAGTCCGCTGTTTAGTCTGATGCGTCGCTCCTAGTCTCGTCTGATCTCATCCCAGTCTCGTCAGTGTTATCCCGGTTATCCAGTCTCGTCCCAGTCTCCATCCCCTCCGTCCCTCGGTCTCGTCCGGTTCGGTCCGCGGTCTCGATACCTCAGAGGACAACTTTCAGCGCTCCAAGCGAGTATGCCTGGCCGGGAATCAGGAAGGCGAAGGCCGAGGCCTGGAACCAGCGGCAAACGAGGGAAAACATTCATAGACCTCATCAGTGTGGCTGGTCCTGGTCTGGTGTGTCAGAGGTGAACTTCCTGTCAGGGGTCACGGTGTCGTCACGAGTGAACTTCCTGTCAGTCACAGTGTGTCAGAGGAACTCTGTCCGGTTCACGGTGTGTCAGAGTGAAGCTCCTGTCAGGTCCACGATGTGTCACTGAACTTCCTGTCAGCGTCACTAGTTGTGCAAGTGAACTTCTGTAGTCACCGGTGGTGTCAGAGTGTAACTTCTGTCAGGTCACAGTGTATTCAGAGTAAACTTCCTGTCAGGCTCACCGGCGTGTCAGAGGTGAACTTCCTGTAGGTCACTAGTGTGTCAGAGTGGAACCTTCATGTCAAGTCACGGGTGTCAGAGTGAACTTCCTGTTCAGGTACGGTGTGTCAGAGTGAACTTCCTGCTCAGGTCAGCGGTGTCGTCAAGAGTGAACTTCCGTCAGGTCACGGGGGTGTCGAGTGAACTTCCTGGTCAGGTCACGGTGTGTCAGAGTGAACTTCTGTCAAGGCTGCGGTGTGCAGAGTGAACTCTCCTTTCATGTCACGGTGTGTCATTGAACTTCCTGTCAATGGTCGCGGTGTGTCAGCGTGAACTTCCTGTCAGGTCACGGTGTGTCAGACGTGAACTGTCTTCCTGTCAGGTCAGGCTGTGTCAGAGTGACACTCTCTGTCCGGTAAC
This sequence comes from Neogobius melanostomus, assembly GCA_007210695.1. Lineage (NCBI taxonomy): Eukaryota > Metazoa > Chordata > Actinopteri > Gobiiformes > Gobiidae > Neogobius > Neogobius melanostomus. The sequence continues at coordinate 359,019 of VHKM01000584.1, read as the reverse complement.
AGTGTGGTCAAGTGAACGTTCCTGTGGTTCCACGGTGGTGTCAGAGTGAATTCCTGTCAGCACGTGTGGGTCAAGAGTGGAACTTCTGTCAGGTCACGGTGTATCAGATGAAATTCCTGTCAGGTCACGGTGTGTCAAGGTGAACTTCCTCTGTGCAGGTCACGGTGGTCAGGGTGAACTTCTGTCAGTCCACCGGTGTGTCAGAGGTGAACTTCCTGTGCAGTCACGGTGTGTCCCAGAGTGCAACTTCTTGATCAGGTCACGGTGTGTCTAGAGTGAAACTTCCTGTCAGGTCACGGTGTGCTCAGAGTGAACTTTGCTTGTCAGGTCAGGCGTGTCAGTGAACTTCCTGCTCGGTCACGGTGTATCAGAGTGAACTTCTGTCAGGGTCACGGTGTGTCAGAGTTGGACTTCCTGTCAGGCACGCGCTGTCGTCAGAGTGAACTTCCTGTCAGGTCACGTGTCGTCCAGCAGTGAATTCCTGTCCAAGGGTCACGGTGTGTCAGAAGTGATCCTGTCAGGTCACAGTGTTTGTCAGAGTGAACTTCTGTCAGGTCACCGGTGGTGTCAGCAGTGAATTTTTCCTGTCGGTCACGGTGTGTCCAGAGTGAACTCTGTCAGGTCACGGTGTGTCGAGTGAATTCTGTCAGCTCACGGTGTCGTCCAGAGTGAACTTCCTGTCAGGGTCACGGTGTGTCAGAGTGAACTTCCTGTCAGGTCAACGTTGTCAGAGTGAACTTCCTGTCAGGCTCACGGGTGTGTCAGAGTGAACTTCCTGTCAAGCGGGTACACTCGGTGTGTACGAGAGTGTGAACTCTGTCAGGTCCGGTGTGTCAGAGTGAACTCCTGTCAGGTGGGCTCCCAAGGCTGCGTCTTACGTCTTGATTTTTAATTTCATACACCAGTGAGCAGAAGGGTTTCTGAAACTGTGCAGAGGACCTTCTTTCTTAACGAAGGCTCATGGGCTGGGCGACGTGGCGGCAGTTGGTAGATGCGGCGTTCGTCTCATGGGGTCGGGGTCGAATCCCGCCTGCTCAAGGTGCCCCTGTCGTTGATCACAGGTAATTAGCAAGCTATATAGACAAGACGGACCGATACTGGGGTGAGCAGCGTAGTTGAGACGTCTCTACCACTTTAAAGGTTTTACCCACGGTTGAGAGTAGCCTGTTGATGAGGGGAGGAGCCACGCCAACCCCAACTCTCCTCCTGGTCTTTATCTAAGCGCGGGCTGAGCGTTTTAGCCCGTGAGGGTTTTTACCGCTATTCCCACAGTGCGTTTGGGGATAGGGTGAGTGAGGGTTACCCGATTCCCACAGTGGGTCTGCGATCCAGGGTGATGAGGGTGTTTCCGTCATCCCACAGGGTCTGGATCAGGGTGAGTGAGGGTTTCCGTATTCCCACAGTGGGTCTGGATCAGGGTGGTGATGAGGGTTTTACCGTATCCTCACACGCTGTCTCGGATCAGGGTGAGTGAGCGGCTTTACCGTATCCAACGTGGGTCTGGCATCAGGGGGATGAGGTTTTTAACCGGCCCACAGTGGGCTGGATCAGGCGAAGTGAAGGGTCTTTACCGCTATTTCGCCACAGTGGTCTTGGATCAGGGTGGTGAGTGAGGGTTTACCGATCCACAAGTGGTCTTGGATGCAGGGTGGCGATGCCCACGGTGGTGAAGATGGTCCGATCAGAAGATGGATGGTGCTCTGGTCCTCCTACAACACATGGCCTCCAGCGAGAAGGAGGGGACGGACAGGTGCCCCGAAGAACCACGTCAGGTAAGTGCTTGAACACCAGGAAACACGTCAGATGCTGACACACGGAACACGTCAGAGCTTGAACAACACAGGAACACGTCAAGCTGAACGACACAGGAACCAGTAGAGCTGCACCCAACAGGAAACATGTTAGAGCTGAACACACAGGAAACATGTTAGAGCTGAACACCAGGATAACATGTTAGAGCTGAACACAGGAAACATGTTAGACGCTGAAAACACACAGAACTTTAGAGTGAAGCAATACAGGAAACACATCAGAGCTTGAACACACAGGAAACATGTTAAGAGCTGCAACACCAGGGACCGATGTTGAGCTGAACACAAGGCACATGTTAGACCGCTGAACACAACAGGGAACATGTAAAGCTGAACACAGGAAACATGTTAGAGTGAAACACACAGGAACCATGTAGGCTGAACACACAGGGAACAGTTAGGCAGAACAAACAGGAAACACGTCAGGCTGAAACCAGGAAACATGTTAGAGCTGAACACACAGCGAACACGTAGAGCTGAACACACTCAGGAAGACATGTTGAGCGCTGAACACACAGGGAACACTGCTTAGAGCTGAAACACAAGGAAAACGTCAGAGCTGGAACCACAGGAACATGTAGAGCGAAACACACAGGAAACATTTAGAGTGAACACACAGGAAACAGTAGAGCTGAACAACAGGAAACATGTTAGAGCTGAACACAGGAAACATGTTACTGACCACGAGGAAACAGTTACTGACAACAGGAAACAAGTTACGACCACAGGAAACAGTTACTGACAACAGGAAAACAGTTACTGACAACAGGAAACAGTTAGAGCTGAAACACAGGAAAAGTGTTAGAGCTGAACCACAGGGAATGAAATGTTGAGCTGAACACAACAGGAACACTCAGAGCTGTAACACACAGGAAACATGTTAGAGCTGTAACACACAGGAGACATTTTAAGAGCTGAACACACAGGGAACATGCTTCAGAGCTGAACACACAGGGAACATGTTAGAGCTGACCACGGAAACATGTTAGAGCTGAACACACAGGGAACATGTCAGGAGCTGAACACACAGGGAACATGGTTAAGCTGAACACAGGAAACATGTTAGAGATGCAACACACAGGAACATGTAGAGTGACACACACAGGGAAACTGTTTACGACCCGCTGCAACACACAGGGAAACTGGTTAGATGCTGAAACACGACGGGTAACATGTTAGATGAACACACAGGGAAGCATGTAGAGCTGAACACCGGGACATGAGAGCTGAGACAACAGGAAACATGTTTTGTAGAGCTGAAACACACAGGAACTGTTGAGAGGCTGAACAGCAAGGAGACATGTTGCAGCTGAACACCAGGAAACATTTAGAGCTGAACACAGGAACATGTCAGAGCTGAACATCAGGAAACGTGTCAGAGCTGAACAGCACAGGATAACATGTCAGAAGCTGAACCACACAGGAAACATGTCGAAGCTGAACACACAGGAAACATGTCAGAGCTGAACAAGGAAACATGTTAGACTGAACACACAGGAAACATGTAAGCTGAACACACAGGAACGTGTTTTAAAGAGCGAACACAACAGGAAAACGTGTCAGAGCTGAAACACGGAACATGTCAGAGATGAACACACAGGAAAGCATGTCGAGCTGAAACAAACAGGAAACAATGGTTGAAGTGAACACACAGGGAACAGTGGTCAGAGCTTGATAACCACACAGGGAACATGTGAGCTGAACACACAGGAAACATGTTAGATAGCCTGAAACACAGGGAAGCATGTAGATGGCTGACAACAGGATCATGTCAGAGGCTGAAACACGGAACATTATGAGCTGAACACAATGGAAACTGTTAGAGTGAACACACAGGAAACATGTAGAGCTGACACGAGAAACATTTTAGAGCTGAACACAAGGAAACATGTTTAGAGCTGGAACAACAGGAAAGCATGTTAGAGTGAACACTACAGGAACATTCAGAGCTGAACACAGGAAACATGTGTAGAGCTGAACACCGGAAAATGTTAGAGATGAACGCACAGGCAACATGGTCATGAGTTGAATCACACAGAAACGGTGTTATGAGCTGAGACACACACGGAAACGGGTTTAGAGTGTAAACAAGGCTTGGAATCAGATTCAGTAGCTGAACTACGTCAGGATAACATGTTAGAGCTGACACGCGGAAACAGTCAGAGCTGAACACACAGGAAACATGTCAGAGCTGGACACACAGTAATATCGATGGTCAGGGCTGAACAGCCACAGGAAACATGTTTAGGCTGCACACACAAAACATGTCAGAGCTGAACACACGGAACATGTTTAGAGCTTGACACACAGGAACACGTCAGAGCTGAACAACATGGAACATGTAGATAGCTGAACACACAGGAAACATGTTTAGAGCTGAACACAGGAAAACGTCAGAGCTGAACACACAGAAACAGTGTTAAGAGTGGAACACAGGAAACATGTCAGAGCTTGAACACACAGGAACAATGTCAGAGGCTGACACACAGGGCGACGTCAGAGCTGAACACACAGGAAACCCGTCAGAGCTGAACAGCACAGGAAACTACGTCAGAAGCTGACACACAGGGAACATGTTAGAGCTGACACGGAACATGTTAGAGGAACAAGGAAACATGTTAGAGCTGAACACAGGAAACAGTTAGAGCGAACCAGGTAAACATGGTCAGAGCTGAAGTCACACAGGAAGACATGTCAAGAGCTGAACATCACAGGGAACCACTCAGACTGAACAACAGGAAATCACTCAGAGCTGGCACACACAGGAAACACGTCAGAGCTGAACACACAGGAAACCGTCAGAGTCTGATACACACCAGAAAACATGTCAGAGGCTGACCCACAGGAAACATGTAGAGTTGTAACTATTTTACAGGATATATCGTTCTGTAGCCTGATACACACGGAAAGCACGTCAGAGCTGAACACGCAGGAAACATTTAGAGCTGAACAACGGGAAGACATGTCAGAGCTGAACACATGACGGAAACATGTTAGAGCTGAACACACAGGAAACATGGTTAGAGCTGAACACCCAGGAAACACGGTCAGAGCTTGAACACACAGGAAACACGTCAGAGCCTGAACACGACAGAAACATGTTAGAGTGAACACACAGGAACAGTCAGAGCTGAACCCACTACAATGGGAACACGTCAGAGCTGAACACACAGGAAACGTCAGAGCCTGAACCACAGGGAACACGTCAGAGCTGAACACAAGGAAACACGTCAGAGCTGACACACAGAAACATGTTAGAGCTGAACAACAGGAACACTCAGAGCTGAACACAGGAAACAAGTTAGAGCGACACACAGGGACATGTTAGAGCGCAACACACAGGAACATGTTAGAGCTGAACACACAGGAACACGTTACAGAGCTGAACACACAAGGAAACAGTGAGCTGAACACACAGGAACATGTTAGAGCGAACACAACAGGAAACACATCAGAGCTGACAACAGGAAAACAATCAGAGCTAACACACAGGAAACATTTAGAGTGAACACACAGAAACATGTTAGAGCTGAACACACAGGAGAACGTTAGAGCTGAACACACAGGAAGCATGTTAGAGCTGAATCCACAGGAAACACATCAGAGCTGGAACACACCAGAACATGTTAGAGCTGAACATCACAGAAACATGTTAGAGCTGAACACACCAGGAAACACGTCAGAGGCTGACACAAGGAAGACACGTTAGAGCTGAACACACAGGAATACATGTTAGAGTGAAGAACACACAGGAAACACAATCAGAGCTAACGACACAGGAAACCTGTTAGGAGCTGAACCACGGAAACACGTCAGAGATAATACACACGGAAACATGTTAGAGCTGAAACACACAGGAAACATGTTAGAGCTGAACACAGGGAACATGTTAGAGCTGAACACACAGGAAACATGTTAGAGCTGAACACACAGGAAACACATCAGAGCTGAAACACACAGGAAACACGTCAGAGCTGAACACCACAGGAAAACACGTCGAGAGCTGAACACACAGGAAACACGTTAGAGCTGAACAACGGAAACATGTTTAGAAGCTGAACACACAGAGGAAACACATCAGAGCTGACACACAGGAACATGTTGATGCTGAACACACAGGGAAATCTTGACGCTGAACAGCATAAGGATACACGTCAGAGCTGAACACACCCAGGAAACACGTCAGAATGCCTGAACACACAGGAAACGTTAGAGCTGAAAGCACCACGGGAAACATGAGAGCTGAATCAAAGGGAAACACATCGAGGCTGACACACAGGGAACACATAGAGCTGAACACAGAACATGTTAGAGCTGAACACACAGGAAACTGTTTAGAGCTGAACACACAGGACATGTTAGAGCCTGAACACAACAGGAAACATGTTAGAGTGAACAACACAGGAAACATGTCAGAGCTTGAACACCAGGAAACATGTTTAGAGCTGAACACATCTCGAGCGAAACACATCAGAAGCTGAACACAACAGGAAAACATGTTAGAGCTGAACGACCACAGGAAACATGTTATGAGCTGAAGCACACAGGAAACAATGTTAGAGCTGAACACAGGGAAACTGTTGAGCTGAGAAACACAGGAAAGCATTTCAGAAGCTGAAACACAGGAAACATGTTAGAGCTGAACACACATGGAAATGTTAAGCTGAACACGACAGGACTATGTTAGAGCTGAACACACAGGAAACAATGTTAGACGTGAACACACATGGCAAACATGTTAGAGCTGAAACACAGGAAACATGTTAGAGCTTCGAAACACAGGGAACATGTCAGAGCTGAACACCAGGAACATTCAGAGCTGCACACACAGGAAACATGTCAGAGGCTTGAACAACAGGAAACATGTTAAAGAGCTGAACACACGGAAGCATTTAGAGGCTGAAACAGACAGGGACATTTAGAGCTGACACACAGGAAAACATGTTATGAGCTGAACACCAGGAAACATTGTTAGAGCTGGAACCACAGGAAACATGTTAGGCTGACACAACAGGAAATTGTCAGAGCTGAACACAGCAGAAACGTCTAAGCTGACCACACAGGAAACACGTCATAAGTGAACACACAGGAAAAGTTGAGCTGAACCAAGGAAACATGTTAGAGCTGCAGACACACAGGAAACATGTTAGAGCTGAACACGGGAACATTCAGAGGCTGAACACACAGGAACATGTTAGAGCTGACACACAGGAACATGTTTCGAGCTGAACACAGGAAACATGTTACTGACACCATGGAAACAGTGTTAAGAGCTGACACACAGGAAACAATGTTGGCTGAAACACACAGGAAACATTGTCAGAGCTGTGAACACAAGGAAACATGTCAGAAGCTGAACAACAGGAACATGTTAGAGCTGACACACAGGAAACCGTCCAGAGCTGACACAAGGAAACACGTCAGAGCTGAAGCACACAGGACACCGTCAGAGTGAAACAAACAGACACGTCAAGAGCTGAACACCCAGGAAACACGTCAGAGCTTGAACCACAGGAAACATGTTGAGCTGAACACAGGACACGTCAGAGCTGAACACCCAGGAAACACGTCAGATGCTGAACACACAGGAAACACGTCAGAGCTGAAACACAGAATCACGTCAGAGCGACACACAGGAAACATGTTAGAAAGCGAACACAGGGAACATGTTAAGAGCTGAAACAGCAGGAAACCATGCGAGTGAACACACAGGGAACATGTTAGAGCTGAACACACAGGAAAGTTAGACGCCTGACCCAGGAACATGTTAGAGCTGACACACAGGAACTGTTAGAGCTGAACACACAGGAACATTTAGACGCTGAACACCAGGAAACACGTCAGAGTGAATTCACAAGGAAACACGTCAGAGCTGAACACACAGTGAACACACGTAGAGGCTGAACACACAGGAAACACGTCAGAGCTGGAACAACTCAGGAAACCCGTCAGAGGCTGAACACACAGGAAACAGTTAGAGCTGAACACACAGCAACACGTCAGAGCTGGAACACACGGACACGTCAGAGCTAACACACGGAACCGTCAGAAGCTGAACACCAGGAAACACGTCAAGCTGAACACACAGGAAAATCACCGTAAGAGCTGACACACGGAAACATGTTAGAGGCTGAACACAGGGAAATGTTAGAGCTGAACACACAGGAAACAGTCAGAGCTGACACAGCAGGAAACAGTTCAGAGCTAACACACCAGGAACACGTCAGAGCTGAAACACACGGAAACACGTAGAAGCTGAACAACAGGAACAGTGTTTAGAGCTAACACAAGCAGGAAACACGTCAGAGCTGAATTCACACAGGAAACACGTCAGCGCTGAACACACAGGAAACACGTCGAGCTGAACACATCAGAACAACGTCAGAGCGAACACACAGGAATCATGTTAGAGCTGAACACACAGAAACATGTCAGAGCTGAACACCGGAAACACGTCAGAGTGAACACCGAAACATCATGTTAGAGCTGAACACACAGGAAACATGTTAGAGCTAACACACAGGCAACTATGTTAGAGCTGACAACAGGAACATGTTAGAGGCGGAACACAAAGGAACATTTCAGCAGCTGAAACACACAGGAAACAGTTAGAGCTGAACCACAGGAAACATGTTAGAGCTGACACCAGGAAACATGTCAGAGCTGAACACACAGAAACTGTTAGAGCTGAACACCAGGAAACATGTTAGAGGCTGAACACACAGGAGCATGTATAGCTGCACACACCGGAAACACGTCAGATGCTGAACCAGGAACATGTTCAGAGCTAAGACAACGGAACATGTAAGAGCGAACACACAGGAAACATGTTAGAAGCTGAACCAGGAAACATGTTAGAGGCTGAACAGCACAGGAAAATGTTAGAGCTGAACACACAAGGCAACATGTTAGAGCGACACAACGGAAACAGTTAGAGCTGAAACGACAGGAACTGTAAGGCTGAACACACAGGAAACAATTACGTCAGAGCTGAAACACACAGGAAACATGTTAGAGCTGAACCACAGGAAACATTTAGAGGCTGAAAACGACGGAAACATTGTCAGAGCTGAAACACGAGGACATGTTAGAGCTGGACACAGGAAACATGTCAGAGCTGAACACACCAGGAAACATGTTAGATGCTCGAATCAAGGAAACATTTAGGCTGAACACACAGGGAAAACATCGTCGAGCTGAACACACAGGAAACAGTCAGAGCTGAACCCAGGAAACATCAGAGCTGAACACACAGGAAACACGTCAGAGCTGAACACAGGAACACATCAAGCTGAACCACAGGGAAACATGTTAGACGCTGAACACAGGAAAGCACATCAAGCTGACACAGCCAGGAAATATGTTCAGAGCTGAACCCAGAACACATCAGAGCTGAACACACGAAACACGTCAGGCTGACAACAGGAAACTAGTCAGAGCTGAACACCAGGAAATGTCAGAGCTGACACCAAGGAAACACTCAGAGCTGAAGCACACGGAAACACGTCAGAGCTGAACACACAGGAACAATCAGAGCTGAACCACAGGGAACAGTCAGAGCTGAACTACAATGGAACACGTCAGAGCCGAACACCAGGAAACATGATATAGGCCTGACACACAAGGAAACATGTTAGAAGCGAACACAGGAAACATGTTAGAGCTGAACACACAGGAACTGTTAGAGCTGAGACACAGGAAACATGTCAAGAGCTGAACAGAACAGGAAAATGTTAGAGCTGAACACACAGGAAACATGTTAGAGCGAACACACAGGACAACATGTCAGAGGCTGAACACCAGGAAAATTTATGAGTGAAACACAAGGAAACCATCAGAGCTGACACCACAGGAAACACGTCAAGCTGAACAACAGGAACACATCGAGCTGACACCCACAGGAAACATGTTAGAGCTGAACACACAGGAAACCATCAGAGGCTGAACACCAGGAACACATCAGAGCTGAACACACAGGAAACACATCAGAGCTGAACACGAACAGGAAACATGTTAGAGCTGAACACGACAGGAAACACGTCGAGCGAACACACAGGAAACACATCAGAGCTGAACACAGACAGGAAACGTTAGACTGAACACAGGAAACCCCGTAGGAGTGAAACACACAGGAAAACGTCAGAGCCGAAACACACAGGAAACATGTTAGAGCTGAACACACAGGAAACATGTTAGAGCGAACACACAGGAAACATGTTAGAGCTGAACACACAGGAAACATGTCAGAGCTGACACACAGGAAACACGTTAGAGCTGAACACAGCAGGAAACATGTCAGAAGAAAAACAGACAGGGAACAGTGTTAGAGCTGAACACAGGAAACATGTTAGAGCTGAACCACAGGAAACATGTTAGAGCTGAACACACAGGGAGGACACGTAGGAGTGAACACAGAAAACATGTACGAGTGATAACACACGGAAACATTAGAGCTGAACACACAGGAAACAGACGTTAGAGTGAACACAGGAACATGTAGATGCTGACACGGAAACATGGTTGCAGCTGAACAGCACGAGGAAACAATTTAGAGCTGAACCACAGGAAACAGTTAGAGCTGAACCACAGGAAACACGTCAGAGCTGAACAGCAAGGAAACTGTTAGAGCTGAACACACAGGAAACATGTAGAGCTGAACACAAAACAGGAACTGTTAGGCTGAACACACAGGAAACATTGTTAAAGAGATGAACACACAGGAAACATGTTAGAGTGAACACACAGGAAACAAATCAGAGCCTGAACCACCAGGAAACATGTGAGCTGAACAACACAGAAACATGTCAGAGCATGACACAAGGAATGTTAGAGCTGAACATCACAGAACATGTAGAGTCTGAACACACAAGGAAACATGTTAGAAGCTGAACACAGGAAACACGTTCCCAAAAAGAGCTGAAACACACAGGAACATGTTAGAGCTGAACACAGGAAACATGTTAGAGCTGAACACACGGAAACAATTTAGAGCGAAACACAGCAGGAAACATGTTAGGCTGAACACCAGGAAACAAGTCAGAGCTTGCAACCACAGGAAACATGTAAGCTGAACACAGGAAACAAGTCAAGTGAACACGGAAACATGTTTAGAGCTGAACACACAAGGAAACATGTTAGAGCTAAACACAGGCACCCGTCAGAGCTGAACACACAGGATGTTAGAAGGAACACAGGAACATGTTAGAGCTAACAGCAGAACATGTTAGAGCTGAACACAGGCAAACATGTTAGAGCTAACACAAGGAACATGTAGAGCTGAACTACACAGAAACATGCTTAGAGCTGAAGCACAAGCGTGACAGGACAAATGTTAGGAAGCTGAACCACACAGGAAACATTCAAGCTGACACACAGGAAAACATGTTAGAGCTGGAAGCACCGAGGAAACATGTTAAGAGCTGAACACACGAGGAACAGTCAGAGCTGAACACAGGAATCATGTTTAGAGCTGAACACAAGGAAACACACCGAGCTGAACAACACAGGAAACATGGTCAGAGTGAAACACAAGACATGTTACGAGCTGAACACAGGAAACATGTCAGAGCTGAACCACAAGAGACATGTTAGAGCTGACCACACAAGGAACACGTTAGAGGCTGAACACGGAAACATGTTAGCGCTGACACAGGAAACACGTTAGCTGAACAAGCAGGAAACATGTTGTAGAGCTGAACACACGGAAACATGTTAGAGCTGAACCACGAAACACGTCAGAGCTGAACACACAGGAAACATGTTAGAGGCGAACACAAGGGAACTGTAGACGAACACCAGAAACATGGTTAGACTGAACACGGAAACACGTTAGAGCTGAACCGACGAAACAGTTTAGAGCTGAACAAGCAGGTAAAATGTTAGAGGCTGAACACACGGGAGACATGTTAGCTGCTGAACACGACACGGAAACATGTTAGAGTGAACCACACAGGGGAACATGGTTAGAGCTGAACACACAGGAAACTGTCAAGAGCTGAAACAACATCGGGAAATGTTCGAGCCTGATCACACAGGAAACTGTCGAGAGTGAACACACAGGGACATGTTAGAGCTGACACATCGAGGAACATGTTAGCGGGTGAACACATTCAGGTAAACATGTGGACTTGAACAAAGGAACATGTTAGATGGCTGAACACAGGAAACATATGAGCTAACAACGGAAGCTGTAGAGCTGAACACACGGAACTGTTAGAGCTGAACCACAGGAAACATGTTAGAGCTGAACACAGGAAACATGTCAGAGCTGGAACACAGAAACATGTTAGAGCTAACAACAGGGAACATGTTTTAGAGCTGAACACACAGGAAACATGTCAAGAGCTGAACACACAGGAAGACACGTCGATGCTGAACACACGGAAACATGATTAGAGCTGAAAGACACCGGAACAGTCAGCTGAACACACAGGAAAATGTTAGAGCTGAAGCACACGGAAGACATTTTAGAGCTGAAACGACGGAAAAACATGTTGAGGCGTGAACACAGGAAACACGGTTTAGCAGCTGACACACATGGAAACATGTCAGGAGCTGAAAACACAGGAAACACGTCAGAGCTGACACACGGAAACATGTTAGAGGCTGAACACAGGAAACTTTAGAGGAGAACACACAGGAAATGTTAGAGGCTGAACACACAGGAAACATGTAGAGGCTGAGCACAGGAACACGTTAGAGCTGCAACCGACAGGAACATGTTAGAGCTGAACACAGGAAACACGTTAGAGCTAGACCACAGGAAACATGTTCGAGCTGAAACAGCACAGAAACATGTTAGAGCGAACACAGGAAACAAGTTAGAGCTGAACACACAGGGAAACAGTGTTAGGAGTGAACGAACGATGTTAGAGCTGAACACAGACATGTTAGATGAACACACAGGAAACATGTTAGAGCTGAACACAGGAAACGACTTACTGAACACACAGGCAAACATGTTAGAGCTGACACACGAAACAGTGTGAGCGAACACACAGGAGAGATTGTTAGAGCTTGAAGCACACAGAACATGTTAAGAGCTGAAGCAGCACAGGGGAACATTTAGAGCGGAATGCACAGGAACACGTTGAAGGCTGAACGCAACCAGGAACAGTTAGAGCTGGAAGCACACGAGAGAAACATGGCTTAGAGCTGAACACACAGGAAGCAGGTGGAGGACACAGGAAAACATTTTAGAGCTGAACACACAGGAAACACGGAAGCTGAACACAGGAAACATGTTAGAGCTGCAACACACAGGAAACTATGTTAGAGCCGAACAACACCAGGATAAATGTTAGAGCTGAACACACAGGAAACATGTTAGAGGCTGAACAGCACAGGAAACGTGTTAGACTGAACAACACAGGAGAACATGTTAGAGCTGAACACACAGGAAACATGTTAAGGAGCTGAACACAGGAAACATTTAAGCTGAACACACAGAAACATGTGAGAGCTGAGACCAAGGAAGACACGCAGAGCTGAACACACGAGGAAACACGTAGAGCTGAAACATCACAGGAAACACTCAAAGAGCTGAACGACTCAGGAAACATGTTAGAGCTGATACACACAGGAAAACCATGTTAGAGCTTGAAGCACACAGGAAACACGTTAGAGCTGAATCACACAGGAAAACGCGCGAGCTGACACAACGGAAACACGTTAGGCTGAAGCACACAGGAAACACTCAGAGCGAACACCACGGAAACATGTTAGAGCTGAACACACAGTGCAAACATGTTAAGAGCTGAACACACAGGACATGTGTAGAGCTGGAAACACACAGAAACTGTTAGAGCTGAACACACAAGGAAACACGTCAGACTGAACACACAGGAAACATGTTAGAGCTGAACACACAGGAAACAGTCAGAGCTGACACACAGGAAACATGTCAGAGCTGACACACAGGAAACATGTTAGAGCTGAACACAGGAAAACATGTTAGAGCTGAACACACAGGAAACATGTTAGAGCTGAACACACAGGAAACACGTTAGAGCTGAACACAGAAACACGTCAGAGCTGAACACACAGGAAACACGTTAGAGCTGAACAACAGGAACAGTCAGAGCTGAACACACAGGAAACATGTTAGAGCTGAACACACAGGAAACATGTCAGAGCTGAACCACAGGAAACACGTAGAGCTGAACACACAGGAAACATGTTAGAGCTGACACACAGGAAACATGTTAGAGCTGAACACACAGGAAACATGTCAAGCTGAACACACATGGTGAAACACGTCAGAGGCTGAACACACAGGAACATGTTAGAGCTGAACCACAGGAAACAGTTAGAGCTGAACACAGAAACATGTTAGAGCTGAACACACAGGAAACATATAGAGCTGAACACACAGGAAACATGTTAGAGCTGAACACACAGGAAACATGTTAGAGCTGAACACCAGGAAACATGTTTAGGTAGAGTTTCAGTGTTGGGCAAGTTACTTAAAAATTGCAATATATTCTATATGAGTGATTATAGCTGTAATATTTTTGTACTATTTCAATAATGTAGCTGAGTTACTTTGAGTTACTTTGAGTTACTTTTGGCAAATACAAACTGAACATAGTAATATAATAATGCCATGGAGAGTTCCTGTTCCTTCTCTTTCCTCTGTTCTCTGGTGTTTTGACGACTTTAACTACAGACTGCAGATCTGATCTGATCACCTCAGTTCTGACCTCGATTCTTTGACTGGGGGGGGGGGGCGCTCTTTCCAAGTGTCTCCTTTGGTCCCAGAGAGATCGGCTTTTAGATCGTTAGATCGGTCGATATATCGGTCGATATATCGGTCGACCTCCATCAGTTGGTGCTAATAATGGTTAGAATAGATGAGTCAGATGCCCTTCCTGACTGCAGACCCAGCAGGATGCACAGGTACCAGGGCGGCACGTCCTCGATGGTGTAGATCATCCCGGCGTCCGCTCCCATTGGCTGCTTCGAGTCCCGCTCTCCTCCCATTGGCTGGTTTGAACCCTGCTCCATTCCTATTGCCTGATGAGAGTTCTCCTCTGGGCTCTGATTGGAGTACATTTCAAGATTAACATTTTGTGAATGCGACATTTTGGATCCAGTTTCAAACCGTCAAAACAACTTTACCCCATTCATTTATTTATTTATTTTATTTTTATGTTTACAATTTTTTACCCGTTTTTTATTACTAATATTTTCTACCAATTTCTTGGCAAAGGCAACTTTATTTACAACGCACTTAAAAGAAAGTTCACCAAGGTGCTACAAAGGTAAAACATAAGATAAAACAATACAAGTGCAATACAGGTTAAATAAAATAAATAAGAATAAAATACAAATGAATAAAATCTGATCAAATCTCAAAAGTGCGTTTTAAAAACAGGCACAGAAGAAGACAACCCCAACATTTCCCCACATGAGCCTGATGCAGATGTTCTAAACGACACATGTTTGAGAATCGGTATCGGACAAAGTATCGTGAAAGTACTGGTATCGGAAAGATCCTGTAGTTCTTTCTCACATTTACAGGAAACAAATGTCTGAATGAATATTTGTGTGAATGAGCGACTCACAGGTCGGACAGAGAGTTCAGGGTAAAAGAGTCAAACTGAAACTTTCCACAGGTTAAACTGAGGAATGAGGATTTTGCACTTTTTAAAGTTTGTGTTTCAGAAAAATAACATTTTACATTTTTCTGACATTTGGATTTTTGTTTCTCGTCGTTTGTGTCACGACAGTACTCGAGTACTTTTTTACTCTTACTGACTCATTATTTCACTACTTTTGACCTGAGTAATGAAGTAAAGTCACTGGAGTAGCTCCGCCTCTCATTACAGTGAAGCTGGTGATTGGCTCAGGAGTTGGACAGATGTTGAGGGGGCGTGGTTTCCAGCTCTGGCCTGTGATTGGACGACTGTGTCTCTTCCTTGTTAGTGTTAACTTGTGTGTTCAGAGACACAACAGAGAGTGATGTTAATTTGGGAAACATGGCGTCACATTTGTTACAGTTGTGAGTTTCAGAATCACAGTTGTTTCCAGATAAAGTCTTTGTAACGAAATAAACCCAACATTTGAATCAGGCTCGAGCTGTTATTCAGATTTCATCGTCGAAAATATGAGAATTTTTAAGCAGAATTTTTACATGAAAAAAAAAAAGACAGAAAATGGTGATACTTTTACTCATATTGATGTTTCTGCAGCAGAGGTTTCAGATTAAAAAGTTTCCCTGTTCGCCTTAAATGTTCAGTTCTATGGGTTTCGTTTTTTGGTTCTGGGTCAAGACGAGTAAATTAAATATTAAATATTACATATGTGTAACATATGTGTAACGCAACATGTTACATTACACATGTTAAAACTAGGGCCGGGACTCGATTAAAAAATTAATCTAATTAATTAGAGGCTTTGTAATTAATTAATCGAAATTAATCGCATATAAATATTTGACCTGAGAACAGTGAGAAGTAAGCTGATTTTAGTATACCATTGAATAATGACTGAATACATAAGCTTAAGCAACAAAATATTGTTTATTTTTGTTCAACCGAGTCCAACAGACCAGTGCAATATTGCCATTAATTGTGCGTCTGCAGGAAAAAAGGAAACTGAAGTGTGGAAAGCAAAGTGTGATTCATTTCGATTAATATTTTTAATCGCACTAAACCTCATGTAATAATTCCAATTAATCGGCCCCCTAGTTAAACATGACCTGCCTGTGGTTTGAAGTCATATTGTAAATCAGATCATCTTTTTTATTATAAAGGGCCTTGTCTTCTTTGAGCTCACGACGTGAATGAAATATAAAACAAGTGAGATGAAATCTGGAGCTTCTGATCAGTTTTTGAAGATCCAAACAAACAGAAAACATCCCTAATGTGTGTAACTAGTAAAATATTGTCTGTAAATTCTACTGTTTTTACACAAGAGCCACCAAAGCAAACAGTGGCTGATCTTCCTCCACTGATGAGGAACATTTAGATGTTTCCTTCAGGTTTCCTCCTGTACAGTCTGTTATTGATACTGGAATCGATTAGAATTTTACCTTGGACGCCGTCATTCTGTGTCCGAGCGAGTTCCAGCAGCAGCAGGAGTCGCAGTAACAGTAGTAGTAAGTAGTAAAAGCAGTAGTAAAAGTAGTAGCAGCACTTTCTCTGGGCTCGGATCTAAACCAAAGTAGCAGCTGTGGTTTGTGGAGGAAAGTGGGTCGTCTGAAGATGATTAACGTCCAGGACTTTACCCTGAGTGACGCAGAGTTATTATTAATTAACACATTACTGCAGTGAAGGAGCTACAGCAGCATAAAACCATTAACCTTCTTATTTAACTTTATTACAGTCTTTATTGCATCACTCTCCCATTCTTAATGTACACTTCTTCTTTTTTACCTGTTTGTACCTATAGCAAAACAACAACTAACATACGTGCACAAAATATACTTGTATACAGTACATGCACACAGTGTACATGTGTTTAAAATACTCATTTAGAGTAACTGTAATCAGGTTTAGTTACTCTTTCAGTTGAGGGTATTTAGCCCCTGCCCCTTTTGCCTCATGCCCCTGAAGGGCATTATAGTTTGTTTATCCAAAGCTTTGCCACGGTCCTTACCATTGTTTTTTCCCCAATAAGCCTTATTAGCTTATATTAATCAATTAAAATGAACATGCCCCTCGTTAGTTCATCGTGTCTTTTCAATGCCCCGCCCACCGGCCCCGCCCACCGGCTCCGCCCACCGGTCCTGCAGCGGCTCAGAGAGAGGAGGCGTCTCCTGCGGTGGAAACGTATTATCGGGTAAGCAGTTAAGATCGCAGATAAAATCCAATAAAATGTCCCCATAAAATGCTGGATAAAACAATAAAGTGTGAATTAAAAATAGATAATAAGTGTGAGTAAAAGCTCAGCTACTGACGGGCGGCTTCACCAGTTCGCACATACTCGTATACTTTGATTACACACATTAAGAATATCACAAAGATAGGTTTTTACCATCTAAAGAACATAGCCCCGCCCCATTCTCTCTCGGGCCAACACGGAGACGCTGATGCATGCTTTATCACCAGTCGTATCGACTACTGTAATGCCCTGCTCTCTGGTCTTCCCAAAAAGAGTATCTCAGGTTTACAACTTTTACAAAATTAGCAGCTCGTGTCCTGACGAAGACCAGGAGGCGGGACCACATTACACCGGTTTTAGAGTCGCTGCATTGGCTTGTGTGGTGTGTCTCTGGGGAGGTGGATGTGAGAGAATGTTTTTAAATCTGTAAAGCACTTTGTGTTACATGAAATGTATGAAAAGCGCAATATAAATAAAGATTGATTGATTGATATTAAACCATAGACTCAAAACTGACTCAGCAAACTAATCAGTGGCTAAATTGTAAAGAAATGCTGTAGCTTAGCTGCTTTCTGTAGGAATATTGACGTATCATAATTTAAAAGATTCTAACATTTTAGCACCTTTGACTGAATAAATAAGTCATGAGTGTGATTAGAAAAATAACATCCTTGTGAATTAATATTAATATTGTATTGTGTGCAGGTTTGAAATAACTTTCCTAAAGTGAAGCCAAAAGTGGATTTAAAGGCAGTGACAGTTCGGTTCATACAAATATAAGTTTTGTATTTTCCAAATTGCTTAAATGATACTCATTGATTTTCAGCGAAATACATTCTGATAAATTCAAATTTTTCCCATTGACTTATAATGGGCCTTCCGCAGATTGATGGTTTTCTGCAACTTTTTTCAGCTTCCGCAGCTTGTCCTTTATCGGGAAAATTCCGCCTTCTGCAGTTTTCCATCCCCCCCCCCCCCCCCCCACAGGACTGGGAATTCTGCCCCATTCATTTGTATGGGGAATTCTGCCCATACATTTGTATGAGGAATTCTGCCCATTCATTTGTATGAGGAATTCTGCCCATTCATTTGTATGGGGAATTCTGCTCATTCATTTGTATGAGGAATTCTGCTCATTCTTTTGTATGAGGAATTCTGCCCATTCATTTGTATGGGGAATTCTGCCTATTCATTTTAAAGAGGGCCTAAACGGGCATGCCAGAGCCTTTCCCCATCCACAAAAGAAAGTAAAAAATTGCTGCGAGGTGGTCTCGGAGGCTTTGGGGAAGATGTAGGGCGTGAGTGTGTGGGTGGTGTCCTACGAGAAAAAAATGTCCCCACGAGGCGGTCGGGTGCGCGGTGCATTTCCTGGTTGCTACATGGCTGAGGCTGAGGCATGTGTGGTGTGTGTGGACGGGAGCTCAGAGGCAGAATCATGGGCAGGACTGATGATGTTCTCTGGACATGTGACGTTTGTGGACTGTTAACGGGCCAAACGCAAACATTCAAATGTAGTAGGTACGTGACACCAGAGGAGGCGTTAACCATGCGGTTTTAGACACAGTTTGCACAAAAGTCAAAATATTGACTGAGAAATGTAGTTAACTTCAACACCCATTTACACCGTTTATCAGCAAACATAAGTGGATTTGGTGTTTAGTTGCTCTTCAATAGGGCTTCAGTTAAGTCTGTCAGCGATTTAAACAGTTTTATGCAATTTCAACAGTTTTTCCAGTTTCTGCAACTAAATGGGGATTTTCACATAAAAGCACTAAATATACCTAATGGGGATTGTCACAATAAGAGCTTCAGCCATTTACCCTTCTGTATGATTTTCTATAGTTGTGTGGTTTTGTTTGAAGATTAAAAAAAATAAAAAAATGAATAAATCACTTTAATGAATGAATAATAATAAAGTCTTTTTTTTAATAAAACAGATGTTTTTGTTCTAAAACAAACGGACTCCTGGCTGACACAGAATGAACCAATCACAACGTACGTTGTGCACGCTGTCTTTGATTGACAGCTGTGGTAGCCAATGGGAGCGCGCTCTGCAGTGCTGCGGTCACAGAGGGCGGGGCTTAGGCCGCTCTTCAGAAACAGCGGAACAAAATGGCGGCCGTGGCCCGAGAGCCCGGAGCTGCGGCGGTTCCGCCTGTTACACCGCCCGAACCAGGCCCCGGGACCCGGCCCAGACCCTCCAGAACCTCCCGGACCTGCCGCTGGGCCGCTCCGAGCAGTCCCTGAGCGGACACAAGGACGAGGACAAGGCTCCGAGCTGCGAAGCTAACGAGTCTAACGAGGAGCTAATGATGCTGGAGGCTAATGCTAACGCGGAGCTAATGCTACAGGACCTTACAGAGGCTAACGGGCCGCTCAAACCGCTCTCTGACCCGGGCCCCGGGGCGGAGCAGGACCCGGTACAGTCCGCCGTGTCCCCGCTGTCTCTGCCCGCGGCCCCGGAGGCCCCTGAGGCCGGACTGTCTCTGGTCAGCCCAATGGCCCGGACCGAGCCTGCACCGACCGAACCCTGAGCCTGAGCCCCGAGCGGAGCGAGCGCTTCACGGCCCTGAGGGAGGGGCTGGGGGACCGGCCCGAGGACCGGCTCGAGGAGAACCCGGAGGACCACCCCCAGGAGCACCCGGAGCCAGAACTCAGACCCGGGACTCATGTGCGGGTGGCCCTGGATCATGTGATCGACGACGCTCTGGTGGTTTCTTTCCGTGTGGGACACAAGGTGTTCTCTGGGGTCCTCATGGACCTGTCCGCAGGTAACTGTCCCTATTATACATGTTTTATACGTCCTGTCCCGCAGGTAACTGTCCCTATTATACATGTTTTATACGTCCTGTCCTGCAGGTAACTGTCCCTATTATACATGTTTTAAACGTCCTGTCCGCAGGTAACTGTCCCTATTATACATGTTTTATACGGACGTGTCCCGCAGGTAAAGGTCCCTATTATACATGTTTTATACGTCCTGTCCCGCAGGTAAATGTCCCTATTATACATGTTTTATACGTCCTGTCCTGCAGTTAAAGGTCCCTATTATACATGTTTTATACGTCCTGTCCCGCAGGTAACTGTCCTATTATACATGTTTTATACGTCTGTCCCGCAGGTAACTGTCCCTATTATACATGTTTTATACGGACCTGTCCCGCAGGTAAGGTCCTATTATACATGTTTTATACGACCTGTCCCGCAGGTAAAGGTCCTATTATACATGTTTTATACGTCCTGTCCGCAGGTAGTCCTTTTCTTTTTATAGTCTGTCCGCAGGTAACTGTCCTATTATACATGTTTTATACGGACTGTCCCGCAGGTAAGGTCCCTATTATACATGTTTTATACGACCTGTCCCGCAGGTAACTGTCCCTATTATACATGTTTTATACGCCTGTCCCGCAGGTAACTGTCCTATTATACATGTTTTTACGGACCTGTCCCGCAGGTAACTGTCCCTATTATACATGTTTTATACGTCCTGTCCCGCAGGTAACTGTCCCTATTATACATGTTTTATACGGACCTGTCCCGCAGGTAAAGTCCCTATTATACATGTTTTATACGTCCTGTCCGCAGGTAAAGGTCCCTATTATACATGTTTTATACGTCTGTCTGCAGGTAAAGGTCCCTATTATACATGTTTTATACGGACCTGTCCCGCAGGTAACTGTCCCTATTATACATGTTTTATACGTCCTGTCCCGCAGGTAACTGTCCCTATTATACATGTTTTATACGTCCTGTCCTGCAGGTAAAGATCCTATTATACATGTTTTATACGTCCTGTCCGCAGGTAACTGTCCCTATTATACATGTTTTATACGTCCTGTCCCGCAGGTAACTGTCCCTATTATACATGTTTTATACGTCCTGTCCTGCAGGTAAAGGTCCCTATTATACATGTTTTATTCGTCCTGTCCTGCAGGTAAAGGTCCCTATTATACATGTTTTAAATGTAAAAGCTTCTGGACCTGAAAGGTCATTTGAAAGCTAAGGCCTTCCTTGTTTTGTTGCGTCACATGTCCTCGTTTAGTTTTTATGTAATAAAGCTTCAGAAACATAAAGGAGGAACGGGACGTTTCCCTGTGGGCTGTAAACTTTAGAGTTTAGATTTGGGTAAAGCTGAACTGGAAAAATATGCTCGGCTAAAGTGGGGGTTAAAGACCATTTCTAATAGGGATGGTCCGATATGAAAATGTTCTGCCGATATCGATATCCGATATTGGCCTCGCTGCTGTGGCCGATATTTGCCGATATTTATTTCGACATTAAAATCAACAGAAAGACTCACTCAAAGGTTGTAAAGTTTGCTTATTGTGGTTCCATTATTGGAATGTCTGGGACTCACTGTCTCTCTCACTCTGATGAAACAACTCATTTTTATTAGAAAAATATTAAAAAGATCAAATGTAATGTTAGAGTGAAATGTCATTTTGTTTTTGGCCAAATATTTACTCAGACCTACTTATTATTATACTTTTACCCATCTCCTCTATTAATGGAAACAGTGACACTGGGAACATGCTAGGCTACTAAACATGTAGCCTAGCATGTTGTTTAAGCTACATGTTTTAACTTTAAACAAATCTGCTGGACTTCTCTGAGGACAGCTCTGTATGAAGCTTTGGAATTACAAAAATATCATCATGTGACTTTAACAGCATCTTATACTGAACTCATGAGGCCAGACTGAAGGTTTAGAGCAGGCAAAAGCAAACAGTAGATTTACAGGATTAGCATGAGCTTTGAACTGCATTGTTTTCAATGAAAAATGCGCTAACGATGCAAATGTATCTAATTAAATATGCACGAAAATGCGACATAACTCCTCGTTTCACGGGTCATTAACATGAGTGGGAACAGTAAACATGAGCCATTATCATCACTGTAGTAAACCTACATGACGACAGAAAGCCAATGTTTACTGTTGTAGCCTTTAGCCTGTTAGAAGCTATGCTACGCTAACAAAGTTATAAATCTGGCGTCAGGAGAAACATTTGCAACACTCACCTCTCAGATGTAGCGACATCAGAAAAAGATTCATGTTAATCCTGAGTCAGAATAATGTCCATGGAGACAGTTTGAGTCCAGTTTGTAACAGCAGTAACTTGTGTCTCTGTGTCTCTGTGGTGTCCAAGTGTCCACTTTGTTTAAACTCAGTAAAAACAGACTTTCTTTGGAGACGTGTGAATTTACGCTGGAGTTTCTTTATTTTAGGAGCCACTGTTTATTTCAGATCATTTGAATAAACTGTTGCTCCAGTCAGGTCAGGTCAGCCCGTCTACACTGCTGCTGCATTCAAGAGCGCTACGACATTAAGGCGGAGTAAAAAATTCAAAGGGAAGAAAAAAAATCGGCCGATATTTTCCCATATCGGACCGATATGTGAAAAAAATGACAATATCGGCCGATAATATCGGCGGCGCCAATATATCGGCCATCCCTAATTTCTGCAAACGTTATATAGTTTATTTGAGCTTCCTTTAGCCCTCTGGGACACGCCTCGTCTTCCGGGGTCCAGATTATAAAACCACATTTTAAAATATTAACCTGATTTCAGTTTAGTTTTTCATTTTGAACAAAGACCTTCTGAGCGTGATGTTGTTCAATGCATTTGTGTTTTGCATTTGCAGTTTGCAATCCACAGGGTGGCGCCATTTCACCACTTATGCAGTAAAAAGATTGAATATCGCAAAAAACACTTTCAAAATGAATGTTAAAAATATAAAATGCATTTGAAAAGGGATAAAGAGACAAATTCCATGGCAATATGCAATGCATTTATAAATCTTATATTTTCAATTAAAACACATTTTGTTTTGACAAATCACACGCTGCCAATTGTAAATGGTTTATAAAGCGCTTTCCCACCTACTTTAGACACTCAAAGTGCTTTACTTTATTCATGTTGTCTGTGCTTTTATTGGCCCCATAGGGAAATGTGGCCCCACAGGGACCCAGCTCCAGATGTGGAGCCAGGCTGATGGTCAGAATCACCTGGCTGGAGGATTCACCTATTGTACATGTTTTTAGTGGTAGGGGAAACCGGAGTACCCGGAGGAAACCTACGCAGACACGGGGAGAACATGCAAACCCCACACAAAGGCCCCGTCCAGGTGGGAATCGAACCCAGGACCTTCTAGCTGTGAAGCATGCGTGCTAACCACTGTGCCACCCCTTCACTCTCTCATACACCAGTGTACACTGGAGGCGAGGAGGAGGAAGTGTCTTGCTCAATGACACAACAACAGTGTGCACCTTCAGGAGGCGGGACTCCAACCCCCGACCTTCTGATCATGAGACGACCCGCTCTACCACCTGTGCCACCGTCGCCCCTAAATGCTTTTGAATTACAATGTAATTACAATGTAATTACAAAATGTAAAAATGCAGTGGGAATTTACAAATACAAATACAGCGTCATATGACAAATGCAAGAAATGATGAATAGACATAAATCCTTTTATTGTTGTGTTTTGTAATTGTCCTGCAGATGGAAATTAGCTCAAGAGCTACAGTGAACGTAAAACATAAAAACATAAATTGTATTTTATTCTGAAATACCGTCACACTGTTGAAATTGGAAAATGCAGGTTAAGAATGAAAAATACTTTATTGTATTTACACATTTTAAAGACACAGTGAAAGATTGCAAGACAAATAAATGAATGCTAAATGTGCACAATGTAAAGCTAATTGCATATTGAATAAAGAGACCAAAGAACTGTAGTTTTAGGTTTAGAGCCGTTAGTTTCCGTTATGGGTGAAAGATATATCGTTATCGATATCGAGATATGAACATTCAAAATATTAAAATTGAAAAAGCAAGATATAAACGATATAGATTTTCTTCAATAAAACTGCACTCTTTTGTATTATGATTTTATTTTTCTGAAAAATGCTTTGTTTTCACCAAACCCATAGTTATATCGATATCGATATATCGGGCATGGATATCGTGATATGAAATGTCTATATCAGCCCAAGTTTCCGTTATAAAATGTGTGTAAATGTGTTTCAGGTTCGGTCCGTACGGAATCCCCATCACCACTTTCCCGCCGCGCAGAGAGTCGTCTCGCCGCCACGTCCAGGCCCCACCTCCGGCCGCAGAGGCCCCTCCTCCTCCTGCAGCCGAAGCCCCGCCCCCGCCGCCGA
Source organism: Neogobius melanostomus (assembly GCA_007210695.1). NCBI lineage: Eukaryota > Metazoa > Chordata > Actinopteri > Gobiiformes > Gobiidae > Neogobius > Neogobius melanostomus. Next base: position 334,219 of record VHKM01000584.1, on the reverse strand, counting down.
AGACCCTCCCCCGCTGTTCCACCAGGGGGCGCCGTACCCTCCTCCGCTGTTCCTCAGAGACTCGTACCACACCAGCCTGCCGCAGCCTCCGCCGCGCCGCATCAAGCGCTCCCGCCGTCGCTACGGCAACAGCGAGGAGCCCACCTGCATGTTAGTGAGGCTCCGCCCCCGCCAGGTGCTGTGCGACAGGTGCAAAGGCGCGGCCGGCCCAGAGCGCCCCCTGTGTCCACGCGGCGCCGCCACCTCCCGGAGCCGCCCGAGGAGAACCTGAGCGCTGAGGTCAAACGCCTCCGCAGCGACGAGCCCCGCCCCCCGCGCCCGCGCAAGGAGGCGGGGGGCGGGGCCACTCGTCAGGCCGCCGCCCGCTCCAGCCCTCGCTCCACCCACAGCCCCGCCCACAGAGTCCTCACTCGCCGGATATCAGCGCTGACCCCGCCCCTGACTCCGCCCAGAGTTCGCCTAAAGCCGCACAGGTACCGGACCGACGGCGAGCCTCAAAACCAGACCAGGACCAGACCCGGACCCAAGACCAGGACTCCACCCCCTCAGACCCCCCGTAGGACTCCGCCCCCCGCAGGACTCCACCCCCTCTCAGACCCGAGCCCAAACCTGTGACCAAACTCCGAGCGCAAACTCGGAAAGAACCAGGTCCTAAACCGGCCCCTAAAGTCCAGACCAGACCCGAGCCCCGCCTTAACCCCGCCCCTAAGCCCGCCCCTAAGCCCGCCCCGAGCCGCTGTCGCGCAGCCGCAGGAAACAGGTGTTCCCCCAACCCACGCGCGACTTCGACCTGGACTTCATGGGCTGGTCTGGCCCGGACTCAGACCTGGACCTGGACCGTCCAGAGCCCAGGCCTGAGAGCGGACCGGGAGCGGGCCACGGTCCGGACTCTGAGCCGGACTCCCAGACCAGTCCCGAGTCCGTCAGACCAGAGTCCAACTCCAAAACAGACCCCTATCCAGAGTCCATCAAACCGGACCCTGATCCTGAGCTTAGACCTGACCCTGAGCCCACAGCCGGGCCCGGTCCAGACCCCGAGCCCGGTCCAGACCCCGAGCCCGGTCCAGACCCCGAGCCCGGTCCAGACCCCAGCTTCAATCCAGAGTCCATAAAACCGGACCCTGATCTGGAGCTTAGTCCTGACCCAGAGCCTGAACCAGAGCTCCTGACTGGGCCCGCAGACCCACAGTCCTATCCAGACTCGAGTCCTGACCCGGTCCGAGAGCCCGAGGAGCGGCCCAGGCCTGACCCGGTCCGAGAGCCTGAGGAGCGGCCCAGGCCTGACCCGGTCCGAGAGCCCGAGGAGCGGCCCAGGCCTGACCCGGTCCGAGAGCCTGAGGAGCGGCCCAGGCCTGACCCGGTCCGAGAGCCTGAGGAGCGGCCCAGGTCCGGGCCTGAGCTGGACTCTGGGCCTTCGTCTCCGGCCGAGTCCGAGAGCAGCTCCAGGTCTCAGTCTGACCCGTCGTTAGAGCAGAGACTGAAGGCGGAGTCTGAGCCGAGCCCGGACCCCGCTCCGACGCTCCGCCCACCCTCCGGTCGCTCGGGGGCGGGGCTGGGCTCGGACCCGCCCTCCGGTCGGGCGGCGCTGCAGAAGTGCGTGGGCGCTGACGGCCGCCTCGTCACCGTGGGAGACATCGTGTGGGCGAAGATCGCGGGGTCCCCGTGGTGGCCGGCGCGCGTGCTGTCGCTGACGGTGCGTCGCCGCGGAGACGGGGGCGTGGCCTCGCGGCGTGAGGCCCGTGTGGCGTGGTTCGGGTCGCGCACCACGTCGCTGCTGCCGCTGAGCCACTCCTCGCCGTTTCTCGAGACGTTTCAGACGCGCTTCGACCGCAAACGTAAAGGACCGTATCGACGCGCCGTAGCAGAGGCCGCCGCCGCCGCCAAACAGCTAACGCCCGAGGCTCGCGCGCTCAACACAGACACGTAACACGGTGCCCACGCGTGTTTACACGCATGTCCCGCCTCCAGCCACACACAGACTCACCGCCAGGGACGCACCGAGACTACTCTCAAACCCATACCAGTACTTTGGTTTGAGTACTCACCCAATACCGATACCAGTACTTTGGTGTGAGTACTTACCCAATACCGATACCAGTACTTTGGTTTGAGTACTCACCCAATACCGATACCAGTACTTTGGTGTGAGTACTTACCCAATACCGATACCAGTACTTTGGTGTGAGTACTCACCCAATACCGATACCAGTACTTTGGTTTGAGTACTCACCCAATACGATACCAGTACTTGGTTGAGTACTCACCCAATACCGATACCAGTACTTTGGTGTGAGTACTCACCCAATACCGATACCAGTACTTTGGTTTGAGTACTCACCCAATACCGATACCAGTACTTTGGTTTGAGTACTCACCCAATACCGATACCAGTACTTTGGTTTGAGTACTCGCCCAATACCGATACCAGTACTTTGGTTTGAGTACTTACCCAATACCGATACCAGTACTTTTGAACCTCTTAACCCCCACTTTAACCAAACTCTTTTTCTCCAGTTCGGCTTCACCCAAATCTAAAAGCTTCTTGCCATTAGGCCAGTGTAACGCCTCATTTGAAAGCTAAGACCTACAAAACTGAGCAAAGCTTCTTCCTATTGTTTGTCAAGTCATTTTTGTCATGTTTTTGTCACATATTCATCGCTTTTCTTAAGTTTTGCCTCCATTTTGTTTTTTTCGTGTAATGTAACAAAGCCACAAAATGTGACCAGGACATGAAAAAAAGCAAGTAATAGTTTTGTAGGTCTTAGCTTTCAAATGAGATGTTACACTGGCCTATAGGCTGTAAAGTTCAGTCAAGAAGCTTTTAGATTTGGGTTTATAGACGAGTCAGTGATTAGTCATTTCCTTTAAGAGAAGTTACATTGGAATCAAACGTGACATTTTATTTATTTTTAAATCAGTATCATTTTAATTTTTTATTGCACATCTGAGACAGAAGAGTCTCAAAGCCTGGGCTGTATTTATTTATCTACTATTACTATTACTCCTCCTATAGCATTAGCCTTTACTACAGCTCCGTGTGTTTATAGTAACTCATCCAGTCGCCTTCAGCTATATATATATACCTGGACCTCTTTATTTTGCATTTTCTGACTTTATTTTTAACCCAGCGACTAAAAAGTAAGACCTTGAGCATAAAGAATCTCCAGAGCCGTTAGCAGCTAGTTAGCAACATTAGCAGCTAGTTAGCATTAACATTAGCCTGTATCTTGTAAACGCTGAGGAGGAGCCGCACGTCCTCATCGGTGCCTCCCTGGCCGTGACGCTGTGACATCACTGGAGTCGAACCCGGGCTCGTTCTGAAGGCTCTTCTGTGCTTCAGGTTCAGCGCCCCCTAGTGTCCGCTTCACCGCGTCAGAGCTTTAGCTTACCGACGGCACGGTGGCGCAGTGGTTAGCCTCTCTGACACGTACAATAGTTAGGGCGGGGCATCGTTACCGGTCCTTTAACGATACTTGGTTTTCGATACCGATACCTGAACGATATATTTACCGTCTAGAATCATAAAACAGAACAATGTGAATTTACTCCTTTTTCCTTTTTTTTATTTCTAATGACGAACGGTTTAACCTTTTAACTCCCACCTTTTCTCCAGTTCAGCTTTACCCAAATCCATAAGGTCACAGCCTATAGGCCAGTGTAACGCCTCATTTGAAAGCTAAGACCTCAAAACTGATCTAAGATTTTCCCTTGCGTGTTTTCATCCTCACGTCTTGTTTTTGTCACTTTTTTTCCCGTTGCTTTTTCTTTTTTTTCTTTTTTTTTTCTTTTTTCTTTTCTTTTTTTTGGTCGCTTTTTAGTAAATTGTTTGTTTTTGTCGCTTTTTAATCAATTTTTTGTTGATTTTTTGTTGATTTCATCCTGATTTGCGTCTGGTTTTGATGGTATTTTGACGTTTTTCTCTCAGATTTAGGCTCAGATGTGCTCGGGTAAGGCGGGGTTAAGAGGTTAACGGTGCCCCGCCCTAACAGCAGCTGCTCCTGACCTCTCGTCGTGTTTCGGGGCGTCCTCTGGGGGACCTCGGGGCGTCCTCTGGGGGACCTCAGGGCGTCCTCGAGGGGGGACCTCGGGGGGACCTCGGGGGGCGTGCAGATGGTGTCACTGGGAAGTGTAAATAGTCCGGCTTTGGGACCTGGTTCTGGTCGTTTCGTGCCGCAGTTTCTCGTTTTCTTTCGTGCCAAACTTTATTCTGCTTCTGGTCTGGACCTGGGACAGAGTTTATTTAAAAGACTTGAAGCCCCTCCCTCCGCCCTGTGTCTTTAGTGTGGGGCCGTGTTTTGGCCCCGGGGCCCCGCGTTTCCCTCTGTTTGCAGACCGGAGCCTGTGGAAATGTTGAAATGTTCTAAAATATGTTGATTTAATAAAATGTTGTGAACGATTCTGTCTCTGCCTTTCACTGTTTCTGCTGCAAACAGACGGAAAACAGCCCCGCCCCCATTATCCACCCCCGCCCTCACGGCCACAGCTGCCCCGGGGCAGACTGACGCTTTATCATGTTATTAACACAGAACTCATGATTATTAACATGTTGTTAACACATTATTATCACAGGCTCCAGTTTTCCGTCTGTTTCCTGCTTTTTGCCTCAGTTTGATCTAAAATGATTAAAGTGTTTGTAAAATGAAACGCCTCTTACCCAGTGCATTTTCTCCAGCTCGGCTTTACCCAAATCTAACAGGTTTAAGCCTTTAGGCCAGAGTAACGCCTCATTTGAAAGCTAAGACCTACAGAACTGATTTAGCCGGGGGGGTTTGCCACTGTTTGGTCACATTTTTCATCCTCATTTCCGTCACTATGTTGAGGCTTTCAAGCGTTTAGATTTGGGTAAAGCCAAACTGGAGGAGATGTGGTTGTTTCAGGCGGGGGTAAAGAGGTCGTTCCAAAGTGGGGTTCAGGGGCGAGAGGATTTTTACTCACAAATCCTTTAGTGAAATTACGCCACGTATCAAAATACAGTTTAAAAACGAACATAATTCAGACGAATGTTTTGCACCTTGGGGTGAAAAGCTTCTGAACATGAACGTGTTATTTAACAACGGCCCCGGAAACAAAGTGTTAATAAATATAATAAATATAGTAAATAACATAATTCTCCGTAAACGTCTGAAACGTCTTTAAAAATGTCATTCGGTCAAACAGCTTTTTGTACATTTCAAATAAATTAAATGTGAACTTTTTTATTTCGATAATGTGTAACATAATCTAAGAACTTGGGGCCGGCCGATATATCGGGCCGATATTTGGGTATTTTCAGTATCGGTCGATATCTCCAGAACCGTGATCGTGACTTTTTGACAGAGACTTGCTGCTGATTGAAGAAGCGACTAAACATACAGCGCCCCCTGGTGACACAGTTCAACACTGACAGGTTTAGAGCAGATCCACCTCTGTTACAGATATTTCTATGATTGAACCTTTACTATAATAAACGTTTAACTAGAGGCTGAGGAGAAATTAAAAAACATTAAATCACATTAATATCGGCCAAATCTCTTCATATCGATATCGGACTCAAACACCCAGATCTGTCAGGCTGAACTAAGAACTATAAATAAACTGAAGCAGTTTTAACTCTGAATAAAGTAACTTTTTGACCTGATCCACATTTTACACTAAACCTTTATTTGTACTTTAGTCTAAATATATGTCAGTACATCATGAATGACGCTCGTACACATAGAGTATAAATATCCATATCTGAACGATATGGATTAAAAGGCTCTCAGTCGTCCAGGAGGTCTGCAGTCTCTGACCACAGGCCGGTTCTTATTCATAAAGTCCAGACTCGACCTGGTCTAGAACAGCAGCAGGTTTAACAGTGTTTGTGCAGATTTTACATTTTTCCTCTTGTCATATTGAATCACACAAAAGATCGTCTAAACAAGACGTCATGAGCCGATTAAAACATGCTGTTATTCAAACGTCTGTTTGACCACATGACTGCAGTCCGGATGACAGTTTCATGTGTCATATTAATGAGCACATGATTTATTAACACGGACTCTTCGCTCCATAATTTCTGCCATTTCCACTTTTTGTAACAAAAGTGAAACTAGAGTGAAATATTATTGATTTGATCAAAATGTCGGTTAAAGTTTGTTTGGACAAATGTTTAGACTTTAATATTGTGTTTTTAAAGCTCAGGTCAAGACCTGGAACATTATTCCACAGGGAAACATTCCACAGGGAAACATTCCACAGGGAAACATTTCTGATCATTTATAGGAAAAGTGAAACAACGGCAGATTCTGTGGGAAATGTAAAAACTGTTTCTTCTGAAGTCGAGTCTCAGATTAAGATTTTCAGGACATTTAAGGCTTAAATGGTTTAATCTAATCCTTAACCTTAAAAATATAAACGTATTTATTTAAAGTTTGTGTTTGTGTAAAATAATAACATGTTACTTTACACTGATGCTGTTTGTGTTGCAGGTGCTGAGCTGCCGACGCTTAGAGCCGTGGTTCCCAACCCGGGGGCGGGGCCCTCAGTGGTTCCCAACCCGGGGGCGGGGCCTCAGTCGTTCCCAACCCGGGGGGCGGGGCCTCAGTGGCTCCGTTTTAGAGAAATATATTTATTATTATTAATATTATTCTGATGGAAGCGTCGGCCAATCAGATGCCTCCCTCCTGCGTCCTCCAATCAGACGGCTGCTTCCTGAAATCATGTCGCCGTGGAAACAGGCGTGTGTGTTTTCTACTGTGACCTTTGACCTTTCTGTGAATAAGATTCTACTGCAATAAAAAATAAAATATACAAATCTACTTTACTGTTCTTCCTGGACCTGATTAAACTCTACACACATACACAACACACACACACACACAACACGCACACACACACTTACACACACACATGAATGAGGATCTCCAAAGGATGTAGAACAGAAACATGTGGATCAGATGCTAACAGATGCTAACAGCTAGTGAACTATAGTCCTATAGGCCACAGTCCTGGCCTCCGGAGCTTGTATCGCTCAGTCGCCGCTGCTTGGCGTGTTGAACGCGTGTGAACGCGTGTCCTGCATTATTTATGACGCATTCATATTTCTTCAGTGTAGTGAGGAGAGACCGTGTTGGTGACTTTGACGCCATCAGCGAAAGACGATCCATGGTTTGGATCATTTTGATTTTATAATCCGCCATGTTTACGTCTGTTTCACTGCAGATGTTCATTCATGTGTCCTGATCATTAACTCTTAAGCACTGAGACTAAGGTTGGTATTGTAGCGATGTAGATTACACGTACATTTGATTTGAAAAGTGATTTAATATCGCTGACCAAACATTTGATCTTCTTATAGGTGCATGAAGCAACAACGTTTTCTCAAATCGAAGGATCCCTGAAAATACATGGAAAACACACTGTCCTCGTCTGCATTAAAACGACTGCTCGAGTTTTGCTGTTTAGAAGCTGCAATGATGACATTTGTCCACTAGATGTCAGTGTTACAGACTGAGCGTGGAAACCAAAGTCCTTTATAATAATAATAATAATCAGGGTTTCCCGCAGCGTTTCCTCTTTAGGCGCCGCCTTAAAGGAACAGGTCAGATCTGTTCTTACCTGAGCTTAGACGAGTTGATGCGTACCTGTCTGGTCTTTGTGTGCGCTCAGTCACGCAAAACAACCAAAGATGTTGTTAGCATTTGGCCTCTCCCAGTTTATCCCTATGGCTCCAAACGGGGTGAAGTTAGAAGCGACCGAGCTCTTCCACAAAGACCAGACAGGTACGAATCAACTGGTCTGAGCTCAGGTAAGAACAGATCTCAGTCTGGAAAACACTGGCCTGTTCCTTTAACTCATTATAAACAAGTATATTTTTCTATAAATAATTGTTCAATGTAGCAATGTCTGGATTATATCATGTTGTTTAGTCGCATTAGCTTTGTTTTCTCCAGGGTTTATCACTGTCCCATGGAGATAAATATTGGTCACGTGTTAAAAAAGACAGAAATACAGTTTTAAAGCAAGAAACACACGGTGTATTTGATATAAATACAAGTGAATGATTTGTGTTTGAGGAAAGTCCATAAAAAAGTCTGAGCCTCTGATAAAACTGGGATAAAGTCACAATGATCAAAGACTCAGGAATAATGATCACACTGGGTTAGAGCCAGGCACAAGATGGCCGCCTGAAGTTTTACTATGGCCACGTCGTATCTGCAGGGCCTCGGGTTGGACAGCAGGATCCGGGGTGTATAAAGGTGTATAAAGGTGTATAAAGGTGTGTATGTCGTCGCTATGGCACTAATTACGGCTCTATCCTGCGTTTCCATGGCAACCGTCTGAAACACACGACACACCTGAACCCTAAAACAGACGGTAAACCAGTAAACTGGATTAATGACACAGAACGTTTTTATAATAGTCGCTCCAGACGGTCGATGTTTAGCTTTCTGTGCTGTACCTGGATGACTGAGATACATTTTTTGGACTGGAGTTATTGTGATAGGAGAACATTTTAAATGAACATGTTCCTCTTTGTTTCAGTCTGGTTTCATAATCCATTTCCGTGATGTCACTCGTTATATATGTTATATATGTTCCCAGTGACCTCATAAACAAGGCTCTATTCAAACACACTCTTATCAAAGCGGAACATTATTTTATTATTTTATTATTTTATTATTTTATTACTAATGAACTTTTCCAGAGACGAGTCGAGCTGCTTCAACAAACGTCCTTTTGTCTTTGTGTCAAAAAGTCACTCGTGATGAAATTACAGACGTTTATTAAAACTTTACAAACATTTTTACAGCATTTCATTCCTCCTATTGTTAAAACTATCACCACATGGACGTTTAGTTTCTGTAAATAAAGAGACGCTGCTGGAGAAACAGGAAACACATAAATATGAATATATAGACGTCAATGTGAAACTTCTGCTTTAGCGACAAAGTCTGAATAATGTTCAGAGCCAGGTTTAAATGTGTGCTTTTATTTTGTCAAACATTAGTTCCAAAGATTTGCTCGGAGGAATTTTGGATCTGGTTTAGTTTTTGAATAAGGCTTATTTCTGTGCAGTTTTCAAAATAAAAACTTTAAATTTATGGCGTTTTCAAAATAAAAGCCTTAAATTTATGGTGTTTTCAAAATAAAAGCCTTACATTTATGGAGTTTTCAAAATAAAAGCCTTACATTTATGGTGTTTTCAAAATAAAAGCCTTACATTTATGGGTTTTCAAAATAAAAGCCTTACATTTATGGTGTTTTCAAAATAAAAGCCTTACATTTATGGTGTTTTCAAAATAAAAACTTTAAATTTATGGCGTTTTCAAATAAAAGCCTTACATTTGCGGCGTTTTGAAACCTCACATGCACTCTGTGTATATTCCTCCCGTCTTTAGCCGCTGCTGTCTCCCACAAAGGAAATGACCATATTTGGATTACAGCGTCATGTCCTGCTACACGTGGATACCAAACATGTCAGTATTAGTGAATGAATAAGCGTGGGAAAGACCAGGCAGCGACACAGACATGTTGGAGTCACTTCCTGGATAAACATCAGAGAATAAACGTCATAAAGAGAGTTTGGGCTGATTTTGGAGGAAACTGGAAACAAATCTGAACATCGACCTCTGGTTTCAATTAACACGGATTCATTTCCATTGATATTTTTACAAAGTCGCTGCACATTTGATCTTTGTTTTTATGATACGTTACAATAATATTTAAGCGTGTGATGGCGTGTGATGGCGTGTGATGGTGTGTAGCGGCGTGTGATGGCGTGTGATGGCGTGTGATAGCGTGTAACGGTGTGTGATGGCGTGTAACGGCGTGGACTCGTCGCTCGTCTTCCTTCAGCCCCGGCAGGTCCTTGAACGCACCACGTGGAGGTAAAGTGTTTTAGTTTCGGGGCCGATCAGACGTCAGAGTTCTCCGTAGGTTTCAGTGTCAGAGTTAGATTTTCCCAGTGTACTTCAGGAGCCCGAACACACCGCCGCCTGCAGAAACACAAGACGTCATCTGGACTAGGGAATATCAGAGTCAGCTTCTTTCACTTTCACATTTTCTACAGTTTGGCTTTACCCAAATCTAAAAGCTTCTAGAAAAAAGTGTCAAAAGTACGGAGCCCTGGAAGTGACATCAGACAAAAACATTTTGGGAGGTGAAAAAACCCCCAGTAATTATTGGATGAAATATAAAAATATATTAAAAAAAAAAAATGTTTTACCAGATATTATCTCGGGGGAACAATATATTATGTTGGGGGAATTATTTATATATATATAAATATTTGTATATATTTATTTATTTTTTACACCATCAATTATTTTGGGGAAATGATGTCGGGGGACATTTTTTTTACACCACAAATTATCTCATTCCCCTGAGGGAATATGTGGTATTATTTATATAGTGCCTTTCACAGACAGAAAAAAGGCACCAAAAGAAAAGAAAAAAATAATAAAATTATATATATTCACCTCCCAAAATGTTTTTGTACTAAAGAGCAACAAAACAGTGACAGAAAGCAAGGAGCAAAAGCAACAAAAATGTGACACAAACATGGCGACAAAGCAACAAAAAAGTCAGGATCAGTTCTGGGTCTTAGCTTTCAAATATGGTGTTACTCCGGCCTAGAGGCTGTAAACTCCAGTTGAGAAGCTTTTAGATTTGGGGGAAATGTGCTCAGTTGAGGCTTTTAACTAACGACTGATTTGAAACTTTCTTGAGGAGTTTTTTGTCTTTTTAATGTCCCTCTGATTTAAGTCTGATCTCATTTCTCTTGAGCTGATTCTTCCCTCTGACTTCAGGACGTCCCGGCTCTGAGGATAAACTGATCACATGTTCCTGCCGTGTTTGGTGTGTTCAGACCAGAGCCCGATACCAGGACTTTAACGATACTCGGTTTACGTTACTAAAATAATATATCAGAAAACGTGTGGAGGATCTGCACATTTACAATCTGAGCCCCCTCAGCGCCTGAGCTGGGGTAATGGGTGGCGCCCCCTGTTGGTGAGTCAGAGCGTCCTGTGACCTGATGAAACTTCCTCTGACATAATGAGTTTAGATGAACTCACCGAGCGCCCCGACGCCGGCGATGCTCCCGATGGCGATCCCGGCGATCTCTCCGCCCGAGAACCCTGAGGCCGGGGGCTGGGTGGTGTCCACAGTGGGATCCGTCGTGTTCGCGGTGGTGACGGTGGCGTCGGTCGGTTTGGTGGCGTCGGTCGGTTTGGTGGCGTCGGTCGGTTGGTGGCGTCGGTCGGTTGGTGGCGTCGGTCGGTTTGGTGGGTTGGTCGGTTTGGTGGCTTCAGTGGCTTCAGTCGGTTTGGGGGTGGGGGATTTGGGGTCCTCAGCTCTGCAAAGAAGAGCTGGGAACAAGAAGGAGAGAAGGTCAGACTCTCCTCAACATAAACACTAATGACACAATATTCAGCCATGTTTGACTTTTGACAAACTCAAAACTTTCTAAACTTATCTAAACTTATTCAAACTCTTCTGAAATGGTAAATGTTCTAAACTCACATCCCTCGCTCTCTCTCGCTCACACTCCACAGTTGGCAGACACTAGAGCTGAAGTGTCTTGCCCAAGGACACGATATCAGTGTAAACCTGCCGGGATTCGAAGCCCTGACCTTCCGATAATGAGTCTACTCGCTCTACCGTCTGTGTAAAAAAAAATCCCCATAATTCTGAAAAATAAAATAAAATAGATAACATTTCTAAACAATTCCAAACTGTTGCAAAATGTTCCAATATTTTATGAAATGTCCGGAAAAAAATCAAATTTTTCTAAATTTTGTCAACATTTTCCAAAGTGTCTCCCACAAAGCTTTCCTTAGTTACATTTGTTGTGATGTTTATAGTTTCACTTCCTTATACGTTTGCTAAGTGTGACGTGACGACTTCCGCTTCCGGGTCCTGGCAGACGGGCAAAATGTACGAGAAAAAAACATTAAAAACTCTTAAAACAACCATCAATATTTCTGAAACTCAACAGAGAGTTACTGAACATACTTATTTATCAGGCCCATTAGCCAAAAATGCTGCACCTACTGCTAAAAAAGTAATATTTACTAAAGTCCATGATTAGCGTAGCTGCTGCGCCGTTAGCATTTTCCACCGCTAACCCGGAAGTAGCGATTTTGGTAAATATTACTGTTATAGCAGTAGGTGCAGCACTTGTGGCTAATGGGCCTGATAAATAAGTATGTTCAGTAACTCTCTGTTGAGTTTCAGAAATATTGATTATGGTATTAAAGAGTTTTTTGTAGTTTCTTTTTTTTTATTTTATTTAAATTTTTATTTTATTTTTATTTTTATATTAATTAAATTGTTGCAGTATTAAATACAAAACAATTTTTTATATACAAAAGAAAAAAGGAGGAAGAAAAATAATAATAATAATAGTAAACATACAAAAAGAATAAAACATGGTCAGTACACAACCAAAACGGGATACAGTACAGAAACAATAGCACACATTCTAATTAGACAAACAGCTGTGCAGCTTGGCTTGCCACTATATCAGATGATATTTGCAGGAAGCATCATGGACCTTAATAGCTTTTTGATTGGTCACAGTCTTTATTGTTTTAAGGTACTGGTTGAGTTCGTTTATGAAATGAAGTCCATTTGGTTTTGTCTGTGCCCATTTAGTTTTATGAATATGATATTTGGCCAGGTGAATGATAGTCTGAATCAGAAGGAAAAGGTCATTAGGGATATTTGGATTATCAAAATAAAACAATATGTCACTCTCCTGAAGGCTGATATGTAGCCAGTTTTGTTCTGGATAAGTTGTTGTATATGTAACCATAGGTTTTGACTGTAAGTGCAGTGATAAAACAGGTGGATAATGGTTTCTTGTTCAGCTTGACAGAAATAATAAATAATTTGTAATCTATGTCAAGTTTGAATCTTTCAAGTGTTTTTTTGACTGGGTATATGTTATGTAGGATTTTAAATGAGATTTCTTTGACTTTGTTAAAGACGCACAGCCTCTCACCAGCCAGCCAAGCCCTACTCCAGTTTATTTCCCCAAATACTGAGTTCCAGTGCGAAGTTGCTACTGGTCTTTGTAAAGGTTGGATGAGGTTTCTGATGTATTTATTTGGACATGTTCTTTTAATAATATCAATTTCTCCTATATACAGTTTGTTCTGGATTTTCTGTGTTTCATTATTAAATTGATAGTTTTTTAAGAGACACATTATTCCTTTTGGTATTGATTTACAAACTTGAGCATATTCACGCGGCAGAATTGGAAATTTGTGTAATGTAATGAATTCGTCGTATGAAAGAGCGTTTGTTACGATGTTTGATATATTGATTGTTCCAGATGTAACATCTGGTTGGTGAGAAGCTGTGCTTGTACATCAGCCTCCAGGAGAGTAACGCCTGCTTATGGAAGTCTGAGAGTTTGATAGGAAGTTTATAATTACATTTTAGTAGGAATTCGATTCCGCCAATTTGATTAAAAATATATTTGGGGATTGCATTCCATATATTTATTTTCCCTTTTACTAATTGAGATATCCACTTAATTTTGAAGACATTGTTAACAGTTTCAAAGCTCAGAACTTCCAACCCTCCATTTCCCCTCTGATTGCAAAGTACATCCTTCTTTAATGAGCTTTGTTTTTCCAGATAAAATTATACAACAGTTTATCAAGTTTTGTACATACTTTTTTGAGGCATATTAATTGACAGTTTTTTATAGTTTCTCGCACATCTGCGGACCCGGAAGTAGAGCTGTGACGTCACCACTTCTATGTCACTTCCTGTCAGGAGCTTAAAAATTAAAAATTAAAACTACTTTTTTCATTTAAATTGCTGCTTCACTAAAATAAAATGATAATTATTATTTACAACAGACGTTCTCCGTCTAAATAAGTCATATTTAAGTCATATTAAACCCTGTTTAACAAACACAGGAAGTGGATGAAACTCTCCTTGGACCTGGTGGCGCCGCATGACGACAATACGAGTCTCTAAAATCACTGATAAAGTGACATTAATGTTAATAACTGCCCTTTGTCCCGCTGTAATGGCGGTCTTTGACCCATAGGGAAGTGGGCGGGGCACATACCGGCGCAGAGACAGAGCAGGACGACGGTGACGACGCGGAGACTCATTGTTCTGCAGGAGAAACGTTCAACCAAAGTGAGATCCTGCAAAACAAAGAAGATCAAAGTCAGACACTCTGTGAGCAGCAGGGGGCGCCGTGGTTTGAGCTTCGTCCCAGGTTCGATTCCCACCTGGAGTTTGCATGTTCTCCCCGTGTCTGCACCCACTAAAACATGTACAATAGGCCAGGATGACTGAGAGTGCGGGACAAGGATCCAGCGTGTCACGTTTACATGCATGAGTCCATATGTGTTCATTAACTTTTATCCTTTTCAGCAGATACACAGTTATAATAATAATAATAATAATAATAATAATATTATTATTATTATTATTTTATATGTGTTCATTAACTTTAATCCTTTTCAGCAGATACACAGTTATAATAATAATAATATTATTATTATTATTATTATTATTATTATTATATGTGTTCATTAACTTTAATCCTTTTCAGCAGATACACAGTTATTATAATAATAATAATAATATTATTATTATTATTATTATTATTATTATTATTATTATTATATGTGTTCATTAACTTTAATCCTTTTCAGCAGATACACAGATATAAAGGCTGTAAGACTGTGGGCCTTATGTAAGTTACTGTACGTATATGTGAGTATGTTTAAATGAGCCGTTTAAGGTTTCTACAGCAGGAACCAGATGTTTTCATAGACTTTATAAAAGACACATTTGCAAAATAAAAGTTCATTCTGGTTTCATGTCAGACACTGAGATGAAAAAATGCAAACGTGTAATTTTCTAAAGTGTAAACATGTGGTTCCCGCTGCTTTTAATGTGTTTTTAAAAAAAATGTGGGGGCCAAGAATTCTTTTCTGTCATAGGACCTAAAATATCTAGTGCCGCCTGTTCATTAACATGCACTGTCCCAAACAACAAATAATTTCATTTTCATCAAATACTTATTTAAACAGGTTTAGACTGAGTACTCTGATACTCAAGTACTTTGAGTAAATACTGCAGTACATTTATGAAGGAATCGATAAACATTATTACCTCATTACTTTTATGTAACAAAAACGAGTCGTGAAACTCCGGGGCTGAAGCTGAGAATTATGGGTAAATTTGTTTCTATAAAATTTGTTACAAATTTCATAATTAAAATATATTATACACATTTTATAAATACATGAATATGTTTAATTATATATATTTAAAGTTTGATTCCAGAAGAAACTATAGTAATCATAAATGTATCAGGATGTTCAGGAGCAGCAGCTCCATCCAGGAAATGACCTCACACCCTCTCACTCTCGCCCTGTTACCGTGAGGACGCAGGTTCAGGTCCACAGGAGGACAAAGAGGACGACCTCAGTTTATTACAGGACATGTGTTTATTGCACAGGTCGTGTGTTCTGACACTTCCTCTCAAACTAACGGATACAGTGGATTTGAGATTAAACATTTCTGTTTCTGAATTATTTTACTTTATTTCTTCGTCAAAGTCATAATAAAACTGTGACTAAAATGTCCAGATATTTTCATCGACTAAAATCCTCCAAACTTCACCGTTGACCACAGGATCAGCTCTGATCATGGATTAAATATGATTATAATAAATGTTATAATGTTGATTATAATAAATGTTATAATGTTGATTTATAAATGTTATAATGTTGATTATAATAAATGTTATAATATTGATTATAATAAATGTTATAAAGGCAAAGTCGACTCAGTTCATCTTAGGTTTATTCTGAATTGAAGATAAATCTGGACTAAATTTAAATAAGATGAAAGATGAAAGTGCGGCTCACTGTTCGACTGAAGCTTCTGTTTGTTTAACTTTATGACGTTTGTTCACCATAAACGCCGCAGTAAATATGACCATAAACGTTTGGAAAAAAGACATTTGAAAACGGGAAAGTTTAAATGAGGCTTAACCTCGACGTTTAAAGTAAAACCAACACTTTAAGGATGAAGACGTTAAAACTTCAAATCTCTCACCAAGAAAAATAAACAACATTTCCTCGATCTGAGAAACTCTTTTCAGGAAATGAAGAAGTTTCTTCACCTGAACGGAGCGTCTTTACCAGATCCAAAAGCTTCTTGGAGAAATCATGGAAACAGAAAAGCAACAGCAAAACAAGAACGAGACGGAAACACGATAGAAAGGTTACGATCAGTTTGAGTTTTTTCATCTGACCTTTATTTCTCAGGATAAACTCAGAGGGATTAAAGAGCTCTTTCTCAAACGTTTAGTCGGTCTTAGCTTTCAAATGAGGCGTTGCTCTGGCCTAGAGGCTGTGAGCTTTTAGATTTGGGTAAAGCTGGAGGTCGTGCGCTCGGTTAAGATCTGTGTAAAGATGTGACTCACCTGAAGCTGCGGCGTCTTTGGGCGGCTCCTCCCGGACTCCGGCATTTTATGCCCAGTTTATGTGGCCCCGCCCCCTGGCCCCGCCCCCTGGCCCCGCCCAGTCATAAAGGCGTCGATGAGGCTGAACCAGAAGGAAAAACCCGTCACTGAAGTTGCAGGTGAAACTGTCCAATGGTTTGAGTCGTAAAGATCTTTAATAAAACTGTAGCTCGTGTCCACAGTAACTTTGACCTCACGTCAGATCTGGAAACTAAACGTGTTTCCAGTTTTTCAAATGTGTTTCCAGTTTTATAAGAAACACAAACCTTTGTTCCTGGATTTTCCTCAAACTCTTCAAATCATTCTCTTCTATTTATATCAAATATAACACGTGACAGAGAGGAAACCCTGAACACAGGAAACAAAAATACTGAAACAACACAAAGACATGAGCTGATCCAGACTGAACCAGACTGATCCAGACTGATCCAGACTGATCCAGACTGATCCAGACTGATCCAGACTGATCCAGA
Organism: Neogobius melanostomus; assembly: GCA_007210695.1. Lineage (NCBI taxonomy): Eukaryota > Metazoa > Chordata > Actinopteri > Gobiiformes > Gobiidae > Neogobius > Neogobius melanostomus. The sequence goes on along the minus strand of VHKM01000584.1, from coordinate 317,272 downwards.
CTGATCCAGACTGAACCAGACTGATCCAGACTGATCCAGACTGAACCAGACTGATCCAGACTGATCCAGACTGATCCAGACTGAACCAGACTGATCCAGACTGATCCAGACTGAACCAGACTGATCCAGACTGATCCAGACTGATCCAGACTGAACCAGACTGATCCAGACTGATCCAGACTGAACCAGACTGATCCAGACTGATCCAGACTGAACCAGACTGATCCAGACTGATCCAGACTGATCCAGACTGAACCAGACTGATCCAGACTGATCCAGACTGATCCAGACTGAACCAGACTGATCCAGACTGATCCAGACTGAACCAGACTGATCCAGACTGATCCAGACTGATCCAGACTGATCCAGACTGAACCAGACTGATCCAGACTGATCCAGACTGAACCAGACTGATCCAGACTGATCCAGACTGAACCAGACTGAGAATAAATCCATCACCAAATGGAGCTTCTTAACGAGCCTCAGGACGATCATCGACTCCAGACTGAGGTTTTAGTCTTTAGTCTCTTTCTCCTAAACGGCTCAGAGTCTGATCCTCAGAGTCTGATCCTCAGAGTCTGATCCTCAGAGTCTGACCCTTAGAGTCTGACCCTCAGAGTTTGACCCTCAGAGTCTGACCCTCAGAGTCTGACCCTCAGAGTCTGGTCCTCAGAGTCTGGTCCTCAGAGTCTGGTCCTCAGAGTCTGGTCCTCAGAGTCTGGTCCTCAGAGTCTGACCCTCAGAGTCTGGTCCTCAGAGTCTGACCCTCAGAGTCTGACCCTCAGAGTTTGACCCTCAGAGTTTGACCCTCAGAGTCTGATCCTCAGAGTTTGACCCTCAGAGTCTGAGGATCAGAGTCTGTAGTGCTGCATTTCTCGCTGTATTTCAGGTGAATAAGTCCCTATAGAATCATCACATCCACTGTTTCAGACTTTAGTTTAGTGCAGCCTGAGTCACAGCCCTGTGTCAGAGAGAGGACAGAGGACAAGGGGCTGGGCCTCCCGAGGACCAGGGGCTGGGCCTCCTGAGAACCACTAACACTGGATATGTGTCTGCCTCAGCCTAAAGTGCATATGACAGGTTTCTGATGATTGATCAGATTATATTTATATGAAACTATAGTTAATTTCATTTGTTTCATCGTTGACACAATAAGAGGGAGAAGTTCATACAGCTCTAACTCACTCATGAAACCTCTGCACAATAGAAGAAAATAAATAGTTATAACTGTCATATGCCACAATCTGATTAGCATCTTATAAATTGTTATAACAAATAATGTCTCATTTTGAATATATGTATTTTTACAATTATGTTGCAGTGTAATGACTTCCTCTAAAATCCATCAAATTACAGGAAATTACATACGTTGGCTTCAAACTGAGTTCTGAGGGAGAACCCCCGAACCCTCAGGTGCTAAGCACCCCTAAAGTTGAAACTCTAAAATCAGCCCTGGTTTCAGACTATCAGTAAGAAGATTAAAATAACCTATAATAAAACCAGAACCGTTTAACCCAGAAGTGTGAGTCTTTACTTCCTCCACTGAGGCTATTTTTAACCTTTTACGACTGATCAGAGTCTAACGCCTCTTATGACTTCATGAAATAAACTTCAAATGTAGTAAAACGTGGCTCTGGAGGATCGAGGAGACTTGAGTTTCTTGTTTCTGGTTTAATCCACAGAGTCTTCAAAGTTTAAATGTTCAAACTGGTCTAAAAGTGTCGTTACATTTGTGATCTGCAGCTTTAGGATCAGTTTCTGGAGAAAAACCTCCAGAGGTTTCTTTTCTCCTGAAGCCTCGCACTGAGGCGTGTCCCGGAGGATAACACAGGAGCATGGGTTATCTCTGTTATCAGCTGAGATAAGAACGTCTGCCAGGGCTTTATTTCCTCCGGTTCCTCCTCAGCTTCGTCATTAACCAGAAACTGAAGGTACAAGTTCACCTTTAGATTCATGACTGTAAGTTACAGACGGACGTTCAGGTCCAATAAATCCAACGGAAATCCGTGACCCGTTCCCCTGTTTCTGAAACATGTGGAATAATCACACGCGTGACAGAGTTACTCCAGTTACACGGGAACAGAGTTCATGAAGAAGCATGTTTTCATTATTTATTTATTTAATAATATATTTTAGTGTTTCTGGATTAGAGACAAAGAAACAATTACCCCGGGGATTTCAGCAAAAGATAAAATAAAATAAATTATATATATATATACAGTATATATATATATATATATATATATATATATATATATATATATACACACCCCAAATCCAGCACCCTGAGACTGTACACTAGCCGTAAGGAAGGAGGCCGAGGACTAGTGAGCGTGAGAGCCACTATCCAGGATGCAACATCCAAGATCCACAAGTACATCAAGGACAAGGCTCCAACAGATGACGTGCTCAGTGAATGTCTCAGACAATGGGGAACAGAAGATGAGGTGCTGGAGGTCCCGTCATGGGAGGACAAGCCCCTACACGGCATGTACCACCCAAACATAACTGAAGTGGCAGATATCAAGAAATCCTACCAATGGCTGGACAGAGCTGGCCTGAAGGACAGCACAGAGGCTCATCATGGCTGCACAGGAGCAGGCCTTGAGCACCAGAGCAATAGAGGCCCAGATCTATCACACCAGACAAGACCCCAGGTGTAGACTGTGCAAAGAGGCCAATGAGACAATCCAGCACATAACTGCAGGGTGCAAGATGCTGGCAGGGAAAGCTTACATGGAGCGCCATAACCAAGTGGCTGGCATAGTGTACAGGAACATCTGTGCAGAGTATGGGCTGGAAACCCCAAGGTCAAAGTGGGAAACACCTCCAAAGGTGGTAGAGAATGACCGAGCCAAGATCCTGTGGGACTTCCAGATACAAACGGACAGAATGGTAATGAACCAACCGGACATTGTAGTGGTGGACAAAGAGCAGAGGAAAGCCGTGGTGGTTGACATAGCAATACCAAGCGACTTCAACATCAGGAAAAAGGAACACGAGAAACTAGAGAAATACCAGGGGCTCAGAGAAGAGCTAGAGAAGGCCTGGAGAGTGAAGGCATCAGTGGTGCCCGTGGTCATTGGGGCACTCGGGGCAGTGACCCCCAAACTGGAGGAGTGGCTCCAGCAGATCCCAGGAAATACATCAGACATCACATACACGTGCATGAGACCCATGTATGTTCATTAACATGCACTGTCCCGACCAAATAAACCAATGAAATAAAAATAATATTCGTTGCCGTGAGAAAGAAGGAGTGAACATTCTTGTTTTTATGTTGAGAAACGTCACTGTTTGTTTTGGATATTTTTGATGCCAGGTGAGGCCCAATAGTGACTAAATAGTCCTTGAACGCATTAACTACACTCTTCCCTTCTGTCATTTTCTCATCATTATTAATCATGTAGTCTGGGTAACTTAAAGCCTTTGAGTCTTTAGACTTTGCATGATTTAAGACTTTCCATAATCCTTTCATATTGTTTTTATTGACCTCAATCATATTTCTATAATAATTTCTTTTACAATTTTTTATTATACTTGTTAGTTTGTTCTTATATTTTTTATATTTAGTTTCAGTTTCTAATGTTCTCTTTTTTATAAATGTTTTATATAAGGAGTTTTTCTTTTTGCATGCGTTCAATAACCCCCTCGTCATCCATGGGACACATTTATTTGTTTGTGTATATTTGTGTGTTACTACTGGACAATGTTGATCATAAAGCTGTTTGATTGTGTTAACAAAATGTGTATATGCAATATTAACATCATGTTCTCCAAGGACATTATTCCAGCCCTGATCTGACAAACTCAGCTTGAAAGCTTCCATGGAGCGCTCACATGTTAACCTACATTCTTTACCATAATAGTACTTTTGTTTTTCTTACTTTTTTGTTGTATTTCAAATAGAGTGAAAACTGGCAAGTGGTCACTGATATCATTAATCAGTATTCCACTTGTCATATTGTCAAGAACATTAGTGAAGATATTATCAATCAGTGCAGCACCGTGTGCAGTTATCCTAGTGAGGCGTGTGAGTAAAGGGTAAAGAGACAGACTGTACATACTGTAGTATCCACACATTTTTTAGTGAGTTTATGCGATTTTCCTTTCAGTAAGTCAATATTGAAGTCCCCACAAATAAAGACATCTTCGTGGTTACTATGAGTGAATATCTTTTCAATATGTTCAATAAAACCTTCTATATCTGCACCTGGTGCTCAGTAGATACAAGAGACCAATATACATAAAAACATAAAAACAAATTTGAAAAAAATGCAGAAAAAAATTGGGAAAAAGAGAAAAGTGAAAGAGAAGACACTGGACTTTAGGACAGTTTTTGTTTCATGTGGACAGGTCCAACTGTTACGGAGACATTAGCCCGAGTCCCGTTGCCATGGTTACCAGAATAGGCTTCTCCGTGGAAACTGTCTCTGGTGACGTCATGTGCATGCCCCATCGGTGTCTCTGGAGTTCGGACTCGGGTGACGCTGCGTCGCTGCAGCTGCCGTCGCCCCCTCCTCCAGCGTGACCTTTATGTCCCAAAATAACTCCCCACCCGCTCGGCCTCCCCCTCCTCCCCCGCCTCACCCCGCGGCCCGGCCTCCGTCCCCACACTCGGCCTCGGCCTCGGACACGACGAGCTGCTGCTGAACCGGTGAGTCAAACTTTCAGGTCTTTTAGGTTTACATAATCTTTTCTTTAATAAATCTGAAGTGACGTCGCTTTCTGAGGACTGACCTTTAGAGCGGAGGTTATGCAGATGATGTCACGCTCTGGCAGCTCAGGCACTTTTCCAGTCCCGACTTTAATCTGATCTGTGAAGCATTTCTGCTGAAGAATCTGTGGATCTAAACGGAACCAAAATATAAACAGATATTTCCATCGACTAAAATCGGACAAAATAAAATAAAAAGAAGAAACTAAAGTTAGTTTGAAACAAACTCGTATTTCAGTCCTCAGCCAAAGGAATTCAATCAATTCAATATGATTAAAATAAAGGAATAAAGGAAAAGTCAAACTGACTCAAAGACCTGAGACAGGTCCAGAGGGCTGTCTACAATAAAAGGACTCTCTGGCTTCACGGAAACAGTGGTGTGACTCTTCCTGGAGCTCAGCAGGTGTTGGAGGTAAATGTTGGTCTTCAGGGAAACACTGATCCAGAGGTGGTGGGCCAGGACCCTAAAGTGGGCCACGAGCCGTTCTCAGAAAACAATTCTTTCAATATTTCTCACCTGAAACAGAACAAATGCGCTGCAGAATCTTTTCCACTTTATTTCTGTAGCACATTTAAAGTTCACAAAGACCTGCTGAGCTCGTGATGAAGGTCACACACAAAGGTTTTCAACAAAGACTTAAAACCGTGAAGAGACTGGGTCGTTTTAACACTTTTAACTTCTTACCCCGCCTGATCCCGCCTGATCCAGGCCTGATCCCGCCTGATCTGATGGCGGCACGGTAGTACAGTGGTTAGCGCTCGTGCTTCACAGCTAGAAGGTCCTGGGTTTGATTCCCACCAAGGCCGGGGCCTTTCTGTGTGGAGTTTGCATGTTCTCCCCGTGTCTCCCCTACCACTAAAACATGTACAATAGGCCAGGATGAATAAGAGTGTGTTTGAGAGTGCGCATGGGGGACGACGGATGGAAATTAGCCCAAGGCTACAATCCTGTGTGACTTGTTCATTAACTTGCACTGTCCCTACCAAATAAACAAACAAACATCCGCCTCATCCCGGCCTGATCCCGGCACGTTTCCTCTGACATTAACCAAATATAAGCTTCCTGAAAAAACATCGACATAACGACAAACACGAGATGAAAACAAAGAAGAGAATGATCAAAACACGACAAAAAAGCCACAAAAAAGTGACCACAACCTGGCAACAACGCAAGGAAAAAGATCAGTTTTGTGGGTCTTAGCTTTCAAATGAGGCACTGGCTTATTCACCTGATCCCGCCTCTTTTTGACTTGACTCTTCGAGCGCGAAGTCCGTTCATTTAAACGGAGAACGGTTTCCTAAAATCGGCTTTTAGTTGGTTCAATAATCTCTAATAATCCGTAAAGTTTTAAACCTTCACATTATTTAAAGTTTTTAATCCACAAACAAGTGTTTCAAATCATATCTGCGTTTGAACTATTTCTCTTTTACTGAATCAATATTTACCCAGAGACACCTGTGGACCAGGTGAACTAGGAGACGCTAAAGGGCTGGAGAGGCTCCTTTACTGTGAGGCCAAGTCAAAGGGAAAGTAGCTCTAGGGTCTATTAGCGTTTATGGCTCCACCTGGTGTGATCTGAGGGAACTGCAGCCTCTACAGTACAGAGGAACAGGAGCTCTGATCCTCTAACCTTTGGGGATTTGTTGCTGCAGTAGATGTTCTGGGCTGTTTGTTAAGTTAGTTTATTGGTTGGTTAGTTTAGTTAGTTGGTTGGTTTGTTAGAATGCTGGTCGGTTAGTAAGGTTAGATGTTGTGGGTGGTTTGTTGGTTCATTAGTTTAGTTGGTTAGTCTAGTTAGTTGGTTAGTTTATTTAGTTGTGGGCGGTTCCTCCAGTTCTTTGACTCCGCCCCCTCTGCAGGTGGATACTCTGAGACTCCGCCCCCTCTGCAGGTGGACACTCTGAGACTCCGCCCTTGTGATGGAGGCCGAGGCCCCACAGGAGGCGGCGGTGAGCCGGGTCCTGGCTCAGTTCCAGAACACGCTGCAGGCGGCCGTGCGTGAGGTGCACGTGGACGTCAGCGCCTTTAAGCAGCGCGTGGAGGCGCGGCTAGAGGAGGTCAGCTCCGCCCAGTCACCGCTCAGCGCCGCCGTGACACGCCTCCAGGAGGAGAACCAGCTGCTGAGGAGCAAGATGGAGGCGCTGAGCCGCCTGCTGCAGGAGGCGCTGGGGCGGGGCGAGGGGCGGGGCCAAGACCAGAGAGACGCCCAGGAGGAGAACGGACACACTCAAGAGCACAGGCAGGAGAACCACAGGAATCACACAGAGCCACACCCCCAGCGCCGCCCCTTCGCCGCAGAGACCGCCCCTTTGATGCAGAGCCACACCCTTTGACGCAGAGACCTGTCCCTTTGACGCAGAGCCACACCCCAAGCACCGCCCCTGTGCCGCAGAGCCCCGCCCCAGCGCTACAGAGCCCCGCCCCAGCGCTACAGAGCCCCGCCCCTGTGCCGCAGAGCCCCGCCCCAGCGCTACAGAGCCCCGCCCCAGCGCTACAGAGCCCCGCCCCTGTGCCGCAGAGCCCCGCCCAGCGCTACAGAGCCCCGCCCTGTGCCGCAGAGACCCACCCCAGCGCTACAGAGCCCCGCCCCTGTGCCGCAGAGCCCCGCCCCTGCGCTACAGAGCCCCGCCCCTGTGCCGCAGAGCCCCGCCCCTGCGCTACAGAGCCCATGGACACGGATCAAACAGCTGCTGCCATGGCTCCGCCCCCGTGGAGGACACGCCGACTCAACGACGGAAACGTGAGTCACATCCAACACATTTCTATAGAATTTATCCACAAGGCGGCGATTATCGCCTCGTCTGTCTCCGCCCAGAGGAGTCACACGCTTAAACGTTTAACTGATCATCAGAAGTTTATAACTAACAATAACATTTCAATCAATCAATCAAAGTTTATTTGTATAGCACTTTACAACAACACCAGGAGGACCAAAGTGCTTCACAGAAAGTTTAAAACAATTTAAAAACACAAAATGATTACAACCAAGACACAATTCAGTGAGCCCTAAGTATTAAAAGCAAGTTTGAAAAGATGAGTCTTTAATCTGGTTTAAAAAGGGACAGGTCCGTGAGAACACGCAGACTGAGGGGCAAGCTCAGGGTTTATGGTGTTTACAGTTTGTTTTTAGACACATTAGTGACTCATGATGCTGTAAAAATGTTAATTCCTCATATTAATGACTGTATTTGTTGTTAAACGACAATAAAACCTGAAAAATCTCTATATAATCAATAATATAATAATAATCTAAGTGTTAAAGCCACTGTCCACTGACTGCAGAGTAAGGCCTAAACGTAGCTCAGCCTTTACACAGAACTCTCATCCAAAGACTGGAACAAACTCTTTCCTCAGACCTGAAGCCTTTCTCTCCTGAAGGAAAGTGCTGTTGTGAATAAATATTAGTGATGTTTTATTTAGCGTGAGTCTGTGAGGACTGAAATGAATATTTGTATTTGAGGTTAAATACTTTTTACGTTGTACATTTATTAACTCACCTGCAGATGAAACGAGGCTAAATCTGCTGCAAAGCATCTTTAATGAAAGCTTTAAGCACACTGTCTCTGTTGAAATAAACAAATAGCTTTAGTTTGAAACTCTTCTCATGTTAATGAATCATTACGAGTTCAGTCCCAAAGCCCGACAGCGGCTCGTGGGTTTAAAGCGGGACGTCCCATAATAACCTCAGAATGTGGCTCTGAAATCTCCTGATGGAAAGTTGAAAGCGTTCGGTGTCAGTGACAGAGAGTGAGACGAGACGAGACGAGACAAGACGAGACGACAGCTGCTGAAACTACAGCGTTCAGGAGCGCTGACATCATCGCCACGCAACAAACACGCAATAAAACACGCCATAAAACACGCCACGAAACAAACACGCAACAAACACGCCATAAAACACGCCACGAAACAAACACGCCATGAAACAAACATACACGGGAACACGCCGTCTTACATCAAATCAAGTGACTAATATTTCACCATCATGTTGATAATTTTGGCCAAATTCTTTCTCCATAAAACTAAATTCTGCGATAAAACAAAGACATTCACATACTATAAACACTATAAACAATTTATTCACAACTCGAATTAAAGCCATAACTAAACTAAACAAACAGCAACCTCCCTCTCTCTGGTACAGCTGCGTTTTTTTGCCTTTTTCTGCTGCATTCGTGGTTTCTGTCCACTTTGTGTTACTGGACACTTTTGTGGATGTTTTTACTTTATAGTTACTGAGCGTCAAAGCCACTGTGACGATGAGCCCCAGGTCGTCATTATCGTTTTTATGGAGTTTTTGGTTTGATAAAATCGTCCCGTGTCGGAAGCACCGCCTTAACTTAGCTTTGTGACCCTTTAGGGTCTCTCAGGACAAACACACGGGTCAGACAGAGTTCAGAAGCTCCTGATGAGAGACTCACACAGTCAGGGACGCTCACACACTCAGGGGACCTCACACACTCAGGGGACGCTCACACACTCAGGGGACGCTCAACACTCAGGGGACACTCACACACTCAGGGGACGCTCACACACTCAGGGGACGCTCACACACTCAGGGGACGCTCACACACTCAGGGGACACTCACACACTCAGGGGAAATCACACACTCAGGGTCGCTCACACACATCAGGGACGCATCACACACTCAGGGGACGCTCACACACTCAGGGGTCGCTCACACACCTCAGGGGACACTCACACCACTCAAGGGGAAACTCACACACTCAGGGGTCCGCTCTCACACTCAGGGGTCGCTCACGACACTCAGGGGTCGCTCACACATCAGGGGTCGCTCACACACTCCAGGGGTCGCTCACACCACTCAGGGGACACTCACACACCTCAGGGGACACTCACCACACTCAGGGGAACACTCCACACACTCAGGGGACACTCCACACACTCAGGGGAACCTCACAACAGTCAGGGGACGCTCACCACACTCAGGGGTCCACTCCACCACAGTCAGGGGACGCTCACACACTCAGGGGACGCCTCACACACTCAGGGGTCGCTCCACACACTCAGGGGACGCTCACACACTCAGGGGTCGCTCCACACCCCTCAGGGGTCGCTCACACACTCAGGGGACCTCACACACTCAGGGGAAACTCACACACTCAGGGGTCGCTCACACACTCAGGGACGTCCACACTCAGGGCGCCACACACTCAGGGCCTCACCACTCAGGGACGTCCACACTCGGGGCGTCACACACTCAGGGGACGCTCACACACTCAGGGACGCTCACCACCAGGTCGCTCACACACTCAGGGGACACTCACACACTCAGGGGACGCTCACACACTCAGGGGTCAGTCTCACACACTCAGGGACGCTACACTCAGGGGACCTCACCATCAGGGGACGCTCACACACTCAGGGGACACTCACACACTCAGGGGACGCTCACACCTCAGGTGGTCACTCACACACTCAGGGACACTCACACACTCAGGGGTCAGTCACACAGCTCAGGTCACTGCACACACCTAGGGGACTCACACAGTCAGGGGAACCTCACCACCACTCAAGGGATCACGCTCACCACTCAGGGCGACACTCAACACTCAGGGTAACTCATACAGTCAGGACGCCTCACAACACTCAGGGGTACACTCACAACCAACTCAGGGTTCCACTCACACCAATGTAGGGACCGCTCACCAATCACCAGGGACACTCACACCAGCGGTCACTCCACTAAGTCACGGGACGCTCACCACACTTCAGGGACGCTCACCACACTCAGCCGGTCGCCATCACACAAATCAGGGGTCCGCTCACCAAACTCAGGGGTCGCTCCACACAACTCAGCGCGCATCGCTCCACACACTCAGGGGAACGCTCACCCACACTCAGGGTGCCACAACATCAGCCGGGACACTCAAAAACACTCAGGGCGACGCTCACACACCAGGGGGACGCTCACAACACTCAGGGTTCGCTCAAAACCTCAGGGGACGCTCACAACTCAGCGCGGATACCGCTCACGAACACTCAGGGGTCCGCCTCAACTCAGAGCGGGTCGCCTCAACCACACTCAGGGGACGCTACAAAGTCAGGGGTCGTCACACAGTCAGGGACTACTCACGACACACCAGCGGACGCTCAACACACAGGGCGCGCTCGAACAACTCAGGGTCGCCTCAGCACACTCAGGGGTGCGTCACGACACTCAGAGGGATCGCTCACACAGCGTCAGGGTCGCCTCAACCAAGCCCACAACTCAGGGGTTCGCTCACACACTCAGGGGTCGCTCACACACTCAGAGGTCCGCATCACAACTACACAGGGGCTCGCCTCACACAGCAATCTAGCCGGGACGCTCCAACAACATCGGGGACGCTCACACCTCATGGGACGTCTTCACACACTCAGGGGTCGCTCACACACTCAGGGGACGCTCTCACACTCAGGGGTCGCTCACACACTCAGGGAGTCGCTCACACACTCAGGGACGCTCTCCACTAGCGGCGCTCACTACACTCAGGGGCACTCACACACTCGAGGGGGGACACATCACAACACTCAGGGTCGCTCACACAGTCAGGGCGCTCACCACCACACTCCAGGACGCACACACCAGGGGAAAACACTCAACACACTCAGAGGACAAAACTCACCAACTCAGGGGAGCACTCACACAACCTCCAGGGGACGCTCCACACATCAGTGAGTCGCTCACGAGCACGTACACTCAGGGCACTGCACACACTCAGGGACACTCAACATCCCCCCTCGGGACACTCACTACACTCAGGGTCGCTCACACAGTCAGCGGTCGCTCACACAAACATTCAGCGGGACGCTAAACACCCTCAGGGGAACACTCTCACACAATCAGGGGAGCATCACAATCCACTCAAGGGGAACGCCTCACACACTCAGGGGACGCTCTCACACTCAGGGGTCGCTCACACACTCAGGAGTCGCTCACACACTCAGGGGACGCTCTCACACTCAGGTCGCCTCACAACTCACGGGACGCCACCACACTCAGCGGGTCGCTCACACACTCAGGGGACGCTCACCACACCTCCAGGGTCGCTCACCACCTCAGCGGACGCTCACACACCACGTGGACGCTCCCAACTCCAGGGTCGCTCAAACTACAGCGGACGCTCAACACTCAGGGACGCTCACACACCAGCGGGAGCTCACCACCTCAGGCGGTACGCTCACACACTCAGGGGTCGCTCCACCCTACATCAAGGGGACGCTCACACACTCACGGGAAACTCAGCCCACTCAGGGGATCACTACAACTCAGGGGAAACTCACCACACCAGGGGAAACTCACACACTAGGGTCGCTCACACACTCAGAGGGTCACTAACCCTCAAACCACTCAGGGGAAACTCAACACCTCCGGGTCAGCTCACACCCTCACGGGTCGTCACACACTCAGGGGACGCTCACACACTCAGGGGAAACTACACACTCAGGGGTCACTCACAACACTCAGGGGCTCACACACTCAGGGGACGCTCACACACTCAGGGGTCACTCACACACTCAGGGACACTCGACACCACTCCGGGGTCAGCTCACACACTCAGGGGTCGCTGCTCACTACACTCAGGGTGCTCACGACACCTCAGGGGTAGCTCCACACCTCAGGGGCAACTCACACACTCAGGGTTCCTCACACATCAGGGACGCAATCACTACAACTCAGGGGTCGCTCACACAGTCCAGGGACACTCACACACCAGGGGTCGCTCACACACTCAGGGGACACTCACACACTCAGGGGTGCTCACACATCAGGGGACGCCTCACCACACTACGGGGACCTCACCTCACACTCAGGGAACACTCACAACCCTCACAATTCAGGGTCGCTGCAACACCTCAGGGCGACACTCACATACCTCAGGGGAATCACCAACTCAGCGGGACACTCACACCACCTCAGGGAAACTCAACACAAGTACAGGGAGCGCTCACCACACTCAGCGACTTCAGCACACTCAGGGGACACTCACAACTCAGGGTCACTCAACCAGTCAAGGGACGCTCACCACCTCAGGGACGCTCACACCAGGGGTCGCTCACCACCTCCCAGGGTTCGCTCTTCACACTCAGGGGTCGCTCTCACACTCCAGGGTGGTCGCTTACACACTCAGGGGTCGCTCACACACTCAGGGGTCGGCTCTCACACTCAGGGACGCTCTCACAACCTAGGGAACTCACTACACTCAGCCCCGGGACACTCACACACTCAGGAGCCTCACAAACTCAAGGGACGCTCAAACGTCAAGGGGAAACTCACACACTAAGGGGACGCTCACACACTCAGGGACACTCACACACTCAGGGACGCTCACACACTCAGGGGTCTCACATGCACTCAGGGGCACTCACACACTCAGGGGTCACTCCGACACTCACGAGGACACTCACACCCAGGGGACACTGCACACATCAGTGGCACTCACACAAACACTCAGGGGAACTCAAACCACTACAAGGGACACATCACTCACACTCAGGGGACGCTCACACAATCAGGGGTCGCTCACAAACAGTCAAGGGGTCTTCTCACACAGTCAGGGACGCTCACACACTCAGGGTGCTCACACCTCAGCCGGGCACTCACACGCACTCAGGGAAACTCACACACTCAGGGAAAACTCTACACCCACGGACACTCCCACAGAGGGACACACTCACACACTCAAGGGAACGTCACACACTCAGGGGACACTCACACACTCAGGGGACACTCACACACTCAGGGGTCGCTCACACACTCAGGGGTCGTCACACAACTCAGGGGACGCTCCACACTCAGCGGAACTCCACACCAGTCAGGGGAAGCTCACGGAACACTCCAGGGTCGCTCAAAACACCATCAGGCCGGACGCTCAACACTCAGGGTCGCTCAACACTCAGGGGTCGCTCACACACTCAGGGGCAACACTCACACACTAGGGGACACTCACACACTCAGGGACACTCACAAACACTCAGCGCGGTACACTCACAACTCAAGGGGACAGCCACACCAGTCAGGGACGCTCACACACTCAGGGTCACTCCAAGTCAAGGGGACGCTCAAACCTCACGGACGCTCACAAAGCACACTCAGAGGTCGCTACACATCAGGGGTCGTCCCTCACGAACGAACACTCAGGGGACACTCACTACACTCAGGGGTCGCCTACCACACTCAGCCGGGATTCGCTCAACACAGTCAGGGGCGCTCAACACACTCAGGGGTCGCTCACCACTCCAGGGACACTCACACACTCAAGGGGTCGCTCACACACTCAGGTGGACGCTACGAACTCAGGGGACGCTCACACACTAGGGTCACTCCACCAGTCGGGGTCATCACCACTCAGGGTCAACTTCACTACCACTCAGCGGGACCCGCTCAACACACTCAGGGGTCGCTCAACACACTCAGGGTACCTCACACACCTAAGGGTCGCCTCACAACTACACATCCAGGGGCCGCTCACACAACCCAGGGGACGCTCCACCCACTCCAGGGCGTCGCTCACCACACTAAGGGTCACTCCAACACTCAGCGGTCACTAACACCAGGTCACTCACAACACTCAGCCGGGTCGCCTCACACAATCAGCCCGGTCACTCACAACCCACACTCAGTGGACCTCACACGGACACTCACAGGGTCGCTCAACCCCAGGGTCAGCTCCCACACTCAGGGGTCACTCACAACCTCAGGTCGCTCACACACTCAGGGGGACGCTCAGACACTCAGGGGACGCCCACAAACTCAGGGTCGCTTCACATACACTCAGGGGCTCGCTCAACACTCAGGGCGCTCACAGACCTCAAGCGGGAACGCTCACCCCCACCCACTCAGGGGTCCTCACAAGCAAGTGGACACTCACACACTCAGAGGGGACGCTCATCAACACTAACAGCCGGTAGCTCACACCACTCCAAGGGTCGTCACCGCAGCAACTTCAGGTCCTCACACACTCAGGGGTCGCTCACACACTTCAGGGGTCGCTCAGCACACTCAGGGGACGCTCACACACTCACGGGACAACTCACACACTCAGCGGGACGCTCACACACTCAGGGGACGCTCACACACTCAGGAAGGAACGCTCACATCACCCACAAGTCAGGCGGACACTCACACACATCAGGGAGACGCTTCCCACCCACCACTCAGCCCCGCGATCCTCAACGTCAGCGGGTCGCTACAACACCCACACTCAGACGGGACACTCACAGCCTCAGGGGAAACTCCCACAGGGACACCTCACACACATCAGCGGGTCGCTCAACACGCCAGGGGGACACTTCACACACTCAGGGGACACTCACACACTCAGGGGACACTCACCACACTCCAGGGGGTCACTCACACACTCAGGGACACTCACACACTCAGGGGGACCTACACCACTCAGGGGACACTCCAAGCTCAGGGGCTCCGCTCCCATAGGGGACTAACAACTCAGGGGAGCTCACAACACTCAAGGACACTCACACACTCACGGGTCGCTCACGACACTCAGGGGAACCTCCACACACTCAGGGGTCGCTCACTAACACCAGGTCGCTCACACACACTCAGACGGGTCGCTCACACACTCAAGGGGAACGCTCACACACTCAGGGGTCGCTCACACCAGGGGTCACTCACACACTCAGGGGACCGCTCACACCTCAGGAAGCTCAACACTCGGGGTCGCTCACCAACTCAGGGTCGCTCACACACTTCGGAGCATCACACACTCAAGGACACCCACACACTTCAGGGGTCTCACACACATCAGGGGACACTCCACACACTTTCAGGGGACGCTCACACACGTCAGGGGACCTCCACCACACTCAGGACACTCACACACTCAGGGACGCTCACACACTCAGGGACGCTAACTCCCTCAGGGGTCGCGTCACACACTCAGGGACGCTCACACACCACGGGGCGCTCACACACTCAGGGGTCGTCACACTATCAGGGACGCTCACCACACCACGGACCACTCACACACTTCAGGGGACGCTCACACACTCAGGGAGACGCTCACACACTCAGGGACACTCACACACTCAGGGGACGCTCACACACTCAGGGGACGCTCACATCACTCAGGAAAACTCACAACACACTCAGGGACGCTCAACAACACTCAGGGACTTCGCTCACCACTCAGGGAGCTCAACAGCCATCAGCGGGAGCTCACACCACTCAGGGGAAACTCAACACACTCAGGGACCCACACCCAGGGGACGCTCACACACTCAGGAGGAAACTCACAACTCAGGGGTGCTCAACAACACCAGGGCGTCGCTCAAACACTCAGGGAAACTCACACACCAGCGGGTCACCGTCACCACACTCAGGGAAACTCACACATTCAGCGGTGCTCACACACTCAGGGCGGACGCTCACACACTCAGGGAACTCACAACTCAGGGGACCGCTTACACTCAGCGGGAACTCACACACTCAGCGGGAGCTCACACCTCAGGGGACGCTCACACACTCAGGGGAAACTCACCACAACTCAGGGTCGCTCACAGCATCTCAGGCGGTCGCTCACAGCACTCAGGGGTCGCTCACACATCTCAGGGGTCGCTTACAACACTCAGGGGACGCTCACACACTCAGGGGACGCTCACCGACACTCAGGGGACGCTCACGACACTCAGGGGACGCTCTCAACCACTCAGGGGAACTCAACACACTCAGGGGTACTCACACACTCAGGATCACCACACATCAGGACCTCACACATCTCAGCGGGACACCAACACTCAGGGACACTCACACACTCAGGGGACACTCACACACTCAAGGGGAACGCTCACACACTCAGGGGTCGCTCACACCAGGGGTCACTCACACACTCAGGGGACCGCTCACACCTCAGGGGACGCTTCACGACACTCAGGGGATCACACCCTCAGGGGTCCCAGCACACACATCAGGGACCGCTCAAACACTCAGGGACGCTCACACACTCAAGTGGACCTCACACACTCAGGGGCATCACACACTCAGGGGACGCTCACAACACGAGTGGGACGCTCACACACACTCAGGGGTCACTCACACACTCAGGGACGCTCACACCTCAGGGACGCTCACTACAACTCAGGGGAACTCACACACTCAGGTCGCTCACACCTCAGGGTCCTACACACTCAGGGGACGCTCACACACTCAGGGGTCGCTCACACAGTCAGGGTCGCTCCATCACTCAGGGGTCGCTCAACACACTCAGGGGACACTCACACACTAGGGGTCGCTCACACACTCAGGGGACGCTCACACCTCCGGGTCACATCACACACTCAGCGGGTCGCTCACCCACTCACGGTCGATCACACACTCAGGGGACACTCGACACACTAGGGACGCTCACAGCGACACTCAGGGGAAATCACACCCTCAGGGTCACATCACACACTCAAGGGTCCCGCTCACGACACTCAGGGTCGCTCACACACCTCAGGGGACACTCACACTCAGGGTCGTCGCACACACTCAGGGGACACCACACCTCAGGGGAAACTTCACCACACTCAGGGGACGCTCACAACACTCAGGGGACACTCAACACTCAGGGACGCTCACTCCAACTCAGGGGACGCTCACACACTAGGGGACCGCTCACCCACTCAGGGAAATCTCAACACACTCATAGAGGCTCCTCAACACACTCAGAGGACGCTCACACACTCAGGGGTCGCTCACACACTTCAGGGGTCCGCGTCACACACTCAGGGGTCGCGTCACACACTCAGGGGACGCTCCACCAGTCAGGGTCGCTACACACCACCAGGGAATCAACACTCGGTCACTCACCACTCAGGGACACTCAACTCAGGGGAGCTCTACACACTCGGGGACGCTACACACTCAGGACGCTCACACACTCAGGGGTAGCTCACACACTCAGGGGACGCTCACACACTCAGGGACACTCACACACTCAGGGACGCTCACACACTCAGGGGTCTCACATGCACTCAGAAGTCGCTCAACACACTCAGGGACACTCACACACTCAGGGGACACTTCCACACACTCAGGGGACACTCACACACTTCAGGGGTCACTCACCACACTCAGGGACATCACAACTCAGGGACGCTCACAGATTGCTCACTCAGTGGGCGACGCTCAAACTCAGGGGAACACTCTCACACACTAGGGGACCTCACGACACTGGGGACGCTCACAACACTCAGGGAGAACTCACAACAACTCAGGGGTCCGCTCACTACGTCAGGGGAACAATCAACACTCAGGTCGCTCACACACCTCAGGGGACACTCACACCACTCAGGGGAAACTCACACCTCAGGGGTCGCTTACAACACTCAGGGGACGCTCACACACTCAGGGGACGCTCACCGACACTCAGGGGACGCTCAATCCTCAGGGTGATCGCTCTACACTTATGGGGTCGCTTCACTATATGACACTCAGGGGACGCTCACACACTAGGGGACGCTCACAACACTCAGGGTCGCTCCACAGTCAGGGGTCGCTCACATTGTTTTCACTCAGGGGTCGCATCAAGTCAGGTCGCTCTTACGGATCACTCAGGGGTCGCTCACGTCACTCAGGGACACTCCATCACTCGGGGTCTGCTCACTACTATCTATGGGACGCTCACAACCTCAGGTGACGCTCAATTACACTCAGGGGTCGCTCCACATCGGTGGTCGCTCACTAGCAGTCAGGGGCGTCTCCACTAACTCAGGGGTTCTGCTCATCTATCCTAGGGGACACTCTACACACTCAGGGGACCTACACACCAGGGGAGCTCACTACACTCAGGGGTCTGCTACTACACTCAGGGAGCTCAGCCAGTCAGGGGTGCCTCACACATCGGGGTCGCTCAACCACTCCAGGGGTCGCTCATCTACACTCAGGGGACGCTCACAGGCTCAGGGGTTTCGCTCACTACTAATCTCAGGGGAGCTACACACTCAGGGACGTCACAACTCAGGGGATCGCTCACTACACTCAGGGGAGCTCACACATCAGGGGTCGCTCTACACACTCAGGGTCGCTCACTATCACTCATGGGCCGCTCTACTGACTATCTCTTAGGGGATGCGCTCACACACTCAGGGTCGCTCACACACTTAGGGTTCGTTCACAACACTCATGGGTCCACTTCACACCTAGCGGACTCACACTCAGGGGACACTCACACAGCTCACACTGCTCAGGCCAGATATTTTAGCCGATTTCAGAAGAATCCGTTTAATCTGACAGAGCACGGAAACTCGCTCAGATACCTCCGAGAGTGAGGTCCATCGCTGTACTAAGAGGAACACTCAGATGGGGGGCGGGGCAGCGCTCAGAGGGGGCGGGGAGAGATCAGAGGGGCGGGTCAAAAGTTTTAATGACAAATAAAGCAACATAAACTTAAACTTAACTCTGGTGACGAGGTAAAGACAAAGGTTGTTTTTCAGGTCCACAGACGCAAAGAGAGAGAGGAGCGTCACCACGGCAACGGGACAGACGGGGCGACAACAGGTAGAGGGTGGCGGGCAGTGTGGGCGGGGTCCGTGTGGGTGTATACTCAGAGTGGGACTATTTCACATCAAGGCAGTTTGTATAAAGTTTCTGATTCTGAACGAATTAAGGCAACGTCCTAGAGTTCTGAGGCAGATCAGACTCACATATGGAAACTGTTTGATCTGATGTCAGTGATTGAGGATCATAAACACGGAGGAGATCAGAACTCAGATGAATGAACTTGTTGATCGATGTCAGTGATGAGGATAAACAGGAGAAGGATCAGACTCACATGATGGACGTGGATCTGATGTCAGTGATGAGGATCATAAACATGAGGAGGATCAGACTCACATGATTGAAACCTGTTGATTGATGTCAGTGATGAGGATCATAAACACTGAGGAGGATCAACCACATGATGGATACTGTGATCTGATGTAGTTGATGAGGATCATAAACACAGAGGAGGGATCAGACTCAACATGAGGAACTGTGGATCGAATGTCAGTGATGAGGAATATTAAACACGGAGGAGGATCAGACCTCACATGAATGGAAGTGGTCTGATGTCAGTGATGAGGATCATAAACACGGAGGAGGATCGGACCACTGAATGGAAATTTGGGATCTGATGTCATGATGAGATCATAAACCGGAGGAGGATCGGCCTACATGATGGAACTGTGGATCTGATGTCAGTGATGAGGATCATAAACACAGGAGGAGAATCGACTCACATGAATGGAACTGTGGATCTGATGTAGTGGATGAGGAATCATGATACGCTGTACAAGCTGGTGTGGCCAGGCCATGGTGAGACCAGAATGATTCCCACTCTAATGTTTGTTCATACAGAGGTGAATCAGTCTGGAAAGCTCCGCCCTCCCCCCCGATGGCGGCATAGAAAACCGAAATCGATCCTCGTCACCGTTGTTGGTCATGAGCAGCGAAGGTCCTCATAACAAACTATGAACGAGAGAGAAAGAGCGGACAAATAAAAGTTTTTGTGATTCATAATCCTGCGATTGTTTACTCACTTCCTGTTTTGCTCTCGTATGTACGGCTTGTGGAAATGCAGGTGAGCGGAACTCACTCCGGCAGGTGAGTCTGGTCATTTGATCATTTGTTTTAGAGATTTGCTCTTGGTCACTGGCCCTCGCTGGGAATAAGCTCCAACCTTACTCTCGTTAGCGGTCGCCGGTGGTGCGAAACGTCCCTGTAAGATACATAACCTGATATAATGTAATTATTCATGATTCAGACGAGTCACGGCTATCTCCGCTCTGCGCGTAACCCAGACCGCACCTCGCCCGGACAGATACGCTCGCCGAGCGCGGTCGTCACGGGACAGGTGAGGCTGAAGCTCATATGGATTATATATACATGCCAGTATTTCCCATTAAGTCGTCCCCTGAGTTCGATTCTGCCCGTGACCTGTGCAGAACGATCATCTCGTCATTCAGGCCTCGGTTTAAATCGCGCTCACGTTAAAGCAGTTCAGTTATCCAATCTAAAAGCTTCTCTGGAGGCCTTGGTCAGTGTGATGCTCATTTGAAGCTAAGACCCCAAAAAAATCCCTTAAGTTTTATTGTTTTTTTTCTGTCTTTCACCGTTTTTTCTTGATCATTTTGCCGCTCTTTTCAGGAAAAAAATTTAGATTTGGGTAAAGCTGAACTGGAGGGCTTCAGTTAGCGCGGAGCTAACCTGACCGCAGATACTGAGTCGAGGTCAATTTAAGTAAAATAACAAAGAAGGTCGTTCTCTCTGCAGTAAATTAATGAAGAGGGAAACGGAGAAAGAAAACATAACTTGAACACGACTTTATGTTTTCTGTATGATGTAACATGTGAAGGTAAATGTTCTGTGGCATGTGTAAGTATCTATATTGTGCTGTATGTGCATGTACTGTATATGTGTACATCTTTAGGTATTCTATGTATCTATGTTAATGCATGTTTGCTGTTGTCATATGGTAAAAACTTCATATTATTCTGCAATAAAAAGCAGGTGTGAAGAAAAGTATCACAGAATCACTATGAAAAGTGATGCAATAAAGTATTTAAAAAGTTCATTACTCATTAAGTTCCTGCAGCTCATTCTCAACCGTGGCCTTACAGACCTGACTCACTATTATTATGAAGACACAAACCTCAGATAAACAGTACAGGGCATGTGACCCAGACTGTGGTTTAGTATGAACTCCGACACAGCAGGACCGTAACATTATTTTCCTCCTTCATCCTAAGTTCTCCAGCGCGCCGGTCTGTTCCGTCTTTGAGGAACATGTCAATTGTGAGACTCTTCATTCTTAACAGTTCTGAGGGCGTTTTCGACTGAAACGTCAGCTTCTGTGCTTATTTAATGTCAGAGTCTTCCTGAACCTTCGTTTTAAAGGGGGGACAGACGTCTGTGGAGACTCTGCTCCGTGTGGACCTGATATAATAAGTCACTTAAAGGGAATTTAGGGAAATGTGGTCTTCTGCGTTTTGACCGTCAGAGCAGTGGGCGACGGAGTGGCCCGTTCCAGATGTGGAGCCAGGCCTAATGTCAGAATCACTGAGATTACTTTGTGCATGTTTTTAGAGGTAAGGACAGACAAGAAGAACGTGAAGGCCACGAAAGGCCGTCCAAAACAACCTGGACCTTCCATGTGTCCACCGGGAATTAGGCGCACTGCTTAATATTCATGAGGTCTTTGTCTTTAACCCTGAGCCTTTAATAAAAGCTGTTCTTTGGTTTTGTGATACAGTTTCAAAGCAGCTTCCGCTTCCTGTGGCGTCTCTGTGTTTCAGACGGCGAGGGGGCGTGGCCTCATCACCCCGTCACCTCCTGCAGTAAAGAGGAGCAGCTCCCCCTCAGGACAGGTCTGTAACTGCAGCTTTATTCAGAGAGCCGTGTGGAGGAAAGTAACTCGTTACTGGGTCAGAGGTTCCGCTACATCTGTTTTTGGCCGGTGGGGTGGTCAAATGTGGGCCGTTTTATCAATAACAAAACTCGGGTCTGGGAGGAGTTCGGAGTCTCTGGATGTTGTAGGGCTGTCTTGGCTGACACGTCTCTGCAACATCGCGTGGCGGTCGGGGACAGTGCCCCTGGATTGGCAGACCGGGGTGGTGGTCCCTCTCTTTAAGAAGGGGGATCAGAGGGTCGGGATCACACTCCTCAGCCTCCCCGGTAAGGTCTACTCCAGGTGCTGGAGAGGAGGATCCGGCCGATAGTTGAACCTTGGATTCAGGAGGAACAATGCGGTTTCCGTCCCGGTCGTGGCACACTGGACCAGCTCTATACCCTACATCGGGTGCTCGAGGGTTTGTGGGAGTTCGACAACCAGCCAAATGTGCTTTGTGGATCTGGAGAAAGCGTTCGACCGTGTCCCTCGTGGTGCCCTGTGGGGGGTGCTCCGGGAGTATGGGGTCCGGTGCAGATCGTCCACACGCTATGATTCTGTTTTCTGGTTCAGACGACAAATATTTTAGTATCGGTATCGAAAACCAAGTATAGTTAAATGATTGGTATCGAACAAATGTAACGTTTCGTTTCCTTTGACGCTGCGATCCATAATCTCTCCCTTCAGGAGGTTTATTTTACACTTCATTGTTTGTGCTTAAAACGTCTTTTTCACTAAAGACGTTAAAGTTCTGATGCTGCTCCAAACTAAAGTCTCCTCTTGGCATCACAGATCGGACTGAAGTGAAGGCCCACAGCGGAGGTCCGCCCTGCCCTCTCTGCCCGCCCTGCCCTCTCTGCCCGCCCTGCCCTCTCTGCCCACCCTGCCCTCTCTGCCCGCCCTGCCCAATCTGCCCGCCCTGCCCTCTCTGCCACCCTGCCCTCTCTGCCCGCCCTGCCCGGCCTCAGTAAGGCCTCGGACCCCGAGCCCGCCCGCTGCCCTCGCCGTCCCGCTCCTGTCTGTCGTCTCTGCAGGACAGTCCCGTCAGACCCGGAGAATATCCCTTTAAACGCAGTGAGTCTTTTACCTTTGGCACGTTTCTGTGACGAACACCTGCATTTCTCCAGTTTGACTTTACCCAAATCTAAAACGTACAGCCTATAGGCCAGAGCCTCATTTGAAAGTTAGACCGACAAACTGCTCTTTCTCCTCGCGTTGTTGCCGGCCTTTTTCACGTTCTTTTCATCTCATTTCTTGACACTTTGTTTGTTGCGGTTTCGTCTTGTTCTTGTTGCCATTTTTGACGCCTGTTTCAAGCTTTCAGATTTGGGGTAAAGCCAAACTGCTGTCGGTGAAAGTGTGGGTTAAGAGGTATAAAGTAATAGAAGTGTAAGCTCCATTCTGAAGACCGCCCACCACCTGAGAGGAGCGTGAGCTTCCCCCAGTCTGCAGGTACCTCATGTTAATAACCCTGTGACTCATGTTATACCCCTGTGACCTCATGTGTATACCCTGTACCTCATGTGTATACCCCTGTGCCTCATGTGTATACCCCTGTGACTTCACATTATACCCAACTGTGACCTCACATTCAATACCCTGTGACCTCACACATATACTCCCTGTGACCTCATGTGTATACCCTGTTGACCTCACATTCAACCCTGGCCTCATGTGTTACTCCCTGTGACCAACTAGCCCTGTGACCTCATGTGTATACCCTGTGACCTCATGGTATACCCCTGTGACTCATGTGTATAACCCCTGTGACCCTCAACATACTACCCTGTGACCTCATGTTGTATATCCACTGGACTCCACTATAACCCTGTGACCTCACGTGTATACCCTGTGACCTCATGTGTATACCCCCTGTGACTCACACGTATACCGCTGTGACTCATGTGTATCACTGTGACTCAACATTCATCCTGTGACTCAGTGTAAGCCCCTGTGACCTCACATTCATCCCGTGACTCACCGTGTATACCCTGTGACATCACATTCCAACCCTTGGTGACCTCACGGTACTACCCCTGTACCTCATGTGTATCCCTGTGGAACTAATGTGTTACCCTGTGACCTCATGTGTATACCCTGTGACTCACTTCATACCCCTGTGACCTCACGTGTTACCCTGGTGACCTCTACATTTCATGACCCCTGTGACCTCACACGTATACCCTGTTGACCATCAATGTGTATACCACTGTGACATCACACGTATACCCCATGTGACCTCATGTGTATACCCCTGTGACCGTCACACTATAGCCACTGTGACCTCATGTGTATACCTGTGACCTCATAGTGTATAACCCTGTGCCTCACATTCATCACCCCTGTCGACCTCACAAATAACCCCAGTGACTCAAAATGTGTATACCCTGTGCCTCATGTGTAATTACCCCTGTGACCTCACACTACACCCTGTGCCTCACGTGTATACCTGTGACCTCATGTGTATACCCCTGTGCCTCACATTCATACCCTGGACTCAGTGTATACCCTGTGACCTCACATTCTACCCCTGTGACTCACGTTGTATTACCCCTGTGACCTCATTGTATACCCTGTGAACTTCATGTGATACTCCTGTGAACTCATGTGTATACCCCTGTGACCATCACACATATTACCCCTGTGACCTCATGTGTATTACCCCTGTGACCTTATGTGTATACCCCTGTGACCTCACACGTATACCCCTGTGACCTCACGTGTATACCCCTGTGACCTTCACACGTATACCTGTTGACTACATTCATACCCCTCGTGACTCACGTTATACCCTGGATCCTCATGTGTATACCCTGGTGACTTCATGTGTTACCCTGTGACCATGTGTATACCTGTGACCTACACATAACTGTGAACCATGTGTATACCGCCTGTGACCTCAATGTGTATAACCCCTGTGTACTCACACATATAACTCCTGCGACCTCAGTTATTTCTGCTCCACAGAGCAACTGCTGCCGTCAAATCCATCATCTGCGGTCGGGTTTCTCGCCGGCCTGGAAAAGTAGTTCTGCAATCTTCATCACGACCGGAGTTAGGTCAGTCTGAACCCGACTGAACCTGACCTGAAACTGACCTGAACTGCAGTTTGAGGTCAGGTTCAGGTCAGTTTGAGTCAGTTTTGAGTCAGGGTTCAGGTCAGGTTTAGGTCCGATACTCTCAAAATGCCTGGATCTGCTTCCAGTACTCTTTATCGGATCGGGAGGTCCTTTGAACTATCCCCGTTTCAGTGTGTGGTTCCTGGCTGATCCTCACTGAGGCGCTGTCTCCACAGGAAGAGCCTGAAGTCTCCAGGAGGAGGAGCAGAACAGGAGGAGGAGGAGGAGAGGAGCAGGAGGAGGAGCAGACCTGAAAACTGATTGAAGCCCAAAACTCTTCAATCGATCAACGGAGGCCCAGTCTAAGAGAGCGATGTCGAGCGGATGAAACTCCGAGCCCATCAAGTGAGTCCTCCGACGGCTTTCACCGAAGAACACGACACGAGCTTTTCAATCAAACCGGTATCTCATTTTACTATGACACAGAGCTTCCTTCATCAAACCGTTCATCCCATTTACTAACTCATGTCGCCATCTTTTAGTATGTCAAATATGGATAAATACTACTGCAGTACGTGTATTAAAATACTGCCAGTACGTGTGTAAATACTGCAATATGTGTATAAATACTGCAGTACGTGTGTAAATCTGCAGTACACTGAGGAGGTTCTCTGGTTTGGGGTTCCAGGCGAAGGATTCCAAGCCCAAACCTGAAGCGCTCCCAGAGCTTCGGCGTTCCAGCGCCAGCGGATCAAACAGATCCTTCTGGAGTGGTGTCGCTCCAAGACCATCGGCTTAACAAGGTCAGACTGAGGGGTTTCTGATACGTTCAGGCGGTTTCTTACTACGGTCAGGGGTTTGTGAGAAAGGGTTTGAGGCAGACGGCAGAACGGACGGGGGTGTGCGTTAGGTGGTGTTTTGCAAATATGACCAGAGCTCAAGTCCAATCTGGTTTAGCTCCGTGACTTGTCCGTTGAAGGAAAGTTGATGCTGTAGGAGAGATAAAGGTCTCAGCTGCTTCAGCCTCCTCTCAGTGAGGAAGAGAATTATTCCGGTAAGAGTTCATTAAATTCATAATAAAGAGCTTTTACTTGCTCTCAGCTTAGTCAGTTCTTCCAGAGCAGTCGTTCCTCCACAGTTCATCCCTTTTTTCCTCCCAGGAATATAGTTCCTCTTTAGTCCCACGTTTGGTCCTCCTTTAGTCCTCCTTTAGGTCCGTCTTCACTAGCGAGCTGCCAGGTCGTTATAACAGTTCATATCTGTGCTTAGTTTCGGTGTAATTCCAATCACTCGGTCACCTCCCTGCTGCAAAGGGCTCGTTCATTTAACCAGAGCAGTGAAGGCCTCTTCATCCAGGACAGCCTTAAGGACTGGACAGGGCCGACAGGACCGGACAGGACCGCCGAGGCAAACGATCCTCCCAGGTCCTCCACACGTCCAGTCAGGGCAGACGACCTCCAGGGCCTCAGAGACAGGGTCCAAGAAAAAAGTCAGACAGACACTCGACAGAGACAGGAAGAAGCAAAGTAGCAAGGGTTTCTAATATACAGTCTGGGGTTTCTGATATATAGTCAGGGTTTCTGATATACAGGGTGGGGTTTCTGATATACAGTCTGGGGTTTCTGATATACAGTCAGGGGTTTCTGATAATAATAAGTCTGGGGTTTCTGATATAAAGTCTGGGGTTTCTGATATATAGTCTGGGGTTCTGATATATAGTCAGGGGTTTTCTGATTAGTCGGGTTTCTGATATACAGTCTGGGATTTCTGATATATAGTTAGGGGTTTCTGATACAGTCTGGGGTTTCTGATATACAGTCTGGGGTTTCTGATATACAGTCAGGGGTTTCTGATATATAGTCAGGGTTTCTGATATACAGTCTGGGGTTTCTGATATACAGTCTGGGGTTTCTGATATACAGTCAGGGGTTTCTGATATATAGTCAGGGGGTTTCTGATATACAGTAAGGGGTTTCTGATATACAGTCTGGGGTTTCTGATATACAGGGTGGGGTTTCTGATATATAGTCAGGGGTTTCTGATATACAGTCTGGGGTTTCTGATATATAGTCAGGGGTTTCTGATAAC
The DNA here is from genome assembly GCA_007210695.1 of Neogobius melanostomus. Lineage (NCBI taxonomy): Eukaryota > Metazoa > Chordata > Actinopteri > Gobiiformes > Gobiidae > Neogobius > Neogobius melanostomus. The sequence goes on along the minus strand of VHKM01000584.1, from coordinate 290,031 downwards.
CCAGAGCAGTGAGGTCTCTTCATCCAGGACAGCCTTAGTAGGACCGACAGGACGCGAGGCAAACGATCCTCCAGGTCCTCCACACGTCCAGTCAGGGCAGACGACCTCCAGGCCTCAGAGACAGGGTCCAAGAAAAAAGTCAGACAGACACTCGACAGAGACAGGAAGAAGCAAAGTAGCCAAGGGTTTCTAATATACAGTCTGGGGTTTCTGATATATAGTCAGGGGTTTCTGATATATAGTCCAGGGGTTTCTGATATATAGTCAGGGGTTTCTGATATATAGTCTGGGGTTCTGATATATAGTCAGGGGTTTCTGATAAATAGTCAGGGGTTTCTGATATACAGTCTGGGGTTTCTGATATTAGTCAGGGGTTTCTGATATATAGTCTGGGGTTTCTGATATATAGTCTGGGGTTTCTGATATATAGTCAGGGGTTTCTGATAAATAGTCAGGGGTTTCTGATATACAGTCAGGGGTTTCTGATATACAGTCTGGGGTTTCTGATATACAGTCTGGGGTTTCTGATATACCAGTCTGGGATTTCTGATATATAGTCAGGGGTTTCTGATATACAGTCAGGGATTTCTGATATACAGTCTGGGGTTTCTGATATACAGTCAGGGGTTTCTGATATATAGTCAGGGGTTTCTGATATACAGTAAGGGGTTTCTGATATACAGTCTGGGGTTTCTGATATACAGGGTGGGTTTCTGATAATAGTCAGGGTTTCTGATATACAGTCTGGGGTTCTGATATACAGTCAGGGATTTCTGATATACAGTCTGGGGTTTCTGATATACAGTCAGGGGTTTCTGATATATAGTCAGGGTTTCTGATATACAGTAAGGGGTTTCTGATATACAGTCTGGGTTTCTGATATACAGGGTTGGGGTTCTGATATATAGTCAGGGGTTTCTGATATACAGTCTGGTGTTTCTGATATATAGTCGGGGTTTCTGATATATAGTCAGGGGTTTCTGATATAAGCAGGTTTCTGATATATAGTCAGGGTTTCTGATATAAGTCGGGTTTCTGATATATAGTCAGGGGTTCTGATATAGTCTGATATAAGTCTGTATATAGTAGGGTTTCTGATAATACCGAAGTCTGGGGTTTCTGATATATAGTCAGGGGTTTCTGATATACAGGTCCTTGGGGTTTCTGATATACAGTCTGGGGTTTCTGATATATAGTCAGGGGTTTCTGATATATAGTCAGGGGTTTCTGATATATAGTCTGGGGTTCTGATATATAGTCAAGGGTTTCTGATAAATAGTCAGGGGTTCTGATATACAGTCAGGGGTTTCTGATATACAGTCTGGGGTTTCTGATATACAGTCTGGGGTTTCTGATATATAGTCAGGGGTTTTCTGATATACAGTCTGGGATTTCTGATATATAGTTAGGGGTTTCTGATACAGTCTGGGGTTTCTGATATACAGTCTGGGGTTTCTGATATACAGTCAGGGGTTTCTGATATATAGTCAGGGGTTTCTGATATACAGTCTGGAGTTTCTGATATACAGTCTGGGGTTTCTGATATATAGTCAGGGGTTTCTGATATATAGTCAGGGGTTTCTGATATACAGTCTGGGGTTTCTGATATATAGTCTGGGGTTTCTGATATACAGTCAGGGGTTTCTGATATATAGTCAGGGGTTTCTGATATACAGTAAGGGGTTTCTGATATACAGTCTGGGGTTTCTGATATACAGGGTGGGTTTCTGATATACAGTCAGGGGTTTCTGATATGCAGTCAGGGTTTCTGATATATAGTTAGGGGTTCTGATACAGTCTGGGGTTTCTGATATATAGTCAGGGGTTTCTGATATATAGTCAGGGGTTTCTGATATATAGTCAGGGGTTTCTGATATACAGTCTGGGGTTTCTGATATATAGTCAGGGGTTTCTGATATATAGTCAGGGGTTTCTGATATACAGTCTGGGGTTTCTGAATATATAGTCAGGGGTTTCTGATATATAGTCAGGGGTTTCTGATATATAGTCAGGGTTTTGATATACAGTTCTGGGGTTTCTGATATATAGTCAGGGGTTTCTGATATACAGTCTGGGGTTTCTGATATACAGTCTGGGGTTTCTGATATATAGTCAGGGGTTTCTGATATATAGTCAGGGGTTTTGATATATAGTCTGGGGTTTCTGATATATAGTCAAGGTTTCTGATAAATATCAGGGTTTCTGATATACAGTCAGGGTTTCTGATATACAGTCTGGGGTTTCTGATATACAGTCTGGGGTTTCTGATATATAGTCAGGGGTTTCTGATATACAGTCTGGGATTTCTGATATATAGTTAGGGGTTTCTGATACAGTCTGGGGTTTCTGATATACAGTCTGGGGTTTCTGATATACAGTCAGGGGTTTCTGATATATAGTCAGGGGTTTCTGATATACAGTCTGGGGTTTCTGATATACAGTCAGGGGTTTCTGATATATAGTCTGGGGTTTCTGATATATAGTCAGGGGTTTCTGATATACAGTCAGGGGTTTCTGATATACAGTCAGGGTTTCTGATATATAGTTAGGGGTTTCTGATACAGTCTGGGGTTTCTGATATATAGTCAGGGGTTTCTGATATATAGTCAGGGGTTCTGATATACAGTCAGGGGTTTCTGATATATAGTTAGGGGTTTCTGATACAGTTGGGGTTTCTGATATATAGTTAGGGGTTTCTGATATACAGTCTGGGGTTCGATATACAGTCTGGGGTTTCTGATATACAGTCAGGGTTTCTGATTATATAGCAGGGGTTTCTGATAACAGTAAAGGGTTTCTGCATATACGTCTGGTGGTTTCGATTACAGTTCTGGCTGTTTCTGATATATAGTCAGGGGTTTCTGATATACAGTCAGGGGTTTCTGTATATAGTTTAGGGTTTCTGATACAGTTTGGGGTTTCTGATATACAGTCTGGGTTTCTGATATATAGTCAGGGGTTTCTGATATTACAGTCAAGGGGTTTCTGATATATAGTTAGGGGTTCTGATACAGTCTGGGGTTTCTGATTATATAGTTAGGGGTGATTACAGTCTGGGGTTTCTGATATACAATCTGGGGTTCTGATTATTACAGTCAGGGGTTTCTGATATATAGGCAGGGGTTTCTGATATACAGTAAGGGTTTCTGATATACAGTCTGGGGTTTCTGATATACAGGGGTGGGGTTTCTGATATATAGTCAGGGGTTTCTGATATTGCAGTCAGGGGTTTCTGATATATAGTTAGGGGTTTCTGATACAGTCTGGGGTTTCTGATATATAGTCAGGGGTTTCTGATATATTAGTCTGGGGTTTCTGATATACAGTCTGGGTTTCTGATATACAAGTCAGGGTTTCTGATATACAGTCGGGGTTTCTGATATACAGTCTGGGGTTTCTGATATATAGTAGGGGTTTTGATATACAGTCTGGGGTTTCTGATATACAGTCTGGGTTTTCTGATATACAGTCTGGGGTTTCTGATATACAGTCAGGGGTTTCTGATATACAGTCTGGGTTTTGATATACAGTTGGGGTTTCTGATATATAGTCTGGGGTTTCTGATATACAGTCAGGGGTTTCTGATATACAGTTGGGTTTCTGATATACTAGTCTGGGGTTTCTGATATACAGTCAGGGGTTTCTGATATGAGTCAGTTTTCTGATATTACAGTTTTCTGAAAGGGGTTTCTGATATACAGTCTGGGGGTTTCTGATATACAGGGGGTTTCTGTATACAGTCAGGGGTTTCTGATATGCAGTCAGGGTTTCTGATATATAGTTAGGGGTTTCTGATACAGTCTGGGGTTTCTGATATATAGTCAGGGTTTCTGATATAAGTCTGGGGTTTCTGATATACAGTCTGGGGTTTCTGATATACAGTCAGGGGTTTCTGATATACAGTCTGGGGTTTCTGATATACAGTCTGGGGTTTCTGATATACAGTCTGGGGTTTCTGATATACAGTCAGGGGTTTCTGATATGCAGTCAGGGTTTCTGATATATGGCTTAGGGGTTATCTGAATATAGTCCTGGGGTTTCTGATATATAGCTAGGGGTTTCTGATTACAGTCTGGGGTTTCTGATATAAGTCTGGGGTTTCTGATATTAGTTGGGTTTCTGATACAGTCAGGGGTTTCTGATATACAGTCTGGTTTCTTTTTTTTTATATACAGTCTGGGGTTTCTGATATACAGTCAGGGGTTTCTGATTACAGTCTGAAGTTTCTGATATACAGTCTGGGGTTCTGATATACAGTCTGGGGTTTCTGATATACAGGGTGGGGTTTCTGATATATAGTCAGGGTTTCTGATATACAGTCTGGGGTTTCTGATATATAGTCAGGGGTTTCTGATATACAGTCTGGGTTTCTGATATATAGTCAGGGGTTTCTGATATATAGTCTGGGGTTTCTGATATACAGTCTGGGGTTTCTGATATACATAGTTAGAGGGGTTTCTGATATACAGTCTGGGTTTCTGATATATAGTTAGGTTCTGATATACAGTCTGGGGTTTCTGATATACAGTCAGGGGTTTCTGATATATAGTTAGGGGTTCTGATACAGTCTTTTTTTTATTTTTATTTTTATTTATTTAAAGGGACAATGCATATTAATGAACATATAAATGTAAATATTCCAGAATTAGCCAATGGCTACTTTCCATCTGTAGTCCCTGGCAGATCAAGAAAATACAAAGACCAAAATACAACATTAAAGACAAAAGATCATCACACAGATCATCCACACAATTAAACTTGAGACATAAAACATGAATATAATGGTCAGTGGTTACATGTCTGATTCCCCTTCAGCCAACCTTTAAGTTTAGTTTTAAATACGATGAATGTGGTACAGTCTCTAATGTCTGCTGGGATGCTGTTCCATACCGTGGTCCCTTTCACTGATAGTACCTGTTGACTAAACGCTGTGCGTCTATAAGTCTGGGGTTTCTGATATACAGTCTGGGGTTTCTGATATATAGTCAGGGGTTTCTGATATACAGTCTGGAGTTTTAGACCCGTCTGGCCTCAGAGCTTCAGATCTTTGTGCTTCTCTTCCAGAACATCGACATCCAGAACTTCTCGAGCAGCTGGAGTGACGGTATGGCGTTCTGCGCTCTGGTCCACTCCTTCTTCCCTCTCGAGTTCGACTACAACGCCCTGAACCCGACGGAGCGGAGACACAACCTGCAGCTCGCCTTCTCCACCGCCGAGTGAGTCACATGACTTTACCGCCGAGTGACATGACTTTACCGCCGAGTCACATGACTTTACCGCCGAGTGAGTCACATGACTTTACCGCCGAGTCACATGACTTTACCGCCCAGTGGGAACGTGTAGGGAACTAATAGGGAACGTGAGCTGGGATTAGACCGTCGTGAGACAGGTTAGTTTTACCCTACTGATGATGTGTTGTTGCAATAGTAATGCTGACTTTATCGCCGAGTGAGTCACATGACCTGCACCTGACCTACAGCGCAGAGTAAACCACCTGAACACTCGGTGGGTGTTAAGTTTACCTGTTGCTGTTGTGAAGCCACGGGCAGGTCCACGGGTCCAGGGTTCAACTGGACGTCCCACACAAGAGGAGAACGATGCAAAGCAGGGTTTCTCCACATCGTCCAAGAGCTTCACGGGTCGATCCGACGCCATAGCTTTCGCTTTATCCAACACATGGGTGAATATTGTAAATCCAAAGATCCAGCGGCACGGCGTGTAGCAGGCCGTCCCAAGCTAGGCGGGGCCAGACGTTCCTGTGTACGTTCTCCATCAGCCGTGGACTAGTTTCCATACAGTAGCATAACGATGATAGCATGTACAGACCCACGGCCATTTTACACAATAGAGCCTGCGTTCTATAGGAGGGAGGTCCGGCCGTTTCCGTGATGGTTTTGGGAGAGTAACAGCAGCACCTGCCGAGCTGCCACACCTTACTTCCGCCATACTTCCTCTGAGGTGTAACCGCTGTTTCCTGTCAGTGTAACCACTATTTCCTGTCTGACAGGAAGTTGGCGGACTGCCTGCGTCTGATCGAAGTGGACGACATGTTGGAGATGGGCGTCAGGCCTGACCCCATGTGTGTGTTCACCTACGTCCAGTCGCTCTACAACCACCTCAAGGTGTTCGACTGACTCCTCCTCCTGCTGTGTGACCCCGCCTGTGTGACTGACTCCGCCTCCTGCTGCTGTGTGACTCCGCCCCCTGCTGTTATACGTTTGTTAAGTGCGACTCACACACAAACTAGAGATGGTGTTGTTAAAGATTAATCGACCGGGTGCTTTAAAAGGCAAAAACAAAGTTAAAAAGAGGCCTATAATTTATTTATTATTACTCTACATTTGGAACCAATTTATCTCTAATTTACGCCAAAATGTAATATATGGAAGGTCAAATACAAATGTAAGATACATATGTTTAAAAGAAGGTTCTGGGACTGAGCCTAAAGGAAAAGGAACTACAGCACAGTCTGTTTCCTCCTTGTTATTGCTCAGTTTGTGTCCAGCGGGACAGAGCGCCGCCATGTGGCCGTTTGTGGAAACTCTCGGGTGTTTGTGAATGAAGAAAAAGTGGGCGTGGCTCGTCTGTTCAATATGAAGTCGTTACGTTTTGTTTCTAAATCTTTTCCAGCGGGTTAACGGCAGCGGGTCAGGCGGTTTCTGAGGAGAATAAGTAAGTTTTAATGTTAAACTGTTCCACAGACAAAACTAAAATAACAGCAGATAAAACTGTTTTACTCCTGATTAGAAAAATATATCTCACCAGATATTTTTATGTTTAAATAAGCCTCGAGTCTGTGAGAAAGTCCAGAGTGAATGTGATGTTTGTAAAGAGCTTCTACAGCAGCTTAACACCAGAAACATCACATTAGAGAGAACAGGACTAAAGCTCATCATCACTTAACAAACGTATATTCTGAGTTTTCCTCTGGCACTTTGTCTTTTTTAAACACATTGTGTTAAAGTAAATGTGGGTTTTAGTCGTGATGAACACGTTTGTTTACATTTAGTTTTGTTTCTGAATCAGAAGATTAAAAACATAAAACAAACCTTGAGACTCGTGTGAATAAAGCGTTTTCTACAGAAACACTGTGTTCGTGTCGTTGATCAGAAACTTAAACTTTAAAGTTCAAATCACAGGTTTTAATGCTTTTGTTCATAGGACTTATTTAAATAATGAACGTCATAATTATATTTGATTTCAGTGAAGCAGCAAATGAAGTTATTTTTATTTGAGTTTACCTTCATCTATGTCACTTCCTGTCCAATAAGGAAGTGAAACTAAACATCACAAAAATGGTCAAACTAAAGAAAAGAGTTTTAGCAGAATCTTACATGACTGTGTTAACTGTTTTTGTGTCAGATTTACTTAAAAAGTCTCAACTTTGATCCAGCTTTCACGAACGTCACGATTCACTCTCTGATCGTGGAGTTACAGAGCGAGTCTTTATTATCGTAATTCAGCTCGAGAGCATTTGTAGAAATCAATGTTTTCTTTCACACTGGATCAAAACGCACAGAGAGCAGGTGGTGCCGTGTGGAGGGTCCTGGAGGCGCTGAAGACGTTCCTCCTGATGTTTGGAGGCGGAGTCTGTCCACAGTCACAGATTTTAAAGGGATATTTCACGATCTTTGACATTGGGCCTCATTTCCTCGTTATCCAGGGTGTTGCTGATTTCTGGAGATTTTTTTAAAATTCATGCAGTCCTTATATTTGAAGAGTTTAGTGGTGCTAGGCTAGTGCTAGGCTAGTGCATGTCTATGGTAACTAGTAGCCTGCATTAAAAACCTCCAAACGTTGCCATATCTGATTTGTAGAAAGCTCCTTTGTGAATTCCACGTGTAGTAATGCGGCCGCAGGTAAACAAACGACTGTAGATCCGGTAACCGAGCAGATCACTCCGCCGCTGCGTAGCTACAACCAGGAAGCTGATGCTGCTCAAATATAAAGTTCTTTTAAATGCAAAATGGTTATATTTAACACAGACATTTATATGGTTAGTCTGGTGTTATCAGTGAGTTGCCTCAGGTGCACTGTGCTCGGGTCAGACTGTTTTTAATGCAGGCTACTAGTTACCATAGACATGCACTAGCCTAGCACTAGCCTAGCACCACTAGACTCTTCAAATATAAGAACTGCATGAATTAAATCAACACTTTGGATAACGAGGAAATGAGGCCCAATGTCAATAATCCTGAAATATCCCTTTAACATTTGAGTTTATATTTGGCTTAAATCGGCCCGTGGACGACTGAGAGACATCCTGTTTGTTCATGTGATCATGATTACAGATCTACAGCAGGAGCAGGTTTAGACTAATCCAGGTTAAAACACTTTAGTCCCTTTAGTTTCCAGTCGGGGCTAAAACGAGGAACAAAAGACTCTGAGCTTTGACAGTGAAGACTGGATTATTCAAAGAACCTTTTCTTTTAACCTCTTACCCGAGCCCATTTTCTCTACTTCGACTTTACCCAAATCTAAAAGCTTCTGCACTGGAGCCGATAGGCCAGTGCTTCATTTGAAAGCTAAGACCAACACAAATCTTTTAAACACATCTTTTTCTTTCTTGTTTGTCATTTTGTCTAATTTTTGTGGCTGTTTTTTGAAGCAGCTTTTAGATTGGGGTAAAGCTGACGCTGATCGTTCCTTCTGCTCTTTTTGTCCCTTAAAGTTTCTGGTATTGTATATAAGATACACGTACAGTATTTACTCTTTATTTATCTGTTTGCACATTTCCTGTCCGTCCTTCTGAGAGCTGAATGAGCTCAGGGGTTAAAGCCCTTTCAAAGTAAAACAGCGCAGACACATCAGGGGTTAAATGAGAGGCGAGAGCGCGGTGAAGGCATCTATCATTTTATTTTGCATATCGTCGTTAAAGGGTTGATAAAGTCGATTCAAAAGGACAAATATCTCTATAGAACATGAAAAACAAACATGTTAATGATTCAATCTTCACAAACTTAAATACAATCAAACTCTAAAGGATCAAAAGCTTCACTCTGAACAGAAGAAGAAGAGGAGTCCGTCCTGCGTCGCTGCATAGGAAACACACAGGCGCCCTCTGGTGGCTACAGCAGGAAGTGAAGGTCCAGATGAGGAAAAAGGAAACTCTTTACATCCATCATTATGGAAATAAACTCTGCCCTGAGCTTCAAACTCTGTAAAGTGACCCAACCAAACATTTAACCCTCGTGTTGAAACATTTACTGCCCTTAAGCTCTGTTAGCGGCAAATATGAACTCACTTTGTCACTTTAAAATCACTAATGTTTTTACTGGCTATTAAACTGTTTCATATTTTAGTTGGAATTAAAACTGAGAAAAGCCGCTGACGTACATGAGGGCAGTAAGTTTGAACAGATCAGACACACTTTCAAAATAAAAGCTTAAAATATGATATTGGTCAAAATAAACTTCAAAAATCTCACCAGAAAAACACGAGGGTTAAACCTGGATCTGAACCTTATTCAGGTTTAAAACAGAGCGGCTTCTGTTTGGCTGCAGCGTCGGGGTATGAACATGGTGTCCCTAAAAGCTCGTGTTTTCAGCGGCAGTGCTTTTAAAGATGCAGCTTTTATTGTGAAAGTTTCATGCACTGATTCTGATCCGGACGCTCTGATCTTCAGCCCTTTCTTTAACAAGCCCTTAAAGCCGCACTGCGGAGCGTTCAGGGTCGCTTACTCCGCAGTGCGGCTTTAACACTCGTGCTCCGTCAGGAACTCCGCCTTTACGGCAGGAAACTCCGCCTTTACGTCACAGCTGGATATTAGAGATATTAAAGATGAACGTGTGTGGCTCCTCCCACACAAACTCCTTCACCTTTAACATGACCTTTATTTTGAAGGTCAGATTTTAACCCTTTAACTGCCAGCTTCCTGCCCGTCATGTATAGCAGCAGGACAAATGTAATGTTTTCTGCCTTTTTATTTTATTTAAGATCTGAGACATTTCATCAAAACTTATTTTTAACTAATAATAATAATAATAATAATAATAATAATAATAATGGTGCGTTCCACTTGATCTCGGAAGTCGAAATTTCAACTGGAACGCACCAACTCTGTAATTCTGACTCGGAAACTCGGGACAGAATCAGCGAAGCCGAGGAGGAGCGTTTAAAGACGGGACATGTAACACATTAAAGCTTCATTAAACACGTTATTAGGCCGATGTTTCCCAAATGAACCTGTTATCTGTTTCGTGTTGACATCTCAGCTTTACTGCTCTGTTGCTAGCGTCTTATTAACGGTAAAAAAAGAAAGAAACTACTAGAGCTAAATGATCAGTGTATTTACAACAATTACAATAAATATTACAATGAAGTTTCTCTGTAAACTGATGATGCTCCAACATGAGCAACAAACTTGTAACTTTTACGGACGAGTCGACCTCTGATGTTTCCGACCTGGACGACTGAAACTCGGAGAAAACGTTTTATGCTCAGATTTCCCGACATAAGTGAACGCACCGTTACTATAATATTCAAGAGCAATTTGGAAACAGGAAAAAGTCACAATTTCAGCTCAAACTGAGTTTATGACACATGAGCCACATCATTATGACACAAATATTCACAAATGTGTCATTTATTCATAAAACGCCTCATTTTATACAGAAACACATGATCCTCAAACATTAAAGTTTTAAACGTGTTTTGTTTTGAAATAAAACTTTCATTTACATTGTTTGACCTTTAGTGACCCAGGACAGTCCCACTGTGTCGGGGAGTCCTGGGGAACCTATTGGACATGTTTTTAGTGCAAACCGAGGGAAATGGGCAGAATATTTACTCAAGTAAAAGTAATGTTACTCGAGTACTGAGTTTGTGATTCATGTTTCAGTTTGACATTAAAATGTAATGATTTAAGTCACACTTTGTTATTTTCACACTGACGCCGCTAGAGGGCGCTCTCGATCCCACGTGTTTGTGAAAATATCATAAAAATGTATTAAATAAATATATTTGTGATGAAACAAACTACAGATACTTTAGGACAGTTTACTCAGTTACTTTCATTATAATATTAAAGTACTGGATGATAAAGCTCGTTTATAAAAGTCTGAATGTTCATCTTTAACATCTTTAAAACAGCGAGACGGTGCACAGGGGTTAAAGATGAGGACTCTAGTATTGCTTTCAGTGATTTTAACGATGATATGGTAAAAAATACACTTTCCTTTAAAGATATGATTCTACAAACATCACACGAGCGGGACAGCAGGGGGCGCCCACGAGCTCCAGGCGGGCGTCGTGTAGCGCAGGTCATTTGAGCGCTGAAACTATGGAACCAAAGACCGAGAGCAAAACTTAAGACGTTTGAATCTGAGACAGGGAAAGAAGCGGCGGAGGCGGCGGGCGGGGCCGGTGGGCGGGGCCAGTGGGCGGGGCCAGTGAGAGAGAGAGACTTCAGTCACACACAGGTCCTTAAAGCCCCACGGTCTGAGAACACGAGGAAAACACGGAGGATTGTGTTAAATGTAATGTTTTAAATATGAGTCAGATTTTCATAAAACAGAAGCGTCTGCAGTTTGTGACACTTTTATTTACAGTGGGAGGAAAAAGCTCTGGAATTTCTCACATTTCTGCCTAAATCATAAAATGTGTTCTGATCTTTATTAAAGCAGTACTAAGTAACTCTTGCCCCTAGAGGCCATAAGCACAACTGCAGGTGTCGTAGCAAGTTACGATTTTTAACTTATTAAATGTCTTGGAGAGTAAATACTACGCTGATAGAAAAGGTGAAGGAAGAGAGGGATGTTGTACATCCAGTTATACAATGGGAATATTTTTTTTCACTCAAACTTGGCTGTAAATACTGTTTAAGTGGCGCTAGCCCACAGTTAGCTTTGCCCATTAGCCTGTTAGCTTCTTCTCCGTGATTCCATTAGTGTGTATTGGTGACTCCGCCCGGGGGCAGTCAAGTTGCAAGCATGGTTTTCTGGCCAAAGACACCAGGGGGCGATGAAAGACCCTCCAATCATCCCATTAACACTTGTATTACCCCCAGAGGGACTACGGGAAGGATTTATTAAGGTAAACACGTTACTTAGTGCTGCTTTAAAATCACAGGACATTATTGGCCACAACACTCACAGGACAGTGTGGAATAAGTAAGTGAACCCCTGTATTAAATATCTTTTCTGTAGTGACTCTTGGACCGTTGCTGCTGCAGTTCAGTGAGATTCAGGCGGTGTACTCACTTATTCCTCCCGGTCCTGTGAATGTTTACATGTTGTAGAAAATAAAAATATGATCAATGTAAATGTTCGGGTGGGATTAGTTAAAGCAGAGACTGTTTAATCCTTCCTGTGATTTGAATAAAGATCAGATCATAGTTCGTGACACACTGAGGCAGAAATGTGAGAAAGTCCAAAGTGTAAACAGGGAGATCTACCTCTTTGCCTCTCGCAGGTTTGTATCTTGTTGCTGATGAAGCTGAAACGTAAACACTGATGTTTATCTGCAGCTCGAGGCTCGACTGCATCAAATAAAACTTGGGCTTTACTTAAAATATTAAAATCCATAAATGACTTTGATCACAGATGGAGGAGTCAGACTGTGGAGGTTTGGATTTGTCTTAAACCTCTGAGTGAAGCAGCAGGAGCTCCAGTCAAACCTGTGTGTGACGCTGACGAAGCCTCGACATTAAAACAAAGGCTAAAACAGTGACGGGACTTTGTGCAGGAGCGAAGACCCCAAACTAAACATCTGTAACATCTGTAACATCGGAGACGTTTCTGCGGCGCTCGTGAAGCCGCCGCGGTTTGACCTTTGATAAAAACATACGTGACGAACACGTGAAATAAACCAAACGTAACAAGGCGGGAAAAGTCTGTGGTTAAAGTTAAACCCGCTGGAACTAAAGTGAAAACAGTTTGCAGAGAAATGTTGCATAAAAACAACTGTTGGGACAGAGGAGTCGCTGAAGAAGCCGTTTCCCAAACCTCCTCCTGAAGCTGCTGAAGCTCCTGAAGCTGCCGAAGTTCCTGAAGCTGCCGAAGCTCCTGAAGCTGCCGAAGCTCCTGAAGCTGCCGAAGCTGCCGAAGCTGCCGAAGCTGCGAAGCTGCTGAAGCTCCTGAAGCTGCCGAAGCTCCTGAAGCTGCCGAAGCTCCTGAAGCTACCGAAGCTCCTGAAGCTGCCGAAGCTCCTGAAGCTGCCGAAGCTCCTGAAGCTGCCGAAGCTCCTGAAGCTGCCGAAGCTCCTGAAGCTGCCGAAGCTCCTGAAGCTGCCGAAGCTCCTGAAGCTGCCGAAGCTCCGAAGCTGCCGAAGCTCCTGAAGCTGCCGAAGCTCCTGAAGCTCCCGAAGCTGCCCGAAGCTCCTGAAGCTGCTGAAGCTCCTGAAGCTCCCGAAGCTCCTGAAGCTGCCGAAGCTCCTGAAGCTGCCGAAGCTCCTGAAGCTGCCGAAGCTGCTGAAGCTCCTGAAGCTGCTGAAGCTGCTGAAGCTCCTGAAGCTGCTGAAGCTGCTGAAGCTCCTGAAGCTGCTGAAGCTGCTGAAGCTGCTGAAGCTGCTTTACCAACGTCACAGGAACTCGTCAGGAAAGACTTCTACTGAACCACTTCCTCTGTTCAGTTTGTTCATAATGAAAGAGTCAGAGTGTTGTTGTATCTTCTATAAGAGTCATGGCTTTAACATGGAACTGTCATGTGTTATTATTTACATCAACATTTACACCATTTATTTGCGTTTTCTCCTCCTGGGTTTTGGAGTTTCCCCCTCGCCGTGGGGAGAGTCTAAGGGCGGGGCAACGGGAGACGCTCCTGGATAAAGGTGGAGCTGATCTGATATGAATCAAACTGATCCGTCTGTTTGGGACGGAGCTTCTCCATGTCGAGGAGGAGGTGTTTAGTGTAGATGCTGAGGAGGAGGTTTAGGGAAAGGTTCCGGTCTCTGGGAGGTGTAGGTGTTCAGGAGGTGCTGATGGAGGTGTTTAGTGTAGATGCTGAGGAGGAGGTTAGGGAAAGGTTCCGGTCTCTGGGAGGTGTAGGTGTTCAGGAGGTGCTGATGGAGGTGTTTAGTGTAGATGCTGAGGAGGAGGTTTAGGGAAAGGTTCCGGTCTCTGGGAGGTGTAGGTGTTCAGGAGGTGCTGATGGAGGTGTTTAGTGTAGATGCTGAGGAGGAGGTTTAGGGAAAGGTTCCGGTCTCTGGGAGGTGTAGGTGTTCAGGAGGTGCTGATGGAGGTGTTTAGTGTAGATGCTGAGGAGGAGGTTTAGGGAAAGGTTCCGGTCTCTGGGAGGTGTAGGTGTTCAGGAGGTGCTGATGGAGGTGTTTAGTGTAGGTGTTGAGGAGCAGGAGAAGGTCTGGGAAAAGGCTCCAGACTCTGGGAGGTGTAGGTGTTTAGGAGGAGGTGCTTAGGTGGTGCTGATGGAGGTGTTGCGGAGAAGTCCCGTGACTGAAACCCGTCAGTAAAAACCACAAACCGACGTGTGTGTATGAGGTCAGTTCTGTCAGATGCCCTTCCTGTCGTCCCGGCGAGGTCGTCCGGTCGCCGCAGAAAAGTGGAAAGAAACGTCGAAAAAACTCACAGTAAATTATTCTTTTGGAAAAACGAACTTTTCCAGAAACTAAAAACTAACGACGTGAGTGAAAGTCTACGGGAAATGAGACTCTGGGAAACACGAGCTCTTCACGCTCTTCAGAATAGGTTCACGTCTTCAGAATAGGTTCACGCTCTTCAGAATAGGTTCACGTCTTCAGAATAGGTTCACGTCTTCAGAATAGGTTCACGCTCTTCAGAATAGGTTCACGCTCTTCAGAATAGGTTCACGCTCTTCAGAATAGGTTCACCTTCAGAAAGGTTCACGCTCTTCAGAATAGGTTCACGCTCTTCAGAATAGGTTCACGCTCTTCAGAATAGGTTCACGTCTTCATTTCACGCTCTTCAGAACCAGGGCTGGGCACCGTTAAACTACACCAGTCCAGTATTGGAAAAATAAAAGCATGGAAAGCAGGAGCCGTTGTATCAGTTTCCACAGTTCTCTGGTGTTGAAGCAAACAGAGCGTGAAGAGCCACAGATCAGGCTCAGAGCCTCCAAACCTTCTTAGCACAAGTTTAAACCTTTATTTAAGCTTTAAACCTCAAAGCTTTGTCTCTAAAGTGTTATGCTGCGTCCACACCGAACGCCTCTCGGGCGTCAGAAACGCGCCTCAAGCCTGTAGTCAGACGCTTGTACTGAAGTCAGACGCTCTGGCGTCAACTCAGAGTCTGTTCGTAGCATCTTGGAAACAGCTCTTGAAAACTACAGTTGTTCGGAGACTAGTCTCCCTCTTTGCTCCTGCCATGTCCTATGGATCTTTAACTATTCCCCCATGGCCTACACAGGATCTCCCCAGTATTTAAGCTCATATCCAGCCCATACGCTTGAAGGGACATTGGTGGCAAGTGGCTATAAGCTAGGTTAGCCCGGTTAGCTTGTTGCGATCTCCAAAGCTCATTGTTGATAAAAAAAAAAAAGTGTGTGCAATAAACCACGAATGTGTCAAGCCCATCTCAGTGTGTGACCATCATAAAGTCTGTTCTGTGTAGTTAAGGGCTTTATTGATGTGATTAATGCATAATACTTGTTTTCATGGGGTCAATGCGAGCTATGTGTTTGCTGCTAAGCGGCTAGCATAGCATAATTATTTCTATGCGCAGCTAACTCGGGGAGAAAACAGGTCGACTACGGCCCGTTGTAGATAAAATGTGAGCAATAAACTTAAAAATCAACAAGCCTGGCTCAGTGTGTGATCATTGTTACACGGTTGCTTTATGTAGATGGGGCTTAATAGACTTTATTCGTGCATATTTCTCGTTTTCACATCGATTGGAGGTTTAGCTTGTACTGTAGCATTAGCTTTGGGAATGCTCTGCATCATCAAGACCCAAACACATTCCAGCGCAGATCCAGCCACTCAAATAAGTTTTCTTGTTGCCGCTTTTAATCCTGGGTGTTTAGGTAAATGAAACACTGATGTGAGTCTTTGTAAAGTCCCAGAGCTGCTGTAGCCCCGGTTCACAACAGGATAATCCTCCGTGGCTTGTTTACATCTGCGGGCCGGCAGAGGATCTGCCCCAGACCGACGGTGGCTCAGCAACAGCGTCACTGTTGGAGAAAGCTCCTGATTGGTCGACGCTCGCGAATTTCTCCAAAAAGTTCAACAATCCCAACTCCAGCGTCGGCCGCGTCCGAGGCGCAGAAATCTTCAAAACGCTGCAGGACCTCTTGAGGCGCGTCCTCCATGTATTTTAAATGTAAACCTGACGCTTTGGAGGCGTCGGCGGCGCTTGGTGTGGACGCAGCATTAGTTGTTGAGGTTAGAATTATGTAGCATTATTAATTATTATTTTTTTCCTTCATTTTGCCCCAATTTTTAATTACTATTTTTTCCCCATTGTCCCCAATTAATTTCTTACACAGCTCAAATAAATTATTCCTCCAATTCTTTCCCCAATTTAACTTTTTCTTATTTTCACAATTTGTCCCCGTCGTTTTTGCACATCTTTTATTACTAATATTCTTCCCATTTCACCCAATTCTTCTCCCAAAATCTTTCCTTATTTTTGCCACAATTTCTCCCTTATTTCTGACTAAATTATTCCCCATGTTACTCGTTCCTGGACGTTGTAAATGAGACGCGTCATTCATCTGTTTTCTGGTTCTAGACAAATGTTTTGAGTATCGGTATCGAAAACCAAGTATCGTTAAAGAACTGGTATCGAAAGAATGTAACGGTGCCCAGCTCTGCTCTTCACGCTCTGCTCCTCACGCTCTGCTCTTCACGCTCTGCTCTTCACGCTCTTCACGCTCTCCCCATGAGCCGATACAAAGTGGAAAAGTTGCGTCTGAATAAATACGAGTCTGTTTCTCTAAAGAAGTCTCTCCGCCCCCTCCGCTCACTGGTCCTTCGCGCTGGGTGCTGTGGGCGGGGCGGTGGGCGGGGCCAGGCTGCGGCGGTAGAGGCGGTAACCTTTCCGGCACAGCAGGATGAACCAGTAGAGCTGCGGCGCCAGGATGCAGGCGCTGCCCAGGTTGGTGACGAGGGGCAGGTGGGCGGGGACTCGGTGCAGCGCCAGGCCGTAGTGGCGCCCGTACGTCCAGTACATGAACGGGAAGAGCGCGATGCGGAAGAGGAAGAAGGTCAGCAGCACCAGGCCGCCATTCGCCTTGTGCACCCAGCCCTCCTGCAGTTCAGCTGAGGGAAACGGAGAAACCAGTCAGTAAACGCAAAACAAGTCAGGCTGCAACAAGTGTCCATTAAACCTGTTTCTCTCATCAGCCAGCAGGGGGCGAACCACCAGCTGATCATTAAAGGGAGATTTCAGTATCTTTGACATAGGGCTTCATTTCATAGTTATCCAGAGTGTTGTTGATTTAGTCCTTATATTTGAAGAGTCTAGTGGCGCTAGGCTAGTGCTAGTGCATGTCTATGGTAACTAGTAGCCTGCATTAAAAACAGTCTGACCCAAGCACAGTGCACCTGAGGCAAATCACTTATAACACCAGACTAACCATAGAAATGCCTGTTAAATATAACAATGTTTTATTTAAAGGAACTTATATTTGAGCAGCATCAGCTTCCTGGTTGTAGTTACGCAGCGGCGTGATCTGCTCGGTTACCGGATCTACAGTCGTTTGTTTACCTGCGGCCGCATTACTACACGTGGAATTCACAAAGGAGCTTTCTACAAATCAGATATGGCAACGTTGAGGTTTTTAATGCAGGCTACTAGTTACCATAGACATGCACTAGCCTAGCACTAGCCTAGCACCACTAAATTCTTCAAATTTAAGGACTGCATGTTGTCTGTGACCTCTTAGTCGTGTTGATTAATGTGCACGTCCTCATTCAAACAACAAATAAAAGCAAGACTTTTTCTGTCAAATGAAGGAAATGAAGCTGTGTTCCGATATATCGGCCTGATATATCGGGCCGATATTTGGGTATTTTATAATATCGGCCGATATCTTGTTGAAAATTAACTCTTAGATGTTTGTTTGGATGTTGAAGAGATTCAAACTAATTATAAAAGGATTTAATTCCAAACAAAAGCAGAAGCTTCACACTGAGGGAACATGGATCGTACTCGCCAACATGGAGATTTGTTTCATCATCACTGAGTCTCAATAATCACCATGAACGGCCACAAATGAGCCTGTTGTTCATTGTTGTTGTCGGGCATTTATGGAAGAGTGTGTGTCTTTTATGATTCCAAGCTAATACGGTTTTATCACGATCCTTTTGTCACGTCTAAGGCTGAGCTCAGACTGAAGCAGCTCCTAAAGAGACTCCGGTTTAACAAACTGAGCTCGGGTTAAAAGGAAACAAACATTTTTTATTTCAATTTATTTCATTCATAATATTTGTTAATCTCATTTTATACGAATGTGTTTGTTTATTCTCTAAGATTTTGTTTTGTTTTTCTATATGAGCTCAAACCAAAGCCGTAACGTAAAGCAGACACTAGAGGGCAGCAGAGGCCGGTGCATACACTCCCTGACTCTGACCTGATTCACTTCATGTTAAACAGTATTTCATTATCAAGGCCAGACGGGGAAACAGGGAAGAATAAAAGTTTCTGCTGCAGAGACTTAATGAGGAAAATGTGCAGCAGGTTTTCAGTCGTTTAATAATAAGGTGTTTTCTGCATAAAAAAGGACAAAATGACCTAAATACAGCTCGACATCCTGATTCTACTGCAGCGAGGTTAGATTTTTTTTTTTTTTTTAATGATAAACAATGACTTTGTTTATTTATTTTGTTTGAGCAGTTAACCTGCTCAAAGGGAGTGGGCTGAAGCCAAAGGCTTATAAGCGCCCACCCCAAAATAAAAATAATAACATTACATTTAATATTTACAAGGTAGCAAATCATAAACAAAGGAACATAGGGCAAAGTAACAATAAATGATGAACAAGAATAAAACAAAAACAGCAGCAAAATAAAGAACAAAAGAATGTGCTACTTTTATGTTATAAAGGTTCATTAATACATATTATATTCTGAGATCTTGCTACTTCTCAGTTGTCATTACCATCCTCAATATAATTTAATTCAGGTTTATTTATCATTATTATTATATTTGTTTAATTGAGTTATATGTGAAGTGTGATGTAAGCCCTGCATAATGAGGTGCATTAAAAGCCAGGTGTAGAACGGGCCAGTTGAAGAGGGCAGTAACTCCCCCTCAACAAACCCCACCCAGCTGCCCTAACAGCTGATTTTGTAGATGATGTTCCTATGCTGAGTGGTGCATTAAAAGACAAGGTTTTGAGCCCGTTGGGAGGGTCCCTCTCAACAGACTCATAACTTGCCTACCCCTAATTCTTAATTTGTAAATTTGAGCAATAGAATGACAACCGTTCCAAGCAGCAACACTCTTCCTTGATTATAGAGGAAACACACATAATTGATCCTACTGCGCCTCCTAGTGGCAACACATTTCTTGTTCTCTGTATGTTTCAAAGTCTTTTGTTTGTATTTATATTTGAACAGGTTGATATTTGGACTTCGTTTCAACTCCATTTCCAGTTTATTCCACAATTGTACACCATTAACTGTTGGGCTAAAACTTTTCAAAGTTGAGCTATGTTTCTGAGTCCTAAAGTTTAATTCGTCACGTAATTCATAACAACCAGTACGTTCTTGGAACCTTCTTTGTATTTGGCCCGGTAACAGTTTGTATCTTGCTTTGTATAACATCTGTACAGTTTGGAACTCAACAATGTCACAAAACTTCATGATCTTTGATTTTAAAAATAATGAGTTTGTGTGATCATAATAACTAAATCTACAACATGAAGATGATCACTCAGTTCTTTTGTACAGACCCTGATGTTTTGGGAGAATGTTTAGCCGCTTATATCTAGCAGAGTTTTGATGACTGGTCTGTGTCAGGTCTACATCACATATTTCCAGAACAAAGTGTAGCCCTACATGTTTCCATTGCTGAGCGACAACTCTTTAAATGTGCACACAAACACAAACATCACATCTGAACAAATGCTTGTGTGAGAAATGTTTGAGTCGGAGCCTGTAAAGTGTGGAGTCTGGAGGAGACACTAAAGTGGAGCTATAAATACTAATATATTTAAACCTGTTTCAGTGAAGTTAGGGGCTGTTTTGTTTCCAGGTGCAGACGGTTTAGTTTCTTCAGTAACGCTCCAGATGAACTTCCTCCACCTTTTAACCCGGTTGGGGCCGGTCACTGACGGAGCTAATCCCCTCCTCCGCCCCCTCCCTGAGCGTTTCTGCAGCAGACTGGCTTCTCTTCCGCTGAGCTCGCAGATGTTTATCAGAGACGTCTCAACAACAGACGAGTTTCATCAAATGTTTGGAACTAAAACACACATTTACACCTGACTCTGAACATTAAGATTTAGGCTATTTTTATGCTTAAAGGAGCTGTATCCTGCTATTTTAGCCGTTCCAAAGTAAAGTATAGGCATTTATATGATATATTGTACCTCTGTCACTATGGAGTACTCACTTTTGAGAAATATAAATATTTTCTGGAGGTATTTTCCAACCCGGAAGACAAGACGCTTCAATTCAGTTAAAGGTCCTATATCAGGCAAAATCGACTTTTTGGAGTTTTTAACCATGTGTTTTCGCTCTAAGTAATCCTCCTGTGCTCTACGTCTGTAATGTAATGCCTTACGGCCTGATTTTAATTTATAAAACAGCTTTTTTCATTATTTCTGTTGTAAGAGAGAAAATAAATAAAAATGAAAAAGTAAGTCCTCGACGCGTCTGTGCTGTCCCGGGAAAGTAAACAAACGCACCCCGGAGGATCCGAACAGAAGTCATGTTTGTGAAGACTGAGCTCTTTCTAACCTACTCTGGACACGCCTGTTCTTTTTTCTTACCCAACGATAATGTCACGGGTTCGCGTTTGGCTCCGAGAGGAACAGGACTATTCAACCTTCCTAAAGAAGAGTGCACTCGCCACAAGTTGGAATTTCTTCTGGGATTCAGCGACTTTATCAACCAACCTGATGGATGCTTGGTGAACCTTTAGAATCAAAGTGGATTCACTTTTATAACCAACGCGATCCCATAACGTAAACACCCGAGGCTGAGCGGTGAGTCAATCAAAAACGACTGTTAGCGTGTGTGTGTTAGCGTGTGTGGTAGCGGTGTGTGTTAGCGTGTGGTGTTGGTGGTGGTTAGCGTGTGTGTGTTAGCGTTGTGTGTTAGCGTGTGTGTGTTAGCGTGTGTGTGTTAGCGTGTGTGTGTTAGCGTGTGTGTGTTAGCCATTTATGAAGCTGTGTTGCACATGTCAACTCCATCATGAAGTAACTTTACTTTTTGCTGTGATATTACTGCTAAAGTTGTATGAGCGGAGAGAGGGGCGGAGTTAACTGAATCGAAGCGTCTTGTCTTCCGGGTTTGGAAAATACCCCCAGAAAATACTTGTATTTCTTCAAAATGAGTACTCCATAGTGATAGAGGTACATATATCATATATATGCCTATAGTTTACTTTGGAATGGCTAAAATAGCATGATACCACTCGTTTAACTCCGCCCTCTCTCCGCTCATTCCACATTTGCAGTATTATAAATATGTTATAAGTATACAAGTTACTTCACATAATGCAGTTACTAAGTTGACATTGCAACACAGTTTCATAATGGCCTAACACACACACGTAACAGTCTCGTTGACTTGGACTCACCGCTCAGCCTCGGGTGTTTATGTTATGGATTCGCGTTGGTTATAAAAACGTGAAAATCCACTTTGATTCTAAAGGCTCACCAAGGCATCCAGGGCGGCTTGGTTGGAGTAAGTCGCTGAACCCAGCAAGAAAATTCCAATCTGGGCTAGTGCACTCTTTTTAGGAACCTAAAAACCACGGCTCTCCCCTCTGATGCTTTACCACAGGTTGTTTACCCACAGGGGAGTGCATCGTGATTAGAGGGGGAGCTCGGGTTCAATCAACTCCTCCCAAATCTTGGTCTTTATCTAGCTGCGATCGCTTAGCGTAAATTGTTCATGACGAGCCTTTTGATGAGAGCGAAACGTTTGGGGACCCAACTACCAAGTACAGAAGATGACTCACATTACTTCTTTGAAGATGCAATCCTGTGACGACTGGAGAACTTTACACAAGACATTTCTGTCAGAGGTGATAGCGTTCCTCTCGGAGGCAAACACGAACCCGTGACGATTATCGTTGGGTAAGAAAAAAACAGGCGTTGTCCAGAGTAGTTAGGAAAGAGCTCAGTCTTCACAAACAGGACTTCTGTTCGGATCTTCCGGGGTGCATTTGTTACTCTCCTGGACAGCAACACGGACGCGTCGAGGACTCTTTATTTATTTTTCTTTACAACAGAAATTATGAAAAAGCTGTTTAACATTAAAATCAGGCCGGTAAGGCTTCTACATCTCAGACGTCTGCACTTCCCCTTTGGACACTTGGTGTAAAACAACGTCCAGATCACAGCTCAGGAGAGGGCGGGCAGCTGCTCAGAGCAGGATTCAGAGATTAACTGAGACAACAAAACACTCTGGGGTGGTTTTGGAGAAGGAGAATACAAAACAACATGGTACAAAACTTCCAAACAAGGAATTTGCATGACTATAGGACCTTTAAAAATGTCTTTTTGTCTATATATAATAAACTCATGTTTTCACTCTTTGTTCTGGCACGAATATTGAAATAATGATCACCATACATACTAAAAATACTGCGTCCACTCATGGATGTTTGGCAGGTCTGTCAGTATCCTGTACTGCAGTAAGTGTGTGTGTGTGTGTTAGTTATCTGTTAGTGTGTGTGTGTGTGTTAGGTGTTGTCCTGTGTTAGTGTGTATGTGTGCTGTTATGTGTGTGTTTGTGTGTTAGTGTGTATGTCTTAGAGTTGTAGTGTGTATGTTAGAGTGTGTGCAGTGTGTGGGTGTGTGTGAAGTGTGTGTTTACCTAGAGGTTGTGTGTGTTAGTGTGTGTGTGTGTTAGTGTTGTTAGTTAGAGTGATGTGTTAGTGTGTTGTGTGTGTTGTAGTGTGTGTGTTAGAGTTCGTGTGTGTTAGTTAGTGTTAGTGTGTGTTGTTAGTGTGTGTGTAAAGTGTGTGTGGTAGTGTGTGCTGTTTGTGTTAGTGTGTATGTTGTGTGTTATGTGTATTTATGTTGTGTGTTAGTTAGTGTTAAGTGTGTGTGAGTGTGTGTGTGTGTGGTGTTTGTGTGTGGTATGTGTGTTAGTGTGTTAGTGTGTTTGTGTGTGTGTGTTAGAGGGGTGGTTGTTTGTTAGTGTGTGTGTATGTAGACGGTGTGGTGCTGTATGTTAGAGTGTAGTGTTGTTATTGGTTAGGTGTGTGTTTAGTGATGTATGTTAGAGTGGTGTGTTAGTTGGTGTGTGTGAGGTGTGTGTGTCTTAGTTGTGTATGTGTGTTGGTGTTAGTGTGTGTGTTTTGTGTGTGTTGTGTTTAGTAGTGTTAGTGTGTGTAGTGTGTGTGTGTGTGTGTTAAGTGTGTGTATGTGTGATTTTTGTGTGTTAAGTGTGTGTGTGTGTTAGAGTGTGGTTTGTGTGTTAGTGTGTGTGTGTGTGGAGTGGTGTGTGGTTGTTAGTGTTGTATGTGTGTTTGTTGTTAGTGTGTGTGTGTGTGTGGGTGATTTGATGTCGTTAGTGTGTGTCGCTCGCCCTGTGAGTGCTTGTGTGTGTGTAGTGTGTGTATGTGTGTTTGCTTTAGTGCTGTGTGTGTTTAGTTGTGTTGGTTTATTGTGTTGTGTTTAGAGTGTGTTTGTGTCGCTTCAGTTGTGGGCTGCTCTCGTCTAGTGTTGCTTTGTTGTTAGTGTGTGTTGTGTGTTGAGAGTGCTGTTTGTGTGTGAGTGTGGTCGTGCTCAAGTGTGTGTACCCCTGTGTGTTTGCTGGTTAGTGTGGTGTGGTTAGTGCCTGTGTGTGTACTAGAGTGTGTTGTGCTGTGTTTAGTGTTAGTGTGTTGTGTGTTCATGTAGATGTATTGTCATAGAGGTTGTTTGTAGTGTCTTGCCTGTGTTGTGTGTTATGTTAGCAGTGTGCGTGTTATTGACGTGTTGTTGTGTGAGCGTGTGTAGTGGTGTTGTGTGTTAGTCGTGTGATGTTAGAGTGTGTGGTTAGAGTGTGTGTGTAGTGATGTTTTGTGTTGTGTGTTTAGTGTGTAGAGAGTGTTGTGTAGTTAAGTGTTAGTGTGTTGTAGTGTGTGTGTGTGTGTTTTGTGTGTTAGTGTGTGTGTGTGTTAGTGTGTGTGTGTATGTGTATGTTAGAGTGCTGTGTGTGTTTAGTAGTAGTGTTGTGTCTTAGCTGTGTGTGTCTAGAGTGTGGTTTGTGTGTTAGATTAAGTCGTTAGCTGTACGTGTGCAGTGGTTGTGTGTTAGTCGTGATGTATGTGTTTTGCTGTGTTAGGTGTCGTCTGTGATGTTAGCTGCTTGTTGTGCTTGATGTGTTGTTGTTAGTTGTTTAGTGTTGTGCAGCTGTAGTTTGTGTGTAGAGTGTGTATGTGTGTTTGTGTGTTTAGTGTGTGTTGTGTTAGTGTGTGTGTGTAGAAAGTGTGTGGTGTTAGAGTGTGTGTGTTAGAGTGTGTGTGTTTAGAGTTGGTGTTAGAGGGTGGTGTTAGAGTGTGATGGTTAGAGTTGTGTGGCTGTTGTGTTATGTGTTGTGTGTGTGTGTTGTTAGTCTGTGTGTGTGTAGAGTGTGTGTGTTAGAGTGTGGTGTTAGAGTGTGTGTGTTAGAGTGTTGTGTGTTAGTGTGTGTATGTGTGTTTGTGTGTTATGTGTGTGTGTGTTTAGAAGTGTGTTGTTGTTAGAGTGTGTTGCTTAGTGTGTGTATGGGTTTGTGGGTTAGTGTGGTGTGTTAGGGTGTGTGTGAGTGGATGTGTTGCAGGTGTGTGTTAGACGGTGTGTGTCCTAGAGTGTGTGTGTTAGATTGTGTGTGTTAGGTGTTGTGTTAGAGTGTGTGTTGAGTGTGCGTGTTAGAGTGTGTTGTTAGGTCGTGTGTCTAGAAAGTGTGCTGTGTTAGAGTGTGTTGGTGTTTGTGTGTTGTGGTGTATGTTAGAGTGTGTGTTTAGTTGTGTTGTGGTTGATGTGTGTGTTAGTGTGTTGTGTGTGTATGTGTGTGTGTATCAGTGTGCTATGTTAGCAGTGTGATGTGTCTGTTAGTGTTAGCTGTGTTCAGTGTTGTATTGTAGAGTGTGTGTGTTTAGTGTTGTGTTTATCGTTAGAGGTGTGTGTGTGCTGTCGGTAGTGTGTGTGTTAGCTGTGTGTGTGTTAGTGTGTATTGTGTGTTAGTGTGATGGTGTGTTAGTGGTGTGTTGTGTTAGTGTGTTGTGTTATGGTGTGCTGTGTAGTGTTTTGTGTTTAGCTGTGTGTGTGTGTAGTTGGTGTTAGTGTGTGTGTTATGTGTGGGTGTGTGTTAGTGTGTGTGTGTTAGTGTGTTGTAGAAGTGGTGTGTGTGGTGTTAGTGTGTATGTTAGAGTGTGTGTGTGTTTATGTTAGTGTGTTAATTTAGAGCTGTGTGTGTAGGTTAGTGGTTGTGCCTGTTAGTGTGTGTGTGTGTAGGTGTGTTTAGTGTGTGTCGGTGTGTGTGTGTGGTTTGTGTGTCTAGTGTTGTGTGTTAGGGTTTTCAGTGTGTGTGTTAGTGCTGTTGAGTAGTTGTGCTGTGTTTGTGCTGTTAGTGTGTGTGTGTGCTGGTTGGTGTCGCGTTTAGTGGCTTGTATGTTAGAGTGTGTGTGTGCTGTTTAGTGTTTAGTGTGTGTGTGTGTTAGTGTGTGTGTTTAGTTGTGTGTGTTAGTGTGTGTGAGTGTGTGTGTTTTTAGTGTGTTGATATAGATGGTGTATGTATAGTGTGTATGTAGCAGTAGTGGTGTGTGTTAGTGTTAGTCGTGCTATCCTACGATGTGTGCTGTGTTAGTGATTGGTGTGTGTTAGAGTGTGGTGTGTTAGTTTATGCTTAGTGCTCGCTGCTCGAGTGTGTGATGTGTGTTAGGTGTGTATGTTGTTTGTGTGTAGGGTGCGCTGTGTTAGAGTGTGCCCCGTTCCCCTAGAGTGTCGGTGTTCCAGGTTGTTGTGTTGTTGGGTGTTCTGTGTCTTAGTGTGTGTGCTTGTTCAGTGTGTGTGTGTTAGAGTGTGCTGTGTTAGAGTGTGTGTGTAGAGTCGTGTGTGTAGTGTGTGGTGTCGCTGTGTGGTGTGTGTTAGTGTCTGTCATGTGTGGTTTGTGTGTTAGTGTGTGTGTGGGTGTCTAGTGTGTTAGTGTCGTGTTATGTGCTGTCGCCTGTTAGATGTCGTATTGTGCTATGTTAGAGGCTGTGTGTTACGTCTAGTCGTTAGTGTGTGTGTTGTTATGTGTATGTCTAGAGTGTTGTGTGTTAGTGTTGTGTCTGTGTGTTAGGTGTGTGTACTGTGTGTTTTGTGTAGCTGTGTATGTTAGAGTGTCTTGTGTTTATTAGTCTTAGTGTTGTGCCAGTGTGTTGTGTGTTGTTAGTGGTGTATGTGCTGTTTGTGTGTTAGCGTGTGTGTGTTTAGAGTGTGTTTGTGTGTTAGTGTGTGTGTGTGTAGTGTGTGTTTGTGTGTTAGTGTGTGTGTGTGTTATAGTGTGTTTGTTGTGTTCAGTGTTGTTGTGTGTTTAGTGTTAGTGGTCGTGAGTGTGTTGTAGTGTTAGTGGCTATGTTCTGTGTGTTTGCTGTGTCGTGTGTTACGGTGTGATGTGTTAGAGTGTGTCGTGTGTTAGTTAGTGTTAGTGTAGTGTGATTAGTGCTGTGTGTGTGTTCAGTGTGATGGTTTAGTGCTGTGTGTGTTAGAGTGTAGGGTTAGAAGTGTGTGCTTAGAGGCTGTGTTTGTGTGATCTTGTGTGTTATTGTATGTTAGAGGTGTGTGTTTTAGTGTTAGGTGTGTGAGTGTGTGTGTAGTGTTGTGTGTGTTAGTGTGTGTGTTGTTAGTGTAGTGTGTTGTTATGTGTGTGGTGTTAGATTGTTTGTGGTTAGTAGTGTTAGTGTGTTGAGTGATGTGTTGTGTGTTAGGTGTGTGTAGTCGTAGGGGTGTTCTAGACGTGTGATGTGTTTAGTTATTTAGTGTGTGTGAGTGTGCGTGTGTGTTAGTGTGGTGTTGTGTTGTTGTGTTAGTGGTGTCGTTTAGGTGTGTGTGTTAAGTGCCTGTGTTAGAGTGTCGTTGTAGAGTGTGTTTGTGTGTTTGTGTGTAGTGTGTATGTTGAGTGTTGTGTTGTGTGTTTAGTTAGTGTTTAGTGTGTGTGAGTGGTGTGTTGTTGTTGTTAGTGTGTGTGTGTGTTAGTGGTGTGTGTGTTAGAGGTGTGTGTGGTGTTAGTTGTGGTTAGAGTGATGTGTGTGTTAGTGTTGTGTGTGTTCGAGTGCTGTGTGTGTGTGTTAGTGTGTGAAATGTGTGTTTGACTGTGTTGTGTGTGTGTGTGTAAGTGTGTTAGTGGTGTTGTGATGTTAGTGTGTGAATGTGTGTTTGTTGTTAGTGTGCCACGAATTGTTAGTGTGTAGGTGTTGTGTGTTGTTAGTGTGTTGGTTAGAGTGATGTGTGTTAGAGTGTGTGTGTGTGTTCGTGTGTGTGTGTCGTTAGTGTGTTACTTAGAGTTGTGTGTAGTTAGTAGGTGTGTGAGTCTTGTGTGTAGTGTGTGTGTGTCGTAGTGTGTGTGATGTGTTTAGTGTGTGTGTGTAGAGTGTGTGTGTTGAGTGTGTGTGTGTGTTAGTGTGTGTGTGTTAGTGTGTTATGTTAGATGTGTGTGTTAGTAGTGTTAGGTTGTGTGTTTGTGTGGTTAGTGTGGTGTGTGTTAGTGTGTGTGCGTGTTATAGAGCTGTGTCTTAGTGTGTATTGTAAGAGTGTGATGTAGTTATTAGTGTTGTGTGTGTGAGCTGTGTTGTGTGTTGTATGTGTGTATGTGTTTTGTGTGTTAGCTTGTGTGTGTATGATAGCAGGGTGTGTATTGAGCAGCTAGATGTCTACGTTCACTTTCTGAGGCTTTAACACACAAGATCATGTTACAGACTTTGTTAAAGGCTTCCAGCGCTGGACGTCTGTCCGTCGGGTTTCATTATATTCACATTACAGTATGTTAACAATGTTACTGTATTTCAGAGTCCATGAGGTAAAAAATGAAACCCATGGATGTGTTAGTCATAGCGTCAGGTTAGTTAGGGTTCAGGTGTTAAGGGTCAAGTTAGTGGAGGGTCAGGTTAGTTAGGGTCCAGAGTTGTTAGGTCAGTCAGGTCAGGTTGAAACCCCAGTTAAGGGAAAAAGGACCGTTCCACCATTTTCAGCAATAAGGAAAGAAAAAGGATAGGGTTAGGGTTATGGTTAGGAGTTAGGTTAGGTTGGGTTAGGGGTTAGGGTTAGTGTATGGTTAGGGTTATGGTATGGGTTAGGTGTCTTATGGTTAGGGGGGTTATGGTTAGGGCGTTGGTTTAGGGGGTTGATGAGTTAGGGGGTTATTGGTTAGGGGTTATGGTTAGGGGGTCTAGGGGGTCTATGGTTAAGGCAGTTATGGTTAGGGTTATGGCTTTAGGGGGGTTATGGTTAAGGTTTATGTTAGGGGGTTAATGGTTAGGTCTATGGTTAGGGGTTTAGGGGTTATGGTTAGGGGGGTTAATGGTCGTAGGGGGTTATGGTTAAGGGTTATTGTTAAGGGGGTTATGGTTAAGGGGGTTATTGGTTAGGCTGATGGAAAGTGTGGAATAGCTGAAAATTCCTTGGACTAGGTTTTGAAAACCTTGGGATTATTTCGTGAAGATGAACGAGAACGTTTCTGATGTTTTACCTTTACGGCACTGAAATACAAATTTGCTAATAATTCTATGAACAGATAGGAACACGTTAATCTGCTTTTATTTGCAAAATATTCAGAAACAAACAAACTGCCTGGTTAAACAAAGATCAAGTGTATTTTAAAGCTCTCGACTGCGTCAGATAAAAGAAACAATACCTGATGTGTTTCAGGTCAGAATATTGGTCTCTGAGTTTACTCAAAAAACAGCTGGAGTTACTCCTTCTGTAATTTTCTGCAGCTTCAAAAACTCGTCCATGATGGAAAACATTTAACTCACAGACTTGTTCAAACTTGTTCAGTGTTTGACAAGTATTTTTAAACTAAATGAGAGATAGATTCGGCCGACACTGTTGGTTAGCGCTACAGGCTAATGCTCATCACAGTTAGACCAGGCTCTCAGAATGCGGGTCGTCGGGACAAAAAAAAGGCCCGCGAGATAATTTTTTGCGTACCCACGATGATTCTTATTTATTCATGCGCCGCCCGTTAAATTGCAATTAAACGTTTAGAACACATTTCCCATGAGGCACCGCGCAGGGGGTTTAGCGCCAATGCCGCTGCGGACGCGAGAATGACCACAATATCAGACGGGAAGAGAGATGCGGCGCTTCTGCAGATGATTTATCAACTTTTTTCAACAAACGGACTAACAGCAGCGGACTGTGAGAGGAGCTTCTGAAACAGGTGGAGACTGTCAGAACACGAGGAAGAAACTTTAGTTCAGCTAAACATGTGCAGGAAAAGTTACAGCACTGCAGCCTGATAATAAGCACTTTACCATCTTTACCTTTATGACTTTGCAAAGCGAACACATCATAATTAGTGTTTTAAAAGCGTCACAACAGTAGCCTGGCCTTAGCCATCCGTAAACTCCGGTCAATTATAATTCCCGAAACGAAATGAGTACGAGGGTAAAAACCAGGCTATCACAACAGTAAAGTGAGGAGCCTTTTCTCTCCATCTCTCAGAGCAACATTATCATGTCAATTAATTTAATCTTTATTTGGGACACACGTGCGAACACATGAGCCATAGTTACATTAAAAATAGAGAATATGGAAATGTATAAAAATACTGCAAATAATTACAGCAACATTGATAGTAAAAAATATAAGACTCATCCATTCTCTAACTGTAGGTCACATAAAGGCCTGAGGTCACTGACTCCACATTATTTACTTGAGGTGAAGCTTATTGCTAGTGCTCTTTATCAGCTCCAGTCCCTGGTTGGGCCTTTCTACACTAAATTAAAATGACATTTGAATTACATTTTGCATTTCTTTCTAAATAGGCTAACAGACAGAAACTGGACCCGAACTCCTGAAAGATCATTCACTGATGCCCTGAACCAATTTACCTGAACCAAATGAGATTAATTACAAAAACATTAATTGTCTAAGTCTGTCATTTCTAATTTAGAAGCTCAGCCAAATGTTTGGCCGATTAGAAACCTCTGGAAGCTTAAAAATGTGCAGATAGTTCTGCTCTCCCAGCTGCTGGAACACTACGGCTTTTACTTTGTAGGAACAACAGGAAGTGTTTGCTGCTGTGGTGTCTGTTCTTTGGCTTTGTCTCGGATTATTTGTTGTTATTTGTGTAAAAGGCGAGTTGAGCCGGAGCGTTTGTGATCGATAATAAAAGACCTTAGAGACTGATGAGGTTCATTTGAGGCGCGTGAGGCTTCGAGAGACGTCCAGACGCGATGGTGAGTCAAAGCTGCCGCCCTTTTATCACTTCACCCGTATGAGACTAATTCTATTTTCCACAGGAGTCAGGGGGGCATGAGGATTATGTCCCTGTCACCCCCCACACGGCCCCGAGTGCTGAGAGGCTTACCTGGATGAGGATCTTCCCGAGGGACACGAAGGGCGTTGCTGACCTCAGTGAGGAACAAGCAGCCGATGAAGAAGTCGCCCTGATCATTCCGAAGAACTGTGGAGCAGAAACACACATACGGTTAGAACCTTCAACGTGATTTTATTCTGACTGGACTGGACTCTGCTGGACTGGACTGGACTGGACTCTACTGGACTGGACTGGACTGGACTCTACTGGACTGGACTGGACTCTGCTGGACTGGACTGGACTCTACTGGACTGGACTGGACTGGACTCTGCTGGACTGGACTGGACTCTGCTGGACTGGACTGGACTCTGCTGGGACTGGACTGGACTGGACTCTACTGGACTGGACTCTACTGGACTGGACTGGACTCTACTGGACTGGACTCTACTGGACTGGACTCTACTGGACTGGACTGGACTCTACTGGACTGGACTCTACTGGACTGGACTGGACTCTACTGGACTGGACTGGACTGGACTCTACTGGACTGGACTGGACTCTACTGGACTGGACTCTGCTGGACTGGACTGGACTGGACTCTACTGGACTGGACTGGACTGGACTCTACTGGACTGGACTGGACTGGACTCTGCTGGGACTGACTCTCTGCTGGACTGGACTCTGCTGGACTGGACTGGGAACTGGACTTCTGCTCGACTCTGCGGACTCTCTGGACTGGACTGACCTACTGGACGACTGGCTCATACTGGATGACTGGACTCTACTGGACTGACTCTGCTGGACTGGACTGGACTCTGCTGGACTGACTCTTCTGGACTGGACTACTTAATCTGACTGGACTCCTACTGGACTGGATGGGACTCTACTGGACTGGGACTCTGCTGGACTGGACTGGACTGGACTTCTACTGGACTGGACTGGACTGGACTGGACTGGACCTCTGCTGGACTGGACTCTGCTGGACTGGACTGGACTGGACTCTGCTGGACTGGACTCTGCTGGACTGGACTCTGCTGGACTGGACTGGACTCTGCTGGACTGGACTGACTGGACTCTGCGACTGGACTCTGCTGGACTGGACTCTGCTGGACTGGACTGGACTCTACTGGACTGGACTGGACTCTGCTGGACTGGACTCTGGACTGGACTCTGCTGGACTGCTGGACTGGACTACTGGACTGGACTGGACTACTGGACTGGACTGGACTGGACTACTGCTGACTGGACTGGACTGGACTCTACTGGACTCGACTGGACTGGACTGGACTCGACTGGACTGGACTGGACTCGACTGGACTGGACTCGACTGGACTGGACTGGACTGGACTCGACTCTACTGGACTCGACTCTACTGGACTGACTCGGACTCTACTGGACTCGACTCTACTGGACTCGACTCGACTCTACTGGACTGGACTGGACTGGACTGGACTCTACTCGACTGGACTCTACTCTACTCGACTGGACTCTACTCGACTGGACTGGACTCTACTCGACTGGACTCTACTCTACTCGACTGGACTCTACTCGACTGGACTGGACTCTACTCGACTGGACTGGACTCTACTGGACTCTACTGGACTGGACTCTACTGGACTCGACTCTACTGGACTCGACTCTACTGGACTCGACTCTACTGGACTCGACTCTACTGGACTGGACTGGACTCTGCTGGACTGGACTGGACTCTCTGGACTGGACTCTACTGGACTGGACTGGACTCTACTGGACTCTACTGGGACTGGACTCTACTGGACTGGACTCTACTGGACTGGACTGGACTCTACTGGACTGGACTCTACTGGACTGGACTGGACTCTACTGGACTGGACTCTACTGGACTCTACTGGACTGGACTGGACTCTACTGGACTGGACTGGACTGGACTGGACTCTACTGGACTCTACTGGACTGGACTGGACTCTGCTGGACTGGACTGGACTCTACTGGACTGGACTCTACTGGACTCTACTGGACTGGACTGGACTCTGCTGGACTGGACTGGACTCTGCTGGACTGGACTGGACTCTACTGGACTGGACTCTACTGGACTACTGGACTGGACTGGACTCTGCTGGACTGGACTGGACTCTGCTGGACTGGACTCTACTGGACTGGAACTGGACTGGACTGGACTCTGCTGGACTGGACTGGACTGGACTGGACTCTACTGGACTGGACTGGACTGGACTCTACTGGACTCTGGACTGGACTGGACTCTACTGGACTACTGGACTGGACTCTACTGGACTCTCTACTGGACTACTGACTGGACTGGACTCTCTACTGGACTCTACTGGACTGGACTCTACTGGACTGGACTCTACTGGACTGGACTGGACTGGACTCTACTGGACTGGACTGGACTGGACTCTGCTGGACTGGACTCTACTGGACTGGACTCTACTGGACTACTGGACTGGACTGGACTCTACTGGACTGGACTGGACTGGGACTGGACTCTACTGGACTGGACTCTACTGGACTGGACTCTACTGGACTGGACTCTACTGGACTGGACTCTACTGGACTGGACTCTACTGGACTGGACTCTGCTGGACTGGACTCTGCTGGACTGGACTGGACTGGACTGGACTGGACTCTACTGGACTGGACTCTACTGGACTACTGGACTGGACTGGACTTGGACTGGACTCTACTGGACTCTACTGGACTGGACTCTGGACTGGACTGGACTCTACTGGACTGGACTGGACTGGACTCTGCTGGACTGGACTCTGCTGGACTGGACTCTGCTGGACTGGACTCTGCTGGACTGGACTGGACTGGACTCTGCTGGACTGGACTCTGCTGGACTGGACTCTGCTGGACTGGACTCTGCTGGACTGGACTCTACTGGACTGGACTGGACTGGACTCTGCTGGACTGGACTCTGCTGGACTGGACTCTGCTGGACTGGACTCTGCTGGACTGGACTGGACTGGACTCTGCTGGACTGGACTGACTCTACTGACTGGACTGGACTGGACTGACTCTACTGGACTGGACTGGACTCTACTGGACTGGACTCGACTGGACTGTATTCACCCAGACCATGGTATAATATAATATAATATATAATATAATATATCGGCGTATCGTGAGATAATCGTTATCGTGAGCCATGTATCATGTATCGAATAGTGAGGTAGCCAGAGGTTCCCTAAACTGGACTGGACTACAAAGGCCAAGGGATTAAAGCTGCACAATATATCAGCAAAAACATCGTATCGCAAGAAGCCACGATATATCGGAACATCACTAAAGACTCATCTGACCGAGAAAAACTCCGTCAAAAACAAACAATGAACAGAACTCATGAATGTGGGGAAATGGAGTTTGAAGCCGTATAGACCCTTTAATTGTTTGTAAACACTCCGGGCTTAGCTGGAGGCGGGAAGCTCGATTCCTATCTATTTCCATTGTAGCTGTTGTCATAGTAACGATAAACAAATGTCTAACTGTTTTTGGAAATATCAGATAAATCTTATTTTATCGTCTCAAATGTCATTCCTCTTGTTCTGGCACCTTAAGCCACAACAGGACCACATTTTTCAGTTGTAGTTTTACACTTAAAATCGATAGTTTTAATTTAATCTTATTTCTCTTGATCACTTCCTGCCTCCAGCTGATGTCACTGATGATGTCAGCAGTTAAAGGGTCTATAGGCACAGGATTAGAACGACCCTTTATGGGCGTTCGCTCGGATCAGTAATGTCTCTGGAAACAAAATAACCAAACTGTCTCGGCCAGAGCTGGAGGAGGAGATTTCTCTGAACCACAGAGACGACGGCTTTGGAACATTTAAACACAAAGGTCTCGGCTGGAGGCGTTTGGAAAGAGAACGAGCTCACGTTACTGAGGGACAAGAGTCTGATTCAGTCCGACAGACGGGACACGGCGTGAATAATGGAGAGTCATGTGATCTGCGGCGCTCGGGTTACGACGCCTCACACAGGAGTAAAGACGTTTAAATATCCACCATGAGTATCGGCCTCAGAAAACTCCACCGGCTCGTAAGGAAACAGAAAAGGCCAGAGGGAATCGATGTGTCAACAGGTGGGACAGGAAACAACCTTTAACTGTGGCCGGACGAGATCCACATAGATTCTAAATTCATTTCATTTGTATATTTCTCGTGAGTGATCCGAGGCCGTACGACACAGCGAATCAAACGGCAGCTGTTTATCCTCTGTGTTTAACACTCGGGCTGAAAGTATCGAAAGCAGGAACAGAAAAACATCTTCTCTGTTGGTCCAGGACAGGACTTTGTTCAGCTCAAATAAATGTGCTTTTTCCCCCTCATTTTTATTTTAGCCCCAATTTTTCCTCCTAATCTTTGCTCATTTTAGATCTGAGTCTGTGTAAGCTCTCAGTCGTACAGGAGTTGTCCATCTTACATGAAGGTAGTAGAGTCATCTTCATTTTGGATGGCTAATATTTTCCCTATTTCTCCTCATTTTTCCCCAAATCATCCCACATTGTTCCCACATTCTCAGTTTTCTGGTCTAGACGACACATACTTGACATGTTGATATAAACATATAAATGCTAATAATGTGTCCGTTAAGTGAGACTTTGGGAAGTTCCTCCCGTCGTCGAGGAACCGTGAGTCGCACCACGGTCCGGACGACGGCTTATTGAACGTTTCCTTCCTGTCGAGTCGTCTGAACAAACAAAGGCCTCAGATGGATTCGGTTCATGAACTTCCTGTTTCTGTTCAGGCGAAGGTTCTGAGGCCTCGTCTGTACTGGCAGTTTAACTCTGCTCTAACCTGACGCCCGAACATGAATGATGGATGAGACTAACGAGGGTCAGGTGACCTTTGTGTCGGATCAGCTCCTCCTGAGACAGAAGAGCTTTAGTCCAACGTCTGAGGAGGTTTGGTGAAGACGATGCTCCGGCTCTGAAAACACTCTTTTTGCTCCGCGGAGCTTAGACGCACGTACGTAATGATCTGGTTCTCTGAGTCTGTTGACGCTGCTTCGAAGTAAACAGGGAAACATCGGCCCGATCTCAATCCTCCCCTTAGCCTCCGCTGAGCCCCTCCCCTCTGTATTACACGTTCACGAGAGACGAGTCGTCATTAAAACAGTCCCTTGTTATAAACGTGTCAGTTCTATGTTTCCGCTTTGCTGCTGAGAACGCTCCGTTTATCTGCGCTGGAGAACTTGAGTTTCTTACAAACTTTGGATACGTCGCTATTGACATGACACACGGGGTTCAGAGCCTCGCTGCTGCGCCCGCTGTCTCCCCGCTGTGCTCTGTCCCGGGTCTGAGTCTGTCCCGCCCTGAGTGCACTGTGGGCGGGTCTACCTCTGTCTGTCCCGCCCTGAGTGCACTGTGGGCGGGTCTACCTCTGTCTGTCCCGCCCTGAGTGCACTGTGGGCGGGTCTACCTCTGTCTGTCCCGCCCTGAGCGCACTGTGGGCGGGTCTACCTCTGTCTGTCCCGCCTGAGTGCACTGTGGGCGGGTCTACCTCTGTCTGTCCCACCCTGAGCGCACTGTGGGCGGGTCTACCTCTGTCTGTCCCGCCCTGAGTGCACTGTGGGCGGGTCTACCTCTGTCTGTCCCGCCCTGAGTGCACTGTGGGCGGGTCTACCTCGTCTGTTTTGTTGTGTTTTTGACGTCATTTTTTTCTCACGTTTTTATGATATTTTTGTTTTCATCCCAACTTTTTTCCAGAAGCCGTTAGATTTGGGTAAAGCCAAACTGGAGAAAATGTGCTCGGTTCAGGTTAAGAGGTTAAAACATATACAGTGAGTCGTCTGTACCAGGGTGACGTCATGTTAAAACATATACAGTGAGTCGTCATGTTAAAACATATACAGTGAGTCGTCTGTACCAGGGTGACGTCATGATAAAACATATACAGTGAGTCGTCATGTTAAAACATATACAGTCAGTCGTCTGTACCAGGGTGACGTCATGTTAAAACATATACAGTGAGTCGTCTGTACCAGGGTGATGGGCAGCAGCACGGTCAGCAGAGCGATGTGATGAAGCACCAGGAGGGCCTCTCTCCGTATGAAGCTCTGCACCGTGTGGAGCGAGTGGACCTGGTACTCCTTGTGGCCTTTGACCCTGAAGCGGTGGAAGTGGCTGAGGTACATGGCGAAGAGGTCGTACGTCATGTAGGGGCAGCCGTAGTAAATCACAAAGTCTGTGGCGAGAGGGTGCCTGTGGAGGAGGGAGAGAGTTCAGCTCAACGTCCACACAAACTTCTCACACAGCAGATTTCAGTCTCCAATCGGGACGTCACAGTTTCAAATGTTGTCGCGATTATTGTGAGAGAATATAGAGATTTTACGATTATTCACCATCAAAGGAAACGACTGATATTTTTGTTTTTGTTTTAAGACTGTTTTACATTAAATACATTGAATAAAACAAACAATGTCAACTTTACTTTATAATGATCATAATGATTTTATTTTACATCTTCAGGCCACACTCTCTCGTTATTAACACTTGTTTGTGAAGACTCTCATTCGTCCATGTGCTGCCCTGATTCATCAGACGTTTGAACACACGCGTTTCTAAAGTGACGCTTGAACAGCTGATTATCACGTGTTCACTTTCCTTTCTGCGTCTAAATGTCATTAAAAAGCATAAACTGGATTCAATCTGGCTTGAAAAATGAAATTGCAGCAATTATTCTTTTACATTCATGGCGTTAAACATTAAACGCCTGTATAAACCGGCATTAGGCGTATTCGTTATGGTCATTTATTAACCTCTTACTCCACCTTCACCGAGCACATTTCTCCAGTTCGACTTTACCCAAATCGACAAAAACGAGACGTAAATGAGGAGGAAAAGTCTTAGCAGTTATGTAGGTCTTAGCTTCAAATGAGGCGTTACTCTGGTGTATAGGCCTCCAGTACAGAAGCTCTTAGATTTGGGTAAAGCCGAAGTGGAGAAATGTGCTTGGTTAAAGCGGAGTAAGAGGTTTGACTATAGGACACACTTTTATTAAAGCTGTTTTTCCATGTGGCCCTCGCTGTGATAAAGAGTCAGGAGGTTATTTTCTTATTGACTCAAACAAATAAATAAACTAAACAAACTGGTCTGATTGTTTCTCTCCGTGGTGATGGAGGCGACTGAGCTCAGTGTCGTGTGGCGGCGCTAAAAGACAGTCTGTGTGAGAGGACGCAGAGCCGGGGTTTTAGTAAATGAGGTCAGGGAGGTTCACTGACAGATTGTGCGAGTATTAGCAGTGTGTGTGTGTGTGTGTGTGTGTGTGTGTGTGTACGTGCACAATAAGCCGTGTGTGCGCGTCACGCGGCGCCGCTCAGCTGAGCAGCCGCCGCTAAAGCCTCTTCATGGTGTTTCCCAAGTACGAGGAGCTGAAGCTCCAGAGTCGACTTTGACTCATATTTTAATTTAGTTTTAGTCGAATGATTCTGTTCAATTTGAGTCTAATTTTTTAAAAAGTCGACTAAATGAAGCTTAGATTTAGACTTTTGAAAATATTTAGACCCGAGCACCACCAGGTTTAAATGATAAACACGTAACACGAGCCTCAAACACCAACATTATAATTGTACAGAGATTAAAGTCAGTGGGCGACTGAGAGTCCTGCAGCACTTTACAACAGATATAGTTTTACACATTGTTTTCATTTAAAAACATTCTTCTTCTTTCCTTCACGTGTCACTATTTTCACCCCGTGAACAATGAGGAAAACTCAGATTTTGGTCCAATAATTTATTTATTTTATTTATTAGTTTTGCACATAATAGCAAACAATCCATTATAACATTAAGATACAATAATAAAGTGCAGGAAGAGCAGAAAACCCAGATGGGCTTATAATTACACCTCCACCTATCAATAAATATAAAATTGAGTTTTTTTTTTTTTTTTAAATGAACAACAAAAATACGTTAGTTATGATAAAATACCACAAACACTAAAATAATTCACAAATCACTTACATTCAATCAAATAAACTTTAATATGTTTTTAAAGGACAATGATGGGAAAATTTACTCCACAACTCACAGCCTCTGTAGCTCAAACCAAACTGTGCTCCTGATGTAACTGCTTTGACGTGTGTTGTAATGACGGAGCTCAGTGTTGGCTTTAAAGTGAGACCTAAAGAGCTCTGGTGTGACTGATTAAACTGAATTCTGTACATAAATATACAAATTGATAAACATTTAAACTATAAATATTAAGAATATTAAGTTTGACAAATAAATTTGCAGATGGTGTTCGCTGCGTAGAATATGTTGCAATCCTAACAAAACGCTTTGCAGAAGTAAAATTTCTTAAGGGTAGATGTAAAAGTGCTCCCCCACACTACATTACAATATGACAATCAAAACTTTTAGTCATTTCCAAATAATAATAATAATTTTGAAATAAAACCTCAGTTTGAAAATGAAGTTTGTCGTAGAACTGTCGGACAATCATCTTTAGTTCCTTTAGCTTTGACTTTAGAGCAGAAATGACCATATTTGTATTACAGCCTTTCGTGCTACACGTGGATACTGAACATGTGAGTCTTTGTGAATGAGTAAGTCTGGGAAAGACCAGGGAGACACAGACATGTTGGAGTCATTTCCTGGATAAATCTCAGAGTTTGTGCAGTTTTAAAGTAGCTTCAGTAAACGAGGGGGGGCAGTCGGGGCAGATTAGCGCTGACTCAGGATTAGCCTCACACTGAGGGGCGGAGTCTGAAGAGGGGCAGGGTTTGTTCCTCTGCCAGAGCTGCAGACCTGACTCTGAGCCTTCTAAGAAATCAAACCAGTGACAACTCGCACTGAAACACTTTTCCTCTGAATCTGACTTTGGGCGGGTTTGTCTCAGGTCTAAATCCTGTGTCTGAAGCTGTAGAGCTGTGACAGCAGGGGGCGCTGTATCAGGGCTTAGGGCTGCTTTATTAAAACATTCCTGTTTAGTCCGTTCTAAAGATCCAGGTTTTTGCTCAGATCAATTATTAAATATGAAATGTAAAAACATTAAACCAGGATCACTAAAGACCTGCGCTCTGTGCTGTGTGATTAACCTGTTAAACGTTTCTTTACTGATTACTTGATTTTGAAAGTAACTAAGTTAGATTACAAGTTACTTCATTAGTTACATCATCATCGTCGTATTTCCATCTCTCCATCTCTTCAGTAACTTCATAAACTAAACACAAACACGTCACAGACGCTGCACTTTCAGTTCAGGAGATCTCGGCTTTTATCCGTCGACCTCTCGTAATTACAGGACATGTTTTATTAACGTTGGAAATATTCACTAATCCAGTTTAAACCTCAGTTTCTTTGCAGAAAGAAAAGAATGAAACCTGTCACATGGATTATTAAATAAGACTTTGTTCCATAACCTGCATCAGTCACATGATCACTTTGGCATTAAGGTTAAAGTGTAGTTGGATCAATGACCTATAAGGGCTCTAAAAACATATTTATGACTCTATAATCATGTTTTAAGCAAGTTATGTTTTTAAATAACATGTCAAAGTATTTAAATGTATTTTTTTAATGTATTTGTAGCTTCTCTGTATAAATAATGTCAGGTGGCGCAACAGAGTTTTTCAAAAATATTAATAGTTTCCAATAATTTATGTAAACCAGTGTTTCTCTAACTTTTTCAGCCCAAGGACCACTTTATCCTCCAATGTTTTTCTGAGGACCACCTCACAGAATCCAACACCACCCAACAAACAACAGGATAGGAAGGATAAGCTACATTCATGTTTAAAGTTCTGTTTCAAGTCAAAGACTAAATTATTCAAACACAAATGCAATTATATGATCAGTAATCCTTATATGAATTTCATTTCATCTGAAAAAGTAAATGTGAAATGAGCTGCAGCTTAATATGAACAACAAACATGTGGAAAAAACTGCTGTAACAGCTATAGGTCCTAATGTCATTCTAAAGAGCCAATAGTTTAACCCTGAGGTGGTGGGTATAGGAAGTCTATGGTTGTAATGGTTGTGCCCTAATGCCCCGGCCATTAGGGATGGGACGATACACTTAAACTCACGATACGATGCACCTCGATATGTCAGAGTCACGAAACGATACGTCACGATACGATATCAAAAAAGAAAAAAATATTACTGTATAATAACTATTTTTGTTTCAGTTGCACACAGGGAAACACAAACAAGAACACTCCCTTAGTGCTGCTCTAACCCTAGGTTAAGTTATCTCAGGACTGGTTCAAAAAAACATATCAACATGTTCTGGTGTAATCAGTGATCTTTGAGCAGACACAATGTCTCCATTCTCTCACCTTTGGTCCCTGACCCACAGTTTGGAACCGCTGATTTAAAACCTAAAACCTGCACCTGACGGTCTTACTACTGAGCATGAGCCTGTGAGTCGCCCAATTAGTTTTAGACTGTGCACATTCAGAGAACCAGAGTTACTGTAAGTAAACTGTGCTCATGAGAAACCGTGTGGATTCAACTCCTCTTTGACCAGGCCACGTAGAACGACTTTACTCTCGTCTATTCACCAAACTACTGTCCTGATCCTCTGCTAGAGACAATAAGAAGAGTTTAAATGAGTGTGTGGCGATGCAGCCCCGAGTCCGAGCAGAGAAAACATGAGAGCAGCGCCGGCCATGTGTGAAATCCAGTGCGTTTTACTATAGCTACATATGAGCAACGCTCCTGTTTGCTCATATGTAACTCAACATATGAGCAAACAGGATGAGGAAACTTTACGCACAGTTCTGATTCGGTTCTGAGAAGTGCCCGCCGTGCTCATCCATAACACAGATCTGTCCCTCAAAAAGGAAAACACTATGTTAAAGTTTGAATCAAGTGATCAGAGTTGGCCAATTCAGCCCAGGGAGTTCCCTGTGCAACGTGCGCTGTGGAGGGGTCAGGGAGAGAGGGGTTCACAGACCACTAGGGCGATGGCGGACCACTAGGGGCGATGGCGGACCACTAGGGGCGATGGCGGACCACTAGGGGCGATGGCGGACCACTAGGGGGCGATGGCGGACCACTAGGGGCGATGCGGACCACTAGGGGGCGATGGCGGACCACTAGGGCGATGGCGGACCACTAGGGGCGATGGCGGACCACTAGGGGGCGATGGCGGACCACTAGGGGCTGATGGCGGACCACTAGGGGCCGATGGCGGACCACTAGGGGCTGATGGCCCACACTTTAAGAATTACTGGTTTAAGTGTATCTCAGACGGCCTTTCTCTTCTGTTCATCTGTGATTTATAACTGACTGAAGCTGTAATCAGGAATAAAACCAGAGGACCACGGACGGAGCGCTCGGCGTCAGCACAAAACAGGTATCGGTTCAGTTTATATACAGTGAGGAAATAAGTATTTGAACACCCTGCTATTTTGCAAGTTCTCCCACTTAGAAATCATGGAGGGGTCTGAAATTGTCATCGTAGGTGCATGTCCACTGTGAGAGACATAATCTAAAAAAAAAATCCAGAAATCACAATGTATGATTTTTTAACTATTTATTTGTATGATACAGCTGCAAATAAGTATTTGAACACCTGAGAAAATCAATGTTATATTTGGTACAGTAGCCTTTGTTTGCAATTACAGAGGTCAAACGTTTCCTGTAGTTTTTCACCAGGTTTGCACACACTGCAGGAGGGATTTTGGCCCACTCCTCCACACAGATCTTCTCTAGATCAGTCAGGTTTCTGGGCTGTCGCTGAGAAACACGGAGTTTGAGCTCCCTCCAAAGATTCTCTATTGGGTTTAGGTCTGG
Organism: Neogobius melanostomus; assembly: GCA_007210695.1. NCBI lineage: Eukaryota > Metazoa > Chordata > Actinopteri > Gobiiformes > Gobiidae > Neogobius > Neogobius melanostomus. The sequence continues at coordinate 247,771 of VHKM01000584.1, read as the reverse complement.
AGACTGGCTAGGCCACGCCAGAACCTTGATATGCTTCTTACAGAGCCACTCCTTGGTTATCCTGGCTGTGTACTTCGGGTCATTGTCATGTTGGAAGACCCAGCCTCGACCCATCTTCAATGCTCTAACTGAGGGAAGGAGGTTGTTCCCCAAAATCTCGCAATACATGGCCCCGGTCATCCTCTCCTTAATACAGTGCAGTCGCCCTGTCCCATGTGCAGAAAAACACCCCCAAAGCATGATGCTACCACCCCCATGCTTCACAGTAGGGATGGTGTTCTTGGGATGGTACTCATCATTCTTCTTCCTCCAAACACGTTTAGTGGAATTATGACCAAAACGTTCCATTTTGGTCTCATCTGACCACATGACTTTCTCCCATGACTCCTCTGGATCATCCAAATGGTCATTGGCAAACTTAAGACGGGCCTTGACATGTGCTGGTTTAAGCAGGGAACCTTCCGTGCCATGCATGATTTCAAACCATGACGTCTTAGTGTATTACCAACAGTAACCTTGGAAACGGTGGTCCCAGCTCTTTTCAGGTCATTGACCAGCTCCCCCCGTGTAGTTCTGGGCTGATTTCTCACCTTTCTTAGGATCATTGAGACCCCACGAGGTGAGATCTGGCATGGAGCCCCAGTCCGAGGGAGATTGACAGTCATGTTTAGCTTCTTCCATTTTCTAATGATTGCTCCAACAGTGGACCTTTTTTCACCAAGCTGCTTGGCAATTTCCCCGTAGCCCTTTCCAACCTTGTGGAGGTGTACAATTTTGTCTCTAGTGTCTTTGGACAGCTCTTTGGTCTTGGCCATGTTAGTAGTTGGATTCTTACTGATTGCATGGGGTGGACAGGTGTCTTTATGCAGCTAAAGACCTCAAACAGGTGCATCTAAATTTAGGATAATAAATGGAGTGGAGGTGGACATTTTAAAGGCAGACTAACAGGTCTTTGAGGGTCAGAATTCTAGCTGATAGACAGGTGTTCAAATACTTATTTGCAGCTGTATCATACAAATAAATAGTTAAAAAATCATACATTGTGATTTCTGGATTTTTTTTTTTTAGATTATGTCTCTCACAGTGGACATGCACCTACGATGACAATTTCAGACCCCTCCATGATTTCTAAGTGGGAGAACTTGCAAAATAGCAGGGTGTTCAAATACTTATTTTCCTCACTGTATATTAAGTATATAGTATATATTTTAAACCGATATCTGATCTTTCTTTTTCTAGTATTGACTCTGATACTTATACCAGTATTGGATCAGTGAGTCTCTATCATTTGTAATTTGACATTTTGTTTGCAGTTGAACCACCTGACTTTAGCAACTAACTTCAAAATAAATTGGCTGAACCGTTAGCTTTAGCATTTGTAATTATGGGTAAACATTTACTTTTAAAACTAATTAAATACGTTTATCATAAAATTATATTTTACAATATTTACATTGGTTGTACCACCTGACACCGAAAGTGAGTCTGAAGAAAAGCTATTTTTTCTCAATTCTTGAAAGAGATTTTCAAACCTTTTCACTCAGAAATAAAGACTTGTTCTTCTGGCTGATGTCATATCCTGTTTGCTGGTACTATTCTTTATTTCAAAATAAAAGCCCTGTTCTTACGTTTTAAGATTACAAATGGTCAGACATTAGTTTCTCAAAAGCTATAAATCTATTAATATTCATGAATGACGGCTTCTGTGAAAGATATTTAACACACAATTATGCCATGATGTTTTATTTTTAATTACCCTGGAAATACAATATTCAGAAGCTTCATTAGTCTGGTCATTTGCTCGGACGTTGCACCACCTGACATTTTAGAGGTTTGAGGTGTGAAAACATGAAAATATATTTATTATTGAAATGTGATGAAAATGTGTAAATTATAGAATAAAGAGACACATGTAATGAAAAGATCTAATTATTTTTAAAGGAATATAACGTCATGACCCGATTACAACATAACATGAGCTGAAACGGAAAAGCAGCGGCGTCGAGTTTTACCTGGCGTGGATGACGTCGTTCCAGCAGGACATGATGACCACGACTCCGGCCGCCGTGGCCATGAGCGCGTGCACCGACGACACCAGCCTGAAACAGAAGCACAGGAACCGTTTAAACCACACTTTACAGACTCGCGCACTTTACAGACTCGCGCACTTTACAGACTCGCGCACTTTACAGACTCCCGCACTTTACAGACTCCGCACTTTACAGACTCGCGCACTTTACAGACTCCGCACTTTACAGACTCGCGCACTTTACAGACTCCGCACTTTACAGACTCCGCACTTTACAGACTCGCGCACTTTACAGACTCCGCACTTTACAGACTCGCGCACTTTACAGACTCGCGCACTTTACAGACTCGCGCACTTTACAGACTCCGCACTTTACAGACTCCGCACTTTACAGACTCCGCACTTTACAGACTCCGCACTTTACGGCAGACTCCGCGACCACTTTACAGACCGCACTTACGACCGCACTTTACAGACTCGCGCACTTTACAGACTCGCGCACTTTACAGACTCCGCACTTACAGACTCGCACTTACAGACCCCGCACTTTACAGACCCTGCACTTTACAGACTCGCGCACTTTACAGACTCGCGCACTTTACAGACTCCGCACTTTACAGACTCCGCACTTTACAGACTCCGCACTTTACAGACTCGCACTTTACAGACTCGCCACTTTACAGACTCGCGCACTTTACAGACTCGCGCACTTTACAGACTCCGCACTTTACAGACTCGCACTTTACAGGACTCGCACACTTTACAGACTCCGCACTTTACAGACTCGCCACTTTACAGACTCGCGCACTTTACAGACTCCGCACTTTACAGACTCCGCCCACTTTACAGACCTCCGCACTTTACAGACTCGCACTTTACAGACTCGCGCACTTTACAGACTCGCCACTTTACAGACTCGCACTTTACAGACTCCGCACTTTACAGACTCGCACTTTACAGACTCGCACTTTACAGACTCGCACTTTACAGACTCGCACACTTTACAGACTCGCACTTTACAGGACTCGCACTTTACAGACTCGCACACTTTACAGACTCACACTTTACAGACTCGCACTTTACAGACTCGCACACTTTACAGACTCGCACTTTACAGACTCGCACTTTACAGACTCGCGCACTTTACAGACTCGCGCACTTTACAGACTCGCACTTTACAGACTCGCACACTTTACAGACTCGCACTTTACAGACTCGCACTTTACAGACTCGCACACTTTACAGACTCCGCACTTTACAGACTCGCACTTTACAGACTCGCGCACTTTACAGACTCCGCACTTTACAGACCCGCACTTTACAGACCCTGCACTTTACAGACTCGCGCACTTACAGACTCGCACTTTACAGACTCCGCACTTACAGACTCGCACTTACGACTCGCACTTACGACTCGCCACTTTACAACTCGCACTTACAGACTCGCACTTACAGACTCCGCACTTTACAGACTCCGCACTTTACGACTCGCACTTTACAGACTCGCACACTTACAGACTCCGCACTTTACAGACTCGCGCACTTTACAGACTCCGCACTTTACAGACTCCGCACTTTACAGACTCCGCACTTTACAGACTCCGCACTTTACAGACTCCGCACTTTACAGACTCCGCACTTTACAGACTCACACTTAAGTGAGAAAATGAAACTTGTGGCACATTTTCCTCATGTCTCCACAGCAGGAGTGTTTCCCATTGACCTGCACTGGCGCGTGCTTTAATGAACAGCTGAGTAAACAGTTCAGTGGGGCCTCGTGTGGGGGCCTCGTGTGGGGGCCTCGTGTGGGGCCCTGAGCAGAAACATATCGTAATCATAATCACACGCTCGTTATCCAGTGTAAATGTGCAGCAGGTTCTTAAGCAGCACTTTGTTTCCTGAGCTGAATGAGAGGCTTTAAAACGAAACAAAGACGGACTTTTCCTCTAATGATCTGAAAGAACAAAGAGTGAACTCGGACACAGCAGCGACTGTCGCCACTTTCCCCACGGCTGAGACACAGCTCACCAACACTTTACTACAAGTAACAAGACATTACTACAAGTAACAACACTTTACTACAAGTAACAACACTTTACTACAAGTAACAACACTTTACTACAAGTAACAAGACTTTAAAACTACTGTAGACACGTACGAGGAGCGAGTCCAGGTCTAAATCAGAACTGTCCACCTGCAGCGCTTCGTTATTCCCTAAAAGATTCCGGTCCTGAAATATAATTCACTGAGGGTCAGTAAGAAAAGTCCGGAACACACGGGATAATACTTCTAGACTTTCTCCAATAATAATGACTGCTTTGAAAAGAATGCAATGATTGAATCATGATATTTAGTGTCTCGATACTAACATTTCAAACTCGATTTTGATGCCAGGGCATCTGATCTAAATCACAGAACACATTCGGTCTCTCATAAGGAGCTTCTGACCCTAAAGCTCAGACCTGGTTGTCCTGGGACAGCCTACAGGAGCAAAGAGCTGCACCACGATGAGGCGGAGGTTTAGGTTAAACTCTTAAACAGTCACAGTGTTTAAAGCACAAACAATGTTGGCCTTTAAAATATATCCATGAGTCCAGTACAAACAGGAAACATAACTGACACATGGAAGCCAATGGACGGCAGCTGTACACATGACGGGCTGCTAAGCTAACATTAGCAACACTGGCTAATTCTAAAGTTTCTATAAAAAACGCTGAGGAGCTAGACCTGGTTTAGTCCTGGTTTAGTCACATGACCGCGCTCCAACAGACGGGTCATTGTGCGGGACAGAGACGCTTCACCCACTGTTTGGACTTTACAGTTTCTCTGCCGTGATGAAGAGCTTAATGTGGATCAGATAAAATGTGTTTCAGTCACAGAAATGGATGTGGCAACACTTTAGAAGAAGAAGAACTTTATTTATAAAGTGTCTTTCACAGACATGGTCACAAAGCGCTTTACATGAGAGCGTTTTACATTCACTCCACACTCAGCTTCAGTTTCCCCTGGGGAGACTGACAGAAGCGCTGTCACATCTGCACACATCTGCGCCAACGGTCCCTCTGACCTCCATACATTCACACACATCATTCATCCTGGCCTAGTGTACATGTTTAGTGTACAGTCAATTAAAACCCTCATCTTGTCCTACAGACCCAGTCCCTCCGAGGTTGTTCAAAGATGTGTGGGAAACAATTGGTGCTTGTGTTTGTCAAATTGTGAACAGTAGCCTTGTTTCAGGAGTTGTCCCTTCCTTTGTAAGCAGGCTGTAATTGAACCACTTCTCAAGAAATCGAGCCTTGATACCTCCATTGTCTCTAATTATCGGCCGATTTCCAAACTTCCTTTTTATCTAAACTGTTGGAAAAGAGTGTGCTCTGTCAATTACAGCCCTTTCTTGATGCACATGGTGTGTCAGACATGTTCCAGTCAGGTTTTAAAAGTTTGCATAGCACTGAGTCCACACTTTTAAAGGTTTTAATGACCTGTTTTTAGTGGCGGACTCAGGTAGTTCTGCCATTTTAGTGCTTTTAGACCTGACTGCTGCTTTTGACACGGTTGACCACACAATTCTTTTAGACCGACTCCGAGACAGTGTGGGTGTCAGGGGGACTGCTTTAGACTGGTTCAGGTCGTACCTCAGTGGGAGGTCTTTCTCCGTTAGGCTTGGGGACTCCACCTCATCCTCTGCCCTCCTGCGCTGTGGAGTTCCCCAGGGTTCAATTCTTGGCCCAGTTCTGTTTGCCCTTTATCTCCTCCCACTGAGTCAAATCTTTAAGAGGCACAGCATCTCATACCATTTTTATGCAGATGACTGTCAAATTTACTTGCCTCTTTCCAAGACAGCTAAAGGCCCCCTGACACCCTTGCTTGCCTGCCTGAGTGACGTCAAGGCTTGGTTGGCCCAAAATTTCCTCAGTCTTAATGAGGGGAAAACTGAAATTGTTATTTTTGGGCCCACTGACCCCTTAATGGACTTGGGCCCCTTTAAAGACAACGTTCTCCCCTCTGCCACCAACCTTGGCGTCACCATGGACAGTGATTTTAATTTTACTAAACAAATTAACACAGTCGTCAAGTCAGGCTTATACCATCTTCGCCTTTTATCTAAAGTCAAACCGTTTTTATCTTTTAAACATTTTGAACAAGTCGTGCATGTTTTTATTTCGTCACGCCTGGACTACTGTAATGCTCTTTATACAGGCATTACCCAAAATGCACTCGCACGCTTACAGTTAGTCCAGAACTCGGCTGCACGACTTATTATTGGAGCTAAAAAGCGCGACCACATTTCTCCAATCCTCGCATCTTTGCACTGGCTTCCAGTCAAATTTAGAATTGATTTTAAGGTTTGTTGTTTGTTTTTAAAGCGTTGAACGGACTGGCCCCTCAGTACGTTGCAGACCTCATTGAAGTCTACACCCCAGCGCGCGCTCTGAGGTCTGAGGGCTCCAGCTCGTGGTTCCTAAGACGAGACGTAAAACTCGAGGGGACAGAGCGTTCTCCGTCGTCGGCCCTAAGCTGTGGAACGCTCTGCCCCTCCACGTCCGAACAGCCCCAACACTGGAGTGTTTTAAATCTCGTCTTAAAACCCACTTTTATTCTCTGGCTTTTAACACCGCGTGAGTTGTGTGGTCCCTGTGTCTTTTTTATTATTTTTATTGATTTTACATAGATTATATATATTTTTTTATTATTTATTGTTTTACGATTTTATTGATTTTATAAATTGATTATTTATTTCTTATTTTAATTATTTATTCCATTTGTGATGTCTTATATATATATATATTTTTTTTATTCTATTTTATTGACTGGTTGAGCTACATGGAGTTTTTTGTGTACTTTTCTGTTTTGTGCAGCACTTTGGAACTGTTCTGTTGTTTAAATGTGCTATAGAAATAAAGTGGATTGGATGTTTTAGTGGTAGGGAAAACCGGAGTACCCGGAGGAAACCTACCTAATAAATGAGTTAACGCTTAATTAATCATGAACTACTCATTTAATAATCACTTAATGAATAAGTGAAGTATGTGAAGAACTATTACGAGTTATTAAATGTAGTCAATAATAATAATAATAATAATAATAATAATAATAACAACAAATAACAATAACAATAATATGGGGCGAAAATGGCGCAGATGGTAGAGCGGGTCGTCTCATGATCGGAAGGTCGGGGGTTCGAATCCCGCCTCCTGAAGGTGCACATTGTCGTTGTGTCCTTGGGTAAGACACTTCACCCACATTGCCTCCAGTGTCTGCGTACACTGGTAGCCCCCTAGGAGAGACCAACAGGCCCGGTTTGAACCGTGAGGCCGTCCTTCCGTGGACCCACCACCTGCAGAAGGAGCCATGGGGGCCGGTGCTATGTGACCTGGGCAGCTCCAACGGCCCCCACGACCCGGCAACGGACAAGTGGAAGAAAATGAATGAATAATAATAATAATGCCTTACACTTGTATTGTGCTTTACAAGCATGTGTTACCAAGTCTCTCAAAGCGCTGCACTGTCGTTATTCATTCACTCCAGACTTGGTGGTGGTACGCTTTAGTAGCCACAGCTGCCCTGGGGTAGAGTATTATATTAAGTGTTAGTCACGTAGTTCATAATGAAATGTTGATTCATTATTAGGCTAAAGTAGAATTTTAAATGATTCAGTTCATGAACAAAGTTAGAGACGTTTTATGAAGAGAAGGAACAAACAACCTGAGAGACGAGTTCAACTTTAAAATTATAAATGACAAAACTATTGAAAAAAAGTGTAACAATGAATGGAGTGAAATTGTGGAACAAACTCAGCACAGACTTAAAGCAATTTAAAAATAGATGCACATTATTTTTACAAAATACAATGACGGTGTTTAGCAGTAACTGAATACTTGTCTTCAGAACACGTATTTAGAATACTCTGAGTAACTGTATTCAGGTACAGTTACCCTTTCACTTGAGGGTATTTAGAATAGTTACTTTCCTAACATCAAAGGAAGACATTGCAGTACTCATTATATTTCAGCTGCATATCGCACAACATTAATAATAAAGATGAAAACGCCGTGGTCTGTCTCTGCTCCAAAATACAAAGATTTAGAATGCCCAGACTTCCCAATCCACGCACACCTCCCGAGGGAGGCGGCCCGGAGGCATCCGGAACAGATGCCCTAGCCACCTCAGCTGGCTCCTTTCGACGTGAAGGAGCAGCGACTCCACTCCGAGCTCCTCCCAGGTAACTGAGCTCCTCACCCTCAGCCACCCTGCGAAGGAAACTCATTTCCCAGATCTCATGACCATAGGTGAGGGTGGGAACGTAGATCGACTCAGCTCCCTCTTCACCACAACAGTCCGATACAGCGACCGCATCACTGCTGACGCTGCACCGATCCGTCTATCGATCTCACGCTCCATCCGTCCCTCACTGAGAACAAGACCCCGAGATACTTGAACTCCTCCACTTGGGGCAAGGACTCTCCACCGACCTGAAGAGGGGAAGGAGAACCATGGCCTCGGATTTGGAGGTGCTGATCCTCATCCCGGCCGCTTCACACTCGGCTGCAAACCCAGAGCAGCTGGAGGTCCTGATTTGATGAAGCCAACAGAACAACATCATCTGAAAACAGCAGAGATGAGATCCTGAGGTTCCCAAACCGGACACCCTCCGACCCCTGGCTGCGCCTAGAAATTCTGTCCATAAAGGTAAAGAACAGAACCGGTGACAAAGGGCAGCCCTGGTGGAGACCAACACGCACCGGGAACAAGTCTGACTTACTGCCGGCAATGAACCAAGCTCCTGCTACGGTCATACAGGGAACGGACAGCCCTTAGCAGAGGGCCCCGGACCCCATACTCCCGGAGCACCCCCACAGGGCACCACGAGGGACACGGTCGAACGCTTTCTCCAGATCCACAAAGCACATGTGGACTGGTTGGGCGAACTCCCACGAACCCTCGCACTGTAAACAGTGTTGGTGAAGCACTGCTTCCCCTCCTGAGGCGCCGGATGGTTTGCCAGAATCTCTTCGAGGCCGACCGATAGTCCTCCTCCATGGCTTCTCCGAACTCCTCCCAGACCTGAGTTTTTGCCTCTGTGACTGCTCGAGCTGCAGCACGCTTGGCCTGCCGGTACCTCTCAGCTGCCTCCGGAGTCCCACAAGCCAACAAGGCCAGGTAGGACTCCTTCTTCAGCTTGACGGCATCCCTTACTTCAGGGCGCCACCACCGGACAATGGACACACCGTGACTAGCACAGAAGTCCAATAACAGAACACCACTCGGGTTCAGATCGGGGAGGCCGTTCTTCCCCATCACCCCCGTCCAGGTCTCACTGTCGTTACCCACGTGGGCGTTGAAGTCCCCCAGTAGAACAATGGAGTCCCCAGTCGGAGCACTATCTAGTACCCTCCCAGGGACTCCAAGAAGGCCGGGTACTCTGCACCGATGTTGGGCCCGTAGGCCGAGACAACGGTGAGAGACCTGTCCCCAACCTGAAGGCGTAGGGACGCGACCCTCTCGTTCACCGAGGTGAACTCCAACACTTGGCGGCTGAGCTGGGGGGCTATGAGCAAACCACCCAGCCCGCCGTCTCTCCCCGCGGGCAACTCCAGAAAAATGGAGAGTCCAGCCTCTCTCCAGGAGTTGGGATCCGGAACCCAGGCTGTGCGTGGAGGTGAGCCCGACTATATCTAGCCGGTATCTCTCAACCTCCCGCACAAGCTCAGGCTCCTTCCCCCCAGCGAAGTGACGTTCCATGTCCCGAACGCCAGAAGCTGCGCACGCGGACCAGGTCGTCGAGGCACCCGCCTTTGAATGCCACCTAGTCCTCTCTGCACCCGACCCCTACGGATCCCTCTGCGGGTGGTGGGTCCACAGGAGGGCGGGCCCACGTCGTCCCTTCGGGCTGTGCCCGGCCGGGCCCCGTGGCCAGAGGCCCGACCACCAGACGCTCGCATTCGAGCCCCAACCCCAGGCCTGGCTCCAGGGTGGGGCCCCGCCTGCGCCATACCGGGCAACGTCACGGTCCTTGAGGTTAAATATTTCCTGACAAAACTCACTTCTGTGTTAAATAAAACCTGGTTACAATAAAATATTAAATGTATAGATTCAGATAATACTGTTTCACTGCTAAGGTAGAGAAGCCATATGTTGTGTTGTTTTCCTTTTCTTTTCAAATATAACCTCCTGTACACACGGCTGTCGGAGTGAAGCAGCTTTTTGGGAAACTTGTTGACTGTTTGAAGAAGAAGAAACTTTATTTATATAGCACCTTTCACAGATAAAATCACAAAGTGCTTCACAGGGGCACAACAATAACAAAGGTTACAGAGAAATGTATTAAAACAAATTAATTAAACAATCAGCTGTTTTTAAAGGACGTGTCGGTCACGCGTAGCCACAGAGGAAGATCATTCCACAGTTTAGGAGCAACAGCTCCTGTTTGTCAAAGCGCTGCAGCTTTTCTCTGGCTTTGAACAGTAACATAGTCCTAAGCCCTGAGTAATGTTCTCAGGACTATGGCGCTTGTATTTGGATAGTGGCTAAAGCGGTTCCTCTCGCTAACAGTAGCTCTGATTAGCTTTGATTCACTGACTGGGCGGGGTTTTGTTTCGTTCTCAGTTGGACAAACCTACAGTCGCATTAATGTTGTTATTCTCTCTGTGATTCTTCTTTTGGCTCCGAGTGTTTTCACACGAGTCCCTCTTGCTCCGCGATAAAGTTCACAATCAGCAAAGCTCTGTAGTATCACGGCACTTGTTTACAGCCCGCCTCTCTCCTAAAGCAGATCTATAAATGATCTGGATCCATGCAGGGGCTGATGTGCTCAGTCTTTAAGCTCAGGGAGACGGGTTAGACGCTCACTCAGCGCTGTGAGTTCATGTTTCGCAGCACGTGCATTTATCGAGACTAAACATGTCATCGTCCTTCATTTTACTTATCGAGCGATAAGTCGATATAGTAATTATCGTAGCAGGCCTAACTGAGCTCTTTCCAAAGAAACAGGAAGTCTCTGTCACTTTCAGGACGATTTTATCGGCCGATATCTGATTGTATGAAAACAAATATCGGCCGATATAATATGAGGAAACATGTGTCGCACGTTTGTTTTATTTAAAGTTGTTACAAGAATGAACCCGTTTTATTCATAAAAACGGACAAAATGTCGGATATTTTGTCGACAAATCTACATAATTCAGAGCCAGGTTTAAACGTGTTTTTATTTGTGACATATTAGTTACAAACATTTGCTCTGAGGCCGTTTGGATCCGGGACGTTTCTCATTTGAAACGTAAAAGTCCTTGTGTGAAAAGTGCAGGACTTTAAAGGTTTAATAAAGCCGCTTTAAACGCAGATGTTTAAACAGATGTTTAAACATCTGATATTGTTATTGTGATATTTCTTTTTATATCGCAATATAGATTTAGGCCCCATCGCCCTGCCCTAGTTCATCTCAGGTTCATCACAGATGGTTCATCTTCATCAGAGATGGTTCATCTTCATCACAGATGGTTCATCTTCATCACAGATGGTTCATCTTCATCACAGATGGTTCATCTTCATCACAGATGGTTCATCTTCATCACAGATGGTTCATCTTCATCACAGATGGTTCATCTTCATCACAGATGTTCATCTTCATCACAGATGGTTCATCTTACAATTCATCTTCACAGATGGTTCATCTTCATCACGATGGTTCATCTTCATCACAGATGGTTCATCTTCATCACAGATGGTTCATCTTCATCACAGATGTTCAGGGCCATGACTTCGAGGAGCTTGGATTGAAAAGCGTTTCTTTTCTTCTCATTCGCAGCATTAGCTCCAGGTCATATCCAGCTCTTCCTCCACAGCTCTAAAGTCTAATGACTATGTTATCTCCACATGAGTCTCCACAGATATGGGCCTGACCTCCACAGATATGGGCCTGACCTCCACCTGACGCTGACCTTCATCTGGATCCAAAGGTCTGTTTACCCCAGGATTAGAGAAGCACTGATACGAGAACAAGGACTTCAGGGAGTCTGAGGAAGCTCTACAGGAAGAACATCAGCTCTGGCTGAGCAGGTCCACGTGTGCATCCACATTCCATTAGGATTATGACACTAAACCAGTTTAACCTCTTAACCCCCGCTTTACCCAAATCTAAAGCTGTGGCAGCACGGTGGTACAGCGGTTAGCGTTAGTTTCCTCCGGGTACTCCGGTTTCCCCACCACTAAAAACATGTACAATAGGCCAGGGTGTGTGTGCGTGATGCATGGAGGTGGTCAGAGGGACCGTGTGTGCAGATGTGTGCAGATGTGTGCAGATGTGTGCAGTCGCGACAGCGCTCCTGTCAGTCACTGAAGCTACAAACACAGTTTACCAGCGAGTGTGGAGTGAATGTAAAACGCTCTCATGTAAAGCGCTTTGTGACCGAGTCTGTGAAAGACGCTTTATAAATAAAGATCTTCTTCTTCTGGAATAAAACGTTGAAACAGCGACAAAAGCTGTGATGAAAAAGTGACAGAAAAGCCACAAAGGAGAAACGAAAAGTGACCAAATGTGTGACGAAAAGGCAACGAAAAAAAGTCCAAAAAGTGACGACGCTGTGAGGAAAAAGATCAATAGAGATGAGTTTTGTAGGTCTTAGCTTTCAAATGAGTCTGCATAAGCAGCTCACCTTATGCTGAGAGGAGTTTAAAGCTGAGGTGCTGGTTACAGCAGAAGAGCTGGATTATTTTAGTTCCCTTTGCATTTCCTGTGACGTCTCCTCCTAAAGAGCCATAGTTTAAACTGAGGCGTAACTATGGCAACGCTAACTTATGCCAATGGCCGCTGGCTGCTCTGCTTTATGACCGCAACACTGGAGGCCGCCATTGTTCCACCATTGCTGTAGTACCTCCATATCATCGCTAGGCCCCATTGAAAAGCACTGGACTTTAGACACGTTAAAAACAACTTTAACGCCTGGTTTCTATTTTTTTAACACTTTCTACGGCTACATATATATCCTGACATAACGCTGGGTTACTCACAAAAAAGAAACCAGGCTGGTTTTCGAAAGAATTTTTTTAAATCTCCTACTTAACGGAGGTCGGACTGTTAGCATTGGAGCTGCGCGAGCTACACGTCACGCAAGGGCGGAGTCTACAGTGAGATCCCGCCCTTATGCCCTTATTAGGAACATGCTTCGTCAGAGCTGGGGAGGAGGAGCCTGTAAATCCGCCATGATTTCCCCTCGAACGTGGTCATTATGGTAAACGGGGAGGAGTGAGGAGGCGGAGTCTATTCTTTTTAACGGTCTATGACTTATGCAGATTCTAGTCTTAGGCTGTGTCGAATGTCCACCTATATAGTGACTATATAGTGGATACGCCATTTTGTAGGGGCGTCCGAATGTCCAGAGAGAAAAAAGTAGTGCACTCAAAATTTCCCACAATGCATTCTGAAAAGTAGTGAGCAGCGGTGTTCACTAAACGGGTCAATATAACCCACAATGCATTGCGAGAGTCGGAGAAGAACGGCCGACAGCCACAGGTCTTTGAACTAAACACGACTGAATGAAATCAGCTGTTTCAGTCGTGTGTTGTGTATTTATCATGAATAACTTAAATATAAACGGTTACGCTGAAAAATGCTAGCGTTAGCTGCTAACCTTTGAGCTGTTAAATGAGCGATAGCTTCCTCTCGAATAATCCAAGCCATTCATGTAAAATCCATGTGAAATAAAACGTATCTGACTCGTATTTATCCATAAATATTCCCCTGTCTCATGAGTTTGGTCTTATCGCACAAATACTTTATTCCCAGAGTTATTGAACTTTTAGCAGATGTAGTCACTCATTCTGCTGGAGCTTCAGACTCCGGGCTCTGACCTACTGTCTGCCTTTGAGCTAACGCTGGAGTCATTTTTTTAAATGATAGTTTTAATTTAAATGTCAAATAAACGCCTGTAAAACTGTTGTTCTGTTTAATAAAATAAACATTTTTAACAATAAATAAATTCAGGAAAAAAAAGAAAGAAATAAATCTGCAGCCGCAGCGAGCACGACGTCACGCAGCTCGGAGGAAGTAGTGGCTTCTGTCTGAATCGCCAACAGAACCAGTGACTATAGAGTCACTACAGTGCGGGCCTGTGTAGTGAATGAGGGTCAGGGACTAGGGGACATTCAGACACAGCCTTAGTTTGTTCACAGGAAACTAAACCTGTCCTAAAGTTCAGAGTCGTCTCTTGAACATGAGCGATGTTGCTCAGGAGAAGAAGAACCATGTCAGATAAAGATCAGGGAAACATTTGGACTTTTGCTTTTCTCTGTCAGACTCGTGTCTAGAACATGAACAAACCTGTCGGGAACACATGAGTGAGTCTGATTCTGAGCACACGCGTGTGGGAAACACGCCTGATCTGGAAACGCTGATATTCAAATCCAAACTGGACACGACGGGAAACTTTCTGTTCTATGGAAAGACCTGGAGCTGAACTTATTAAAGTCCTCAGGCCACAGATCAAACACATGAAACTATGAAACCACTAGGTCTTAGCTTTCAAATGAGTCAAGAAGCTTCTAGATTTGGATAAAGCTGAACTGGAGAAAATGCACTGAGGGGTCAGAGGTTTATATTTGTAACCAGGGGAGGTCCCGTTAGTCCATCTCAGTCTGACCTCAGAGGTCTGACCTCAGAGGTCTCATGGAGGCTTTACCTTGAGATCAGAACCTTCTCCAGAACAAAGCCTCAGAGCTTCACTGAAGCTAAAGGAGGAAACATCAGGGTCTTTTCTATTTTGTTAAGTTGATTTGAAATGAGGTCACACTTTTTTCACAATAAAAGTCTTCACAACATCACAGGAGAGAAAAAGGTTTGTGTTTTATATTAAAAAGATCCACAGAGTTAATGTTTCAGCTCGACTGAATAATGTGTTTTACTCCATTCCTTTGATATTTGGAACGTTACTGTATCCGAGTACTTTGATATTTGGAAGTTACTGTATCCGAGTACACTCGAATGACAGAGTAACAGATTATTATTATCTAACATTATCTGACTCTTTACCCTCAGACCTTTAACCATCAGGAGGACGGGTCTAATCAGGACTAAACTGGAACTAAACCGGGTCTAACCAGGATTTAAAAAACAGGTCTAACCCAAGTCTAAACCAGGACTAAACTAGAACTAAACCAGGTCTAACCCTGGTCTAAACCTGGACTAAACAAGGACTAACCCAGGACTAAACCGGGTCCAAACCCCACAGTGGCCTGGCTCTTCCGTCTCCCCTCAGAGCCTCTGGGCCGGAGCGGAACCGGGCCTGGATCTTCAGGAGCTTTAACCGTTTAGATCCGGGTTAGACCCGGGTTAGACCTGGTTTAGTCCGGGTCCAGACCCCACAGTGGCCTGGCTCTCCCCTCTCCCTCAGAGCCTCTGGGCCGGAGCGGAACCGGGCCTGGATCTTCAGGAGCTTTAACGTTTAGCTTCAGGCTAACTCAGGCTAACGCTAACCAAAACAAGCGGCTAAAACACGAGCTAAACCCAAAAGCAACTGCGACACGATGAAAGCAGCCACGTGCTGCAGTCCCGGGCCGGAGCCGAGTGAAGCGCAGAGTAAGGGCTGAATATGCTGCAGTTTGGTGCAGTTTTCTTACCTCTCGCTGACCAGCACCACGTCGGCATCGCTCCAGCGGCGGAACACGCGCCGCAGAGAGCTCCGGAGCGCGAGGAACAGTCCCGGGAAAAGCACGGCTCCGCTGGCCAGCACTGCCCACATCCAGGTCCACATCCCGAACCCCCGGACACGGAGACCTCCCCCGCGGACAGGACACTCTGCTCGGCCTTCAGCGGCGAAGGCTACGGGGCATTTCCCTCCGGTCCATCCACGGCCCGCGCGGAAGAGCAGCGGACTCAGCAGCAGCAGCACCAGCGTCAAGGCGCGTCCGCACCGCGTCCACGAGCGACTTCCGGTCACACTGTCACAGTAAAAGGCAGCGCTGCGAGAGGACTTCCGGAACAGACATATATAAATAAATACATTTTAAAAAGAGAAAAACTGAGGGGAAAAACTGGAAAAACGGAAATAAAATGTGGAAAAATTGTGCAAACATCGGTAAAAAAAACAATGAAAAAAATACCATTGTTTTAAGAAAGGGGGGAAATTAATAAAATGGGGAAATAGAGAAATATAGTAATAAAAATAAGCAAAAATGATGGAAATAAATAGAAAAAAATTGAGCAAAATGAAAAAGTGGAAAATTGGCCAAACATCAGTAAAAAAAAAATAATAATAATGAAAAATATAATTTATTTTTAAAAATAGGGAAGAAATGAATAAAATTGGGGGAAAACATTAATGATGAGCAAAAATTTTGAAAAAAGTGTGTAAAAAATGGGAGAAATGGGGCAAACATTGGGCAAAGTAATAAAAACAATTGGGGGAAAGAAAATTGGGAAAATAATCAGTATCTGAAACAAGTCACTTCCTTGGGAGAAACAGTGGCAAAATGAACCTCTTAACCTCAACCTGAACTGAACACATCCCCTTCGGCTTTACCCAAATCTAAAAGCGCGACAAAAACATGAGGAAAAATCTTTGATCAGTTTTGTAGGTCTTAGCTTTCAAATCAGGCGTAACACTGGCCTATAGGCTGTGAGCTCCAGTCAAGAGGCTCTGATTAAATGCGTTCCATTAAGGTGGGGTTTAAAGGGTTAGGGGCAAAAATGGGGGGAAATATTAGTATATTTTATCATATCACTTTTGTGCTGCTCTTTCTCATCTTCGTCGCTATTTTGAATCTTTTTTCTAGAAGCTTTTTAGATTTGAGCAAAGCCAGAGAAGTGCTCGGTTCAGGTGAGGGTTAAGAGGTTAAACAAGGATCACTGGACTTTTCTCTACCGCACCCCCGTCCCACAGCGGCTTCCGGTCAGACTGTCACAGTAAAAGGCTACACGGGGACAGGGAGTTTAGGCGTTTACGCAGCTTCCGGTAAAAACAGACACGCCCACATCACTGTTACGAAAGAGCTGTTTTTTCAATGCGTTTGTTTTAAGGAATTACATTTTAAAAGATATTGAAACATTAAACATATAATGAAACTGTTGTTTTAAAACTGCTGCTTTGGATTAGAGGAGTTTATATTGTCAGCTTTTTGTCAATATTATTTACTTTTTGTATTATGCTCATTATGCTCATTTTGTATTATTAGTATTTTCTCAATTTCCACCTCATTTCCCCTTCTTTTTTAAAATTATTTTTCCCCTATTTTTTTTCCCGTTATATATATCACATTTGTTCCTTCTCGTGCGGCGCTGTGGCTCCCTCTGGTGGCGGCAGCTGATACTTCACCTTAAACTCCTACACTCATATTTTGACATCACGCTTTAATTCAGCCTCATTTCTGCTTTAACCGCAGAGTTTAGCCTCAGTTTGAATCTTATCTGTTTCAGTCGACGACGTCAGAGAAAGAGCGAAGGTTAAACTCCTTTACACAAAGATAAACATTCAGGAGATAAACGCGTCCGACTCGGAGTCAAGGATTTCATGTTGTTACTCATTACACTTATATGTGAAGTCAATAGACCCTTTAATTGTTTGTAAACACTCCGGGCTTAGCTGGAGGCGGGAAGCTCGATTCCTATCTATTTCCATTGTAGCTGTTGTCATAGTAACGATAAACAAATGTCTAACTGTTTTGGAAATATCAGATAAATCTTATTTTATCGTCTCAAATGTCATTCCTCTTGTTCTGGCACCTTAAGCCACAACAGGACCACATTTTCAGTTGTAGTTTTACACTTATAATCGCTAGTTTAATTTAATCTTATTTCTCTTGATCACTTCCTGCCTCCAGCTGATGTCACTGATGATGTCAGCAGTTAAAGGGTCTATTGTTTTAACACTGAAATAACATGTTTGAATAATCTTTGTCCTCGAATTTCAGGCGCTGAATATTCATTACACATAAGATAAAGAATAATTAAATCACCTTTTAAATATTCACTGTATTGTTTAACTATTAACTACCAACCGACCAAATTCAAGTGAAAAATAGAGTAGGGAATAATACAACGGACAAATTCACCCTCAAATTCAATATTTAAAAAAATCAAGCCCCAAATTCAGCAGTTCTGAAACGTTGTCCGACGATTTGAGCGAGTGATGAGCAGAGACTAGAGCGACAAAAACATCATTGCGATTTTTCTGACAAATATTGCGATTCGATTGCGATTTTGATCTTATTACAGCATTAGTTTTATTTGTCATGTTGTTGAGCTGCAGATAAAGTGCATATGACAGATTTTAATGCTCTTGAAAATATGACTTATTTAGATGGATTACATCAGTTGCATAATTATCATTTTTTTCAGTGAAGCAGCAATTTTAATGAAGAAATGTTGGGCAGAAAAGTTATTTTTATTTGAATTTTTAAGCTGCTGACAGGAAGTGACATAAAAGAAGGAAACATTCCATAGCAGTTTGACTCATTCATTTCCCAATGACTTAACATGGTTGCACGGCAACAGTTTAAAATCGTTTACCTTCTTCGATGTCACTTCCTGTCGGTGTCCAATAAGGAAGTGAAAAATGGTCAAACTAAAGAAAACTGGGAATAATCTTTAGCAAAATCTGAAATATAATCGTGTTAACTGTGTTTTAGTAAAGAATTGTGTCTAATGTGTCAGATGAACTTTAAACCTCACGGAGCTCAGTTACTTTTCAGCTTCATCAGCAACTCGATATAAAACTGCGAGAGACAAAGAAGTGGTTTATGGAGTCTAAAAAAGGCTTTGTTTAAATCTTCTCTCATAAATGTCTCTCTCTCTTTATTGGTGACATGAAAGCATCTCTGAATCACCTGCTGTAAAGACGTTAAAGCGACGAGGCGCCGAGGCCATGGGCTGTTTTGACCTCAACCCGCTCTGCGAGTAAACGACCTCTCGCGCCTGCAGGAGGCGAAACACGTTTGTTACTGAGATTAGAGCCAAGAACATTTGCACATCAATCGTTGGATCAAAATCACCACAAATCCACTCGTTTTATGAGTTAAGTCCATTTGCCATTTGTTTTTTGTCATCGCCGCGTTGTGTCTTTTTCGGCCAAACTAGTTTTGGTCTGTCCGACCGGTGAAGGCGGGAGCGATCCAAGATCCAAGATGGATTCTCGTGTGTTTGTAAACTCAGTTCAGCTGCAGGCGAGGTAAGAGCGAGATTCACCTGAGGCCTTTCCGAAACCGTTCCCTCCTCCCTTCCCCTGCACCCAGCCTCAGTGAGAACCTCAGTGAGGGCACCTGCACCCTCCACTGAGGCCTCAGTGAGGGCACCTGCACCCTCCACTCAGGCCTCAGTGAGGGCACCTGCACCCCTCCACTCAGGCCTCAGTGAGGGCCCCTGCACCCCTCCATTCAGGCCTCAGTGAGGGCCCATTACACCCCTCCGCTCAGGCCTCAGTGAGACCACTTTCAGAGGTTCACTCAGAGAATTGGAGCTGTGACTTTCAGATGAACTCTCCCTCTCACCCACAGACTGCACAGCCCTTAATCCTGCAAAATCACAAGTTCGACTGATCATACTTTTAAATGAAAAAAAAGTTCCCTTATTAGTTTATAAAGTAATTCAGATTAAAATATATCGTATTTACATTATATATTTTAGTGAGAACTTTTCCTCTCCTAATAAAATCATAAAGTCTTGTTTTCTTTTTCATTAATAAATGTCTGTGACGATGAATCAAATAAACACTGAGGTCCTGAGTAAATGTGGAACCAATGTTTGGTGCGTGTTGCTCGTGGGACCTGCTCAGGTGTAACACACACCTGTTAAGTGTTGATGCAGACTCGTTGTGAAGCAGCTGTTTCGGAGTTTGTTTTCAGACAAACGTTATTCTTTTGCAGTGACTTCTGATTGGCCAAAGGAAGAGGCTCGATCGTTCTGATTGGAGAACAAGTCTCACACATGCCTCGTTATAATTAGGCCTGAGCACTTGAACGATATTTACCCAAATGTTTAACTCGTGTTTCACTTTTTCATTTTTGATGAACAGCATCAAAACTTCAATATAAAGACTTTATATTTCCTTTCAGTACCTGCTTTAAACGATCCCGGCCTGGTATCGTTTAAAGCAGAGGTTGGCAAGTTTGTGTCATGGTCGATTTTCATTGCCAAAACCACAAGGGCCGAAACTCACAATTGTAGCCCAAAGTAAAGCACTTTTTTTCTACAATATAAGTTCTGCACATATTTGACCTAAAGAGTATTGTGCTGAGAGATGTGGAAATATTGACAGTATTTTCCACATTTTAGAGCTTTAGCTTTTCACGTATTTGGTCTGATTTATGAATAAATGTTTCTTCAAAATTCTCTTGGGGCCAAAGCTTTTATGCTGGAGGGCCGAATTTGGCCCCCAGGCCTGACGTTGCCTACCCCTGGTTTAAAGGGACCAGCCCTCGTTATGACTAGTTACTGACCACAGTGGACAGATTAAAGTCGTTTAAACGTTTAAATAAAAACATTTCCCTGTGTGTTTTCTCAGTTTGAACTTTATTGTGGGTTCCATGCTGTCAGTAAGATACAGATGTTTCCTGTAAGATACAGATGTTGCCTGTAAGATACAGATGTTCCTGTAAGATACAGATGTTTCCAGTAGTACAAATGAGATGGTGACTCGGGCGCCGTCCTCCCGATCAGCCACAAAGCCAAAGCGCCGCTGCAGCCTCCATGTTTCCTGAAGGCGGCTCTCGGAGTGAAATGGAGACATGACGGAGGGGCGCGGCCGGCGGGGGGCGGGCCGGCTGGGGGCGCGGCCGGCGGGGGGCGGAGCCGCAGCAGAGTCCTTAAATTAACGCTCGGCAGCAGGCGGAAACAGCAAACGAAACATTTAAAAAAGGAGGAATCTGGAGGGAACAGTCTGGCAAAAAATAGAAAGTTTCATCCAAAAACAAAGAGGGGGCGGGGCCGTGCATGTGGGGATGGCGAGGGGGCGGGGCCTCACTGAGGAGCCGCCGCCTCCTCCTCGGCGTCCGGCAGCGGCTCTTTGCTCTGCTCCTCTGAAACACAAGAGGAACAAGAGATTAGAGCGCGACAGGTTTACAGATACCGAACGATACTCTCCCCGATACCTGAACGATACTCTCCCCGATACCCGAACGATACTCTCCCCGACACCCGAACGATACTCTCCCCGATACCTGAACGATACTCTCCCCGACACCCGAACGATACTCTCCCCGACACCCGACGATACTCTCCCCGACACCCGAACGATACTCTCCCCGACACCCGAACGATACTCTCCCCGACACCCGAACGATACTCTCCCGACACCCGAACGATACTCTCCCCGATACCCGAACGATACTCTCCCCGACACCCGAACGATACTCTCCCCGACACCGAACGACCCGATACCCCGAACGATACTCTCCCGATACCGAACGATACTCTCCGATACTAAAGTGTCGTCTACTCTAGAACAACACTGTGGCAGATCTGCACATGAATATATCAGGTTCATCTGCAATGGCAAGAAATTTGGGGAAAATGTGGCAAAAGTAATAAGGAATTTTGTAAGAAAAATAAAAACTTATTGGGGGAATCCTTTCCTTTAATCCCGTCTCTGGACCAACGGCACAAAAACTTGGACCTAAAGAGAAGATTTTTCCCGGTTCCTGCTTTTGATATTTTTATTAAATATCTAAACGTTTCCCCAGCCCTAAAAACAGCACACGGTCATTTCTTTAAACAAGTTTGATGCTTTTAAGACGAGACGCTGCAGTGAAACATTTAGAGAAATCTGTGAAGCTTCTGCTGTGGAAACAAATGAGGGAAAAGGTTATTTATGTTTTCATATAAAAATAAGGCGACTTATGCAGAACAATCTTCATCCCTAAGTTTAGTCCCTTTGTCTGCACATGTGTATATCCCTCCGTCTTTAGCCGCTGCTGTCACAAAGGAAATGACCATATTTGGA
Organism: Neogobius melanostomus; assembly: GCA_007210695.1. Taxonomy (NCBI): domain Eukaryota; kingdom Metazoa; phylum Chordata; class Actinopteri; order Gobiiformes; family Gobiidae; genus Neogobius; species Neogobius melanostomus. The sequence continues at coordinate 225,814 of VHKM01000584.1, read as the reverse complement.
TTACAGCGTCCTTCCTGCTACACGTGGATACCAAACATGTCAGTATTTGTGAATGAATAAGCGTGGGAAAGACCAGGGAGCCACACAGACATGGAGATTTTACAAACTGTTACAAAAGAGAATAAAATAAATAAATAAATATATGTAAATGTTTTTATGTTAAAAAAGGGGGGGGGAAACAAAAATGTTTTTAAAAAAAAGTGCTAATTTTTTTTTACAAATGTCGAAAAAATAAAGACAAAATGTCTAAATTCTAAAATCTTCCTCTGTTGGAGTCACTTCCTGGATGAATCTCAGAGTTTGGGCTGATTTGACTCTGACAGTTAAAAACACATGGACGTTTCCTCCTGCAGCGTCTTAATGATAAACGAGTGTCACAGGTTCGTGTCCTCACCGTCGCCCTGCATGTCTGACGTCCACAGCGTCAGGTTGTCTCGCAGCAGCTGCATGATGAGTGTGGAGTCTTTGTAGCTCTCCTCGCTCAGAGAGTCCAGCTCCGCAATGGCGTCGTCGAACGCCTGCTTCGCCAAACTGGAACAGAAAACACGAGAATAAACCTGGAAACAAGACTCGACCCAACGCGAGAATAAACTGGAACAAAGACCTCAACTCAACGCGAGAATAAACCTGGAAACAAAGACCTCGACTCAACGCGAGAATAAACCTGGAAACAAAAACCTCGACCCAACGCGAGAATAAACCTGGAACAAGACCTCGACCAACGCGAGAATAAACCTGGAACAAAGACCTCGACCCAACGCTGCCCGAGAATAACTGGAACAAAGACCTCGACCCAACGCGAGAATAAACCTGGAACAAAGACCTCGACTAACACGAAATAAACTGGAAACAAAGACCTGGCGAAAAAAAGACCCTCGAACAAAATCGAACACGAGAATAAACCTGGAACAAAGACCTCAACCGAGAATAAACCTGAAACAAAGACCTCGACTCAACACGAGAATAACCTGAAACAAAGACCTCGACCCAACACGAGAATAAACTGGAACAAAGACCTCGACCAACGCGAGAATAAACCTGGAAACAAAGACCTCGACTCAACACGAGAATAAACCTGGAAACAAAGACCTCGACCCAACGCGAGAATAAACCTGGAAACAAAGACCTCGACCCACACGAGAATAACCTGGAAACAAAGACCTCGACCAACGCGAGAATAAACCTGGAAACAAAGACCTCGACCCAACGCGAGAATAAACCTGGAACAAAGACCTCGACCCAACGCGAGAAAAACCTGGAAACAAAGACCTCACTCAACGCGAGAATAAACCTGGAAACAAAGACCTCGACCCAACGCGAGAATAAACCTGGAAACAAAGACCTCGACCCAACGTGAGAATAAACCTGGAACAAGACCTCGACCCAACGCGAGAATAAACTGGAAACAAAGACCTCGACCCCAACACTGCAACGAGAATAAACCTGGAAACAAAGACCTCGACCCAACACTGCAACGAGAATAAACCTGGAAACAAAGACCTCGACTCAACGCGAGAATCAACCTGGAAACAAAGACCTCGACCCAACACTGCACGAGAATAAACCTGGAAACAAAGACCTCGACCCAACGCGAGAATAAACCTGGAAACAAAGACCTCGACCAACACGAGAATAAACCTGGAAACAAAGACCTCGACCCAACGCGAGAATAAACCTGGAAACAAAGACCTCGACCCAACACGAGAATAAACCTGGAAACAAAGACCTCGACCCAACGCGAGAATAAACCTGGAAACAAAGACCTCGACCCAACACGAGAATAAACCTGGAAACAAAGACCTCGACCAACGCGAGAATAAACCTGGAAACAAAGACCTCGACCCAACGCGAGAATAACCTGGAAACAAAGACCTCAACTCAACGCGAGAATAACCTGGAAACAAAGACCTCGACCCAACGCAGAATAAACCTGGAAACAAAGACCTCGACCCAACGTGAGAAAAACCTGAAACAAGACCTCGACCAACGGAATAAACCTGGAAACAAAGACCTCGACCCAACACTGCACGAGAATAAACCTGGAAACAAGACCTCGACCCAACGCGAGAATAAACCTGGAAACAAAGACCTCGACCCAACACTGCACGAGATAAACTGGAAACAAAGACCTCGACCCAACGCGAGAATAAACCTGGAAACAAAGACCTCGACCCAACACTGCACGAGAATAAACCTGGAAACAAAGACCTCGACCCAACGCGAGAATAAACCTGGAAACAAAGACCTCGACCCAACGCGAGAATAAACCTGGAAACAAAGACCTCGACCCAACACGAGAATAACCTGGAAACAAAGACCTCGACCACGCGGAATAAACTGGAAACAAAGACCTCGACTCAACACGAGAATAAACCTGGAAACAAAGACCTCGACCCAACGCGAGAATAAACCTGGAAACAAAGACCTCGACCCAACGCGAGATAAACTGGAAACAAAGACTCGACCCAACGCGAGAATAAACCTGGAAACAAAGACCTCGACCAACACGAGAATAAACCTGGAAACAAAGACCTCGACCCAAGCGAGAAAAACCTGGAAACAAAGACCTCGACCCAACACGAGAATAAACCTGGAAACAAAGACCTCGACCCAACACGAGAATAAACTGGAAACAAGACCTCGACCCAACACCAGAATAAACCTGGAAACGAAGACATCGGCTAGGGTGGGCGATATGGCAAAAATAGATTTTTTAATTATAAACTTACGATTTCGATTTATCACGATTTTTTTATAATGACAAAATTACTTAAATTACACACTGAAGAAGAAAATACGACACTAATTTATTCAACTTTGTGATAACACAGCAATCATAGACTTGGACCTAAAGCAAACTCACTTTATAAATGAAAAACACAATAAAACTCCAGATAATAAATTAAGTAGAAGTTAAAGAGTAAGTTTGGTAAATGCTTGTTGTTCGTGTCTGTTGCTGTTTGGCATTTTTTTCTGAGGTCTCTCTCATGACGTCGAGCTGCTGTAAATGTAACGCTCTGTCGCTGTCTGACCCTTTCACAATAAGAGTCTTACTAAAGCAATAACATGCAGTGACTTTTATTGTGTAAAACTCAAACAGGAAGAAGTTTGTCACTGTTAGGCGAAATTACAATAATGAACTCAGAACTAATGAACTGACGGTGTTTTTGGGGAACTTTTATATTTTGAAAGACATGGATAAACGTTGCATTTGTGAACACGGTCCAGGATTTAAATTAAACAAATGAGAAGGATGCAGCGCTGGACAGAACTGTAAGGACACACTCTTGTTCACACATGTGTCAGGTAAATAAACACACGCTCGCATTACCGTCTGACGTTGCGTAGCAGAAAGTTAGCGGCTTGTGTTTACTTCACTGATGGTGAAAAGAGTCAACTTTGCTGAAGTGCATAAACCGTGATAAAACGATCCCACAAAAATAACAGATGGTCATCTCTGGAGATCGTAAGACGGTCTAATATCGTCATATCGCCCAGCCCTAACCTCGGCCAAGGTGAAGGGCCTCGAGGATTATGCCTAATCTCACCTCTGAGAACGATTCGTTGGTATCGATCGTGCTATTTTGCTGTTTTATGGAAATCTGCCTCATATTTCACAGACCTGCTGTTTCCATTTAGACGCAGTTTTGTTTGACCATGACCCGCTTCATGAACGATGATATTACCGTGACCCGCCCGACCTGCAGGTCCCAAACACTCGTTACGAGTAGGGGTGTGTATCGCCTAGTCTCAGGCGATACGATACGTATCCCGATACAAGGGTCGTGATACGATACGATACGATATATCCCGATATTGAAGTATTAGACGATTATTGCGATTAATTTTTTTACTACTTTGGAAACAACTATTCAGTAAACTAGTCCACCTTCATTAGATTTGTATCAAATACATTTGTCTGTCTGTCTGTCTATATCTATCTATCTATCTATCTAATGATATAAATGCTTTTCACTAATGTGCTTGTGACTGTGTTGTAATGGTGATTATGTAACTTTGAACGGAAAACAGATTTCTTGTAAACCTAGTAATGAAACCAATTACTGCACATTTTCTAGTATTTCTATAGTTGGGAGTCCTTAGCGATCAGTAATAACTATTATGGGTTTCATCCATTAAAATATACAATAACTCAGACTGGGCATTTAAAATCTTTTCTACTCCACAACGGGTGTCACCCGTAGATCAGTGACATAATGACAACACGGGCATCACCGTGACTATAGCGCTCATCTCTTCAAAATCTTTTTGTTAGCAGTAGCACACAAACGAAGCAGAGGGGAAACTAAATACAGCAGGCTCTTTTTAAACTTGTGTAGTGCAGTGGCGAGGTAGAGGTTTAACATGAGCATTCTCATAGCTTTCTTTTCCATGGTAAAACTCTTCCTGTGTTTCTCTAACTCTCACTAGATTCTAGTGTTACTCAAGCGGGCTGCGCGGTGCACTGCCATCTAGCGGGCGGGAGTAAAGTGCAGGACCAAAGAGAGACGCTGCAATGAATATTTCCCCAAAAATAGATGTTTAAATATCGATACGGGCGCTTTGTGTATCGATATGAGAATCGTGCGACGTAATATCGCGATATATTGGCGGATCGATATTTTTCAACACCCCTAGTTACGAGCGTGAGAATCGTTTCCAGTTTACGCGAGAAACACGTGGAGTTTGTTTCTTCAGAAGTGTCAGAGAGAGAAAGAGGCTCTGAAGCTAAACCTGGGAATCGATTCAGATTTCCCAAAGCGATTCATCACGAGGCCCGATTCAATTCTATTAGATTGATTTTCAATTCAATTAAGGAGATAACGCAGAAGCAATGTGACTGAAATATGGAAGAACTAATGCTGCAAACAGTAGAATTTAACTTAGTAAATTAGTAAAAATATCAATATTAAGAATTGAAACCTCCCTTTGTTTCCATGTGGCTCAGCCAAATCAGGCCTTTGACAGTAAAGACTGAAGCTCCATGGCCAGATCTTTAGAAATAAACCACCAAATCTTTGGAAGATCTGAGGGACAAGGAAACGCGCGCAAAAGCCGTTTATATCCAGGGGGAGCTGTTTTTTACTATTTGCCTCGCTGTAACTTTGCTCCTGGAGACTGAGGGACGAGCTCAAAATGACGCAGTGCAAAGAGAAGTTTCCATCTAATTTAGTTCTGAAGTTATTGTCGATTGAAATGAACATAGTTCCTGTGTTGAACACGATGAATAAATGCAGTGAATGTGAGGTTTTGTACCGGCAGGCTCGGTCCGGCGAGTTGAGGATCTCGTAGTAGAAGACGGAGAAGTTGAGGGCCAGGCCCAGGCGGATGGGGTGTGTGGAGGGCAGCTCTGTCATGGCGATGTCACTGGCTGCTTTATAAGCCACCAGACTGTTCTCCGCCGCCTCCTTCCGGTCGTTCCCCACCGTGAACTCCGCCAGGTATCTGTGGTAATCGCCCTTCCTGAGGAGCAAGACCAAGAACTGGTAAAGAAATAGAACAGACCCCAGCCCTAACCCTTCCTGAGGAGCAAGACCAAGAACTGGTAATGAACTATAACAGCTGTAACCGTGACCCTGATACAAACTGATCCTGAAGCCGCTCGTCTGATACGATCACGGATCGATGTCTAAAATGTGCTTGTCCAGGATCGTGACGTCAGACACTGTAAGTGACGGGTTAATCTCATATCGCCCCCTGCAGGACAAACTCCACACGTACATTTGTAGTAGAAGACCTTGGACTCTCCGGCCGTGGAGTTGGGAATGAGGTGCTTCTCCAGAACGCTCAGGATGTCCTCACAGATGTCCTTCAGCTCCTTCTCCACCTGCACACAACACTTTACCTTTATACCGTACGTCAGGGCCCGGGGTCATACCGTACACGTCGGGGCCCGGGGGTCATACCGTACACGTCAGGGCCCGGGGGTCATACCGTACACGTCAGGGCCCGGGGGTCATACCGTACACGTCGGGGCCCGGGGGTCATACCGTACGTCAGGGCCCGGGGTCATACCGTACACGTCAGGGCCCGGGGGTCATACCGTACACGTCAGGGCCCGGGGGTCATACCGTACACGTCAGGGCCCGGGGTCATACCGTACACGTCAGGGCCCGGGGGTCATACCGTACACGTCAGGGCCCGGGGGTCATACCGTACGTCGGGGCCCGGGGTCATACCGTACGTCAGGGCCCGGGGTCATACCGTACGTCAGGGCCCGGGGTCATACCGTACGTCGGGGCCCGGGGTCATACCGTACGTCGGGGCCCGGGGGTCATACCGTACGTCGGGCCGGGGGTCATACCGTACGTCAGGTATGACGCTCAGCGGCGCTGGTGACAGAAGACGCTGGAGCTGCGTGTAACACATTCAGCTGCACGAGGCTGCGCTGACTCTGTAATAAAACCAGATGAACTCCAGTCCAAAGGATTTGTGGGGAGACGTTCTGTCAGTCAAAATGACCGCTGCGGTGGTGCTATACGATGCGTGTTTTAAATAGCGTTGCGCCACAGAATAGTCTATGTGTGGGAAACACTGGTCATGAACCGTCATTATGCTTTTGAGAGAAGTTCTTTATCCACAACATTCCCAAACATAAGCCTCCTAAACTGAGCCACAAACGACTCTTTACTCTTTACAAGCAACACAGGCTCAGCTATATCTCTGTGGAGGCAGAGACGTAATGCTGCATTCAGACCGAACGCGATGGAGGAGTCAAGGGCGAGTTATTTACATGTTATCCCTATGCCAGGGTGCGCTATGGAGTGAATGAAAGGCCGGCGGTGCGATGGATGAGAGTAGAGCGTGGCGATGAGGGCGAGTAGAACGACCAGAACGGAACGAATGTGCCTAAGGGGCGTGTTGCTCGCTTCTGGAGCGAAGCGGTAAAGCGATTCTGCAATTTCGCCTCCACAGCCCTCCTCGCTCGAGTTGAAAAATCTGAACTTTTTGGTCAATTCGCGGCGCGTTGACCAATCAGAAGACGAGCCGTTTTGTGACGTGAGCACAACATGCCGGTCACAGAGCGGCCAGGGAGCGGGAGGATGAGGAGAGAAGACCGAGACGGGGATTTGATCTACGGGATCCGCTCTGTGTGAACCACAGCACTCACATCCCCGACCTCTCCTACTACCTTAATAAATAAGACACAAATTCTGATAGAGGAAAGTGCGATTGGTGACTGGGACACCACTGCATTTATTAATGTCTGTAAACCAGATAAAACTCAAAGACTGGGATTATAATACCATTGCCTTATTTAGTGACATGGCTGGATGTTTTCACGTTGAAACTACAGACACGATAAAGCTGTATAGGGCAGAGCTAATCAGAGGCTGTCAGTGCTTATGAGATGGGACTGAGGGCTGCTTTTTACTGTAATCTCCCCCAGGGAGAGCTCACAGACACCGGGGGCAGCGGTTAGCCATCCCGGGCTGCCTTCGAGGCTCAGAGCGGGGCAGTGTGTGACTGAGTGTCCGCTAAAGGCAGGAGGGGGGACGGGGAGATACGAGCGCCAAATGTCCGCCGCGTGTGCTCGGCATGTAGCCGGTACGACAGGCGTGAGAGTCCGGGAAAGTGGCGCTACATGTCCGGAGAAGCCAGGACGCCTGCACCAGAGCTGGAGGCTGCAGAGCGGGGAGTGTGTGGCTGAGTGTCTGCTGAAGGCAGCGGGAAGACACAAGCGCCAATGGTAGGAGTCAGATCAGTCAAAGTCTAATATCAGCTACACAACTTTTCTAGTGCTAGATCAACGAGCAAACAATAATCTGAACAAAATAAGCGAGAGCAGCCTGTTCAGAACCTGGCCCTGAGTGTAGAGGAAAAAGTTGGTCACTAGATATCCCTGAAGCTATGGAGGCGAATTTACTCTGGCGACAGGAGCGAGTAATCGCCGCGATAGAAGCGAGTGACACCCAAATATTCAAGCGATAAACGCCTGGCGTTTGATGCAATTTTTTCGCCTCCATCGCGTTCGGTCTGAACGCAGCATAAGAATCCGGAGGTGAGGGAGTTTCTGTGATCATCAGAGCGTGTAGTAGCTGCGAGAGAATGGCGTGATTAGCGCTGCGGCTAACGCAGTGCTAACGGAGAAGAAAGCAATAGTCCTTCGCGGTGGCTGCATGATAAACACTGATATTTTCACTGTACATCCACAATCTACCGCACACCTGAACTAGACTGAGATGTAAACAAAAGCAGGCGGCGGAGCGACTTTGCTGCCATATCTCGCTGCTCCATTCATTTCCAAAATCGCCTGCCCTGCGATTACGAAATCGCGGTGTGTAATATCTCGATAAAATTGCAAATGCAATTAATCGTTCAGCCCTACTGTACGTCAGGGCTCATACTGTACGTCAGGGCTCATACTGTACGTCAGGGCTCATACTGTACGTCAGGGTCAGGGCTCATACTGTACGTCAGGGCTCATACTGTACGTCAGGGCCACAGATTCAGAAATACAAATGAAACTACTTTGTTGTTTCTCTGTTATTGAAATCTTTAATATTCCGCTGTTACTCTGGGCGTTTGATGTTAAAATCTCAGGTCTATAATCCTGTGGACTGACAGCAGGGGGCGCTGTCTGACGTGCTGATTTATTTAGGGCATTCATGTTTAGTCGCCGCTTCAGAGGAAGATCGTTTAAAGTTTAGAGTCTCTTATGGTTCTGGAATTATATTAAAAAAGGAGTTCAGTCTTTATGATCTATTTTTGTCTCAGAACTCAGATTGGATCCATATCAGATCAGGCCGTTTACAGTCACTTAATGTGAGAGCTTTGTTTGTCCTGGAGGTTTTATTTAAGAAAATATGTTTTGTTTCAGTGAAGGATAATACGTTAGAAAACATCTGGATGGTTATTTTGAAATAAGCACATATTAGTGACGGGCGATGTGAGGAATTTAACCTATATATTAATATGTGCTTTAACTGGTTAATTAAACAAGGCCAATGTGAAATCAAAAACATAACGGCTCAGAAAAAGAAGAGAATCGTCCTTTTGTGTTTAGAATCACTGCTGATGAGTATTGATCCGGTTAACTCTGATACTATGGTATTGATCCATCCCAACAAATGATAAAGTATTTCATATAGTACAGGCGATAAAGACGGGTTTTTCCGATCGTAATCGAGGTTTGTTTTGTTCTTGTGTTTCCTTTCCGTTCTGTTAAATTCTGTTAATTTATATTTATACGGACATTTCTAGAGGTGCTTTGTGGGTGTGGTCCGTGTTGAAACGGCCACTCTGGTGGGTGGTAGGTTCTCTTTTGCCGGTGGGGCAAAACACAAATCAAAAATCAAAGTATGATGTTGCAGGTAACAGGCAAAGTTGGGTCACGGAGGGGTACGTTGTGTGTGTGTGCCGTGTTCCTGCTCTTGTGTCTTGTACTTTGTAACATGCTTCCTGTACTAGTGTGATTGATCAGTTGTTTTTATTTCAATGATGTCGGGGGTGGGGCTTATAAGCTTTTGCTTCAGCCCACTCCTTTTGAGCAGCATTTTAACTGCTCAAATAAACTAATAAACTAAACTTCTTCTGCGTTTGAGTGACGTCACTGATCAGGAAAGTGGAGCCTCTGAGCTCAGGGTCCAAAGGGAAACATTCACCAGTTCTTCTCATTTATATTAAGATGAAGGAAAATGGACATTAAAGGTTTCGTTTATTTACTGATATATTGGTGACCGTGTTTGGTCCCAGTGCTGCCCCCTGCTGCCCAGACTGATGCTGGAACTTCATCGCCCTCTGCTGGTGAAAAGCCTGCAGCTAAAGTGACAGGAGGATCACGGACTATTGTCACAGACCTCCATTTATTTGAATGGGATATTCGTATTTACGCTTTACGTCGTAGAGAAATGTTTCCTAACCAGGGTTACTAGTATTTCAGATTAAAAAGTATAATTGTTTCAATGTTACCTTCCAAGGAAAGTTAGTTTTAATAGTTTTTCAGTAAAATCTTTCCTTTAGTTTCATTTCAAACACAGTATATTATTAAATCCTGAATAATCTGATTTAATGGTGCCTTTGTAATAATATTCTGGCCCATATTTGAATATTTTAAATATCAGGGCTCGAAATTGCGACCGTTTAAGTCGCGCATGCTCCCAAATGTAAGCCTTCACGATCTAAAAAGACTCGCATGTTTGCGACTGCCGGGGTAAATGCTCCACCTTAAAAGAAAGCCTTCTCGTGCTACCTTAAGTTTGCGTCATTGTTTTCACAAACGCTGCCCGTCAGTGACAGACAGGCTGAACGAACTACCTGTGCAGCTCAAATAGTTGGAGAGCATATCGTAAACTCTGATCTGTCATTCCTCTGAGTCACACGGACTGGGTCGACCTGTATCAGCCCATGTTCTCTGCAGTGCTCTCATTCATCAGCCTTCACTCAATGAGCCAATGTGGTCTCTTATAAGTAAACCGGGACTATATAACTGGGACTCTGGGACTGGAGGGGGACACAAAGGCCGTTCTCTGCTTTAAACCTGCACTGACCGTTTTCCTGTACTCGCGGATCATCTGAGCTTGTCCTCGGACCCTGTGCCTTTGGACGTCTCCTTCTGCTCCAGGCTGCTGAGTATCCTCCAGGACGCCCTCCTCGCCCCGATCACGTTCTTATACCCACGGACAGAAGGTTCCTCTCCTCCACCGTCAGCTCCACCAGCTCGAACGCCACGTTCTTCATGGAGTCCACCATCTCTGCAACGAGAAACAAGGCTTCATCACACACAGGGAAACTAACCAATGGAGCGTTTTGGAAAAAAACTGAATATTTTATATAAAGCCTATGTTTTATGTTTCATGTTATTGAGCTTTGAGCTGCCGTTAAACATCACTGTGCTCATTTTATTTCACTTTCTCTTTATTCCACTCTATGAATGTGTTGTGCTGCAAAACGCTGCTCGTTTTATAAAAATCCACCTCATATTCACATGAAAACCTGCAGTAAAGACGTTACATTTAGATGCAGTTTAAATGAAACGCTCGTACGACGATCGGCTTTATTGAACCAGCTCCACAAAATCGTTTGTTACAAGCGTGAGAACAGTTTACAGTTTACACGAGACACACGTAGAGTTTGTTTTCCGTGACTGCAGAGTCATTAAACATGATTCTTCTGCAGAATCTTCCTATTGGCCAAAGGAAGAGGCTCGATTGTTCTGATTGGAGAACAGGTTTGGTCATCGCAGCTAAAAGTTTAGATTGGAGGTTAATCGTGCAGCTCTACTAACGACGTTCACAAAGCTCCATCAGAAACAAAGCCATGTCACCTACAAGGAAACTACAAAACACGGTGGCACAGCAGTTAGCGTGAGTACTCCGGTTTCCCCTACCACTAAAACATGTACAATAGGCCAGGATGAATGATGTGAATGATGGTCAGATCGCCCCCAGGGGAAACTGAAGCTACAGAGTTAACCATCACTGACTGTGGAGTGAAGGTAAAAGGGTCTCCTGTAAAGCGCTTGTGAGCCAGTCTTTATAAATAAAGCTCTTCTTCTCTGATGGATGACACACGCTGCTCTAAAGCCGGACTGGAATAAACTGTGGGAAAGCCTGTATTGGCAGAAAATAAAAGATGAACTCATGTCGGGACACGAGGGAGCGCAGGGCACTTGCCCGGACACAGAGCTCGCCCTGAGCACATGGACAACTTTTAATGGTTATTGGAAGAGTTTGGTGAGTGAAATCAAACTTGAGGAAAGTATTTGTTTGGTTAGAGCTGAGCTTTGTTTAAAACATGTTTAAGTTCTTGATCATGCATTGCGTGTTGGGCCTCGTGTCTGGCGGGTCATCGGGGCTGATCTGATCCCGGGCTTCAGTAAGTCTGTTCTGTCATTTAGCTCTGAGACTCCAACTGTCCACTTAATGTTTATTCTATGTTTCCAGGAAACACATGGTGGATGTTCTGAATCTTTAGACATTCATTATCGACCTTTAACGCGTCGCCCACAGTAATAAAAAGGAAAGCTTGAGACTGGAGCAGTTGAAGAGTGAGCGAGGGCGACTGCAGTGACAGAGGGTCGAACCTGCTCCGTTTCTCAGGCCGCTCCCTGAAGCTCCCTGAAGCTCCCCACCCTGCTCCCTGAGTCACCGTCTGTACCACACTCCCACTGCCTCGGGATTCAGGCAGTTCATTCAGACGAAAGACAACCAGCTTCACTAACTACTACTAAATATAAACTGTTCATTCAGTCGAGAGACAACCAGCTTCACTAACTACTACTAAATATAAACTGTCATTCAGACGAGAGACAACCAGCTTCACTACTACTACTAAATATAAACTGTTCATTCAGTCGAGAGACAACCAGCTTCACTAACTACTACTAAATATAAACTGTTCATTCAGTCGAGAGACAACCAGCTTCACTAACTACTACTAAATTACGTCAAACGGTTCACTAACTACTACTAAATATAAACTGTTCATTCAGACGAGAGACAACCAGCTTCACTAACTACTACTAAATATAAACTGTTCATTCAGTCGAGAGATAACCAGCTTCACTAACTACTACTAAATATAAACTGTTATCAGTCGAGAGACAACCAGCTTCACTAACTACTACTAATATAAAACTGTTCAGACGAGAGACAACCAGCTTCACTAACTACTACTAAATATAAACTGTTCATTCAGACGAGAGATAACCAGCCGACTCAGCAGCTTCACTAACTACTACTAAATATAAACTGTCATTCAGTCGAGAGATAACCAGCTTCACTAACTACTACTAAATATAAACTGTTCATTCAGTCGAGAGACAACCAGCTTCACTAACTACTACTAAATATAAACTGTTCAGACGAGAGACAACCAGCTTCACTAACTACTACTAAATATAAACTGTTCATTCAGACGAGAGATAACCAGCCGACTCAGCAGCTTCACTAACTACTACTAGGGTGGGCCATATCGTATCGCATATCGTTATCGCAATATAGTTTATGGATATCGTTGTAATTTTTTATATCGTTGTGGACGGCACGGTAGCACAGTGGTTAGCGCTCGTGCTTCACAGCTAGAAGGTCCGGGTTCGATTCCCACCAAGGCCGGGGCCTTTCTGTGTGGAGTTTGCATGTTCTCCCCGTGTCTGCGTAGGTTTCCTCCGGGTGCTCCGGTTTCCCCTACCACTAAAAACATGTACAATAGGCCAGGATGAATGAGAGTGTGTTTGAGAGTGCGCATGGGGGACGACGGATGGAATTAGCCCAAGGCTACAATCCGGTGTGGCTTGTTCATTAACTTGCACTGTCCCGACCAAATAAATAAACCAAACACGATATAACTGATGGTACGCTCAGCTCCATCAGAGCAGCAGAAACCCTGACTGTAGAACACAGGGACAGGCGCTTAACAAAGTAAAATGACATGAAGGATGTAAACTGCTTGAGTAGATCATATTTGCTAGGAAATTAGTATTAGCGTAAAACAAAAGAAAAAGAATATCAAGGCAAGGCAACTTTATTTATTCCGCACATTTTGTACATAAGGCAACTCAATACGCCTTCCATCAATGAATTAATCTTCCCAATAGGCGTAAGGCTGGGATTTTGTAAGTAATTTGTCCATTGTCAATTATATCGTTAAATATATCGTTATCGTGATATTTCTTTTTTATATCGTGATATAGATTTTAGGCCATATCGCCCTGCCCTAACTACTACTAAATATAAACTGTTCATTCAGACGAGAGATAACCAGCTTCACTAATACTAGGGGTGTCACGATTTCAATTTTTTGAGTCACGATTATTGTGAGAGAAAATATTGCGATTTTACAATTATTCACGATTATCGACCGAATGAAAAGAACTGATATTTTTAGTTTTTGTCTTTAAAAAGCTTTTTAATACTAATAAACTTGTAAACATTCACCTTTCTAAAAATGAAAAAATGCTTTAAGATTATTTTGCATTAAAATAAATAGGCCTACATTGAATAATACAAAACAATGTCAACTTTACTTCTTTATAATGACCATAATTATCATAATGATTTTACTATACATCATTAGGCCACAGTCTAGGCTGGGTTTCCTGTTCTCTAAAGTTCTGCTGCTGCTTAATTATGTGTCAGATGTTTTGATGAACAGAGAATGAAACATGTTTACAAAATGACTAAGGAGACTCTTTTGAACAGCTGATTTCCACATGTGCGCGGTTTCACTTTCCTTTCTGTTACGCTGAAGCAGAGCGGAGCGCGTTAGCTTTTTCTTTACATCCTGAGCCAGTTGTTTTTTGGGATTTATGCAGTCCGTTACCTTGACCTGGACATTTACAGTGAAGGATTATCTCCAAGATGTTGTTTATATTCCACGTAGCCGATATCAGGGTTTGCATAACAGATGTTCCATCGACAACAACAACGCCTTGGTCATGTTTTGGATCCTAAAGAGGTCCACTCTGCTGACTACAGTCATTTTTGGGTGGATACAACACTGGAGGAGAGCGTTTATGGCGTGCAGCGGCTCGTGCGTCAGCGTGAAACATTTCCGCGGTAAACCGTGGCTTCTGAAATTCTTACGGAAAACCTACCGTCCTTTTATAATTGTGGTAATCGTAAAACCGGTTCATCTTGACATCCCTACTAAATACAAATATAAACTGATCATTCAGTCGAGAGATAACCAGCCGACTCACCAGCTTCACTAAATAAAACTGCTAATTTTCGTACAATCGAGACCTGGTAATTGTTTCTGATCTTGTGACATGAGGCAGGGTTTCCGTTCTATTTTGGCCAGTTTGAAAAAATATAATTTCCATGATGATAAAAACCTCTGAGACAGAGGAACGACGCGATGTTCCAACAGACGCTCAGGTCGGAGCTGAGAGCCGTGACTTGGATAAACGAAGGATAGAGAGATCAGCACAAAGGGAAGACCGAGTATCGCGCCGTTCACCCTGAGTTTCTTAAACACCAGGTCAAATCTGAGGAAATGCAAACAAGTTCCAGTTTGCATTTGTAACAGTGAAATATGAGCCTTAATACTAACGAGCCGATGAAGCTCTGAACAGGTCCTTTGACACTTTTACGCACAAGTTTAACACGTTTTTGTTGCTAAATTCCTGTTCCATGATTCTGTTCAGGTCAGGGTTACTTTAGCTCCTTTATCCTGAAATCCCAGATCGTTTTCGAACATAAATAATAATCATTTATATCTCATTAAACACCTGAAAAATGCAAATGATGAAAGATGAATTAATGACGGATTTCTTCCCGTCTGACAGAGGAATTGTCCCTCATGAAGCCGGGGATTTTCAGTGCCTTTAGCTCTGACTTTAGAGCAGAAACTCCTGTGGCTGTTTGGCTGATTCTTGAGTTTGTTCAGGGGAAAACAGATCCGACTCTTTCACCGTTCAAAAGAGCCGCTCGGTCAGGAATGTCATTATCAAATACTTTCAATACTTGTGTTTGAAAAAGAGTGATGATAAAAATGCTCCAATCAAAACACAAATGTCAAATGTAGCTGAAACAACAAATCAATTATTGAACTATTTTAGGAATCAATTAATGGTTTTGTAGTGAACACAGACTCAAATAGAGCAAAAATGACATGAAAAACTACTGTTTTTAAAGTTATTGTAGTGTTCATACATTGTAAATTCATAAATATCTGTCTCGTCCAAACAGAAGCAGAATTCGCACTAAGAGCTTCTTACAAACATTCACTTTAAGTTTACTCCAAAAAAAGCTCAAGTGGCGTCACTTTAGCTTTTAATCTGCAGATTAATCGATTACCAAAATGATCGTTAGTTGCAGCCCTCGTCAAATGTCATTTGGTTTATAAACTTTGGACACGTGACCGTTTTCTTTTAGCGAAAGGTTAACATGTTACTGTCATAATGACTTACTGTATCGCAGATGTATCTGCTCGTCCCAGCCTAATACTTATTTAACATGTTACTGTCATAATGACTTACTGTTCACAGATGTATCTGCTCGTCTCAGCCCTAATACTTATTTAACATGTTACTGTCATAATGACTTACTGTATCACAGATGTATCTGCTCGTCCCAAACCTAATACTTATTTAACATGTTACTGTCATAATGACTTACTGTATCGCAGATGTATCTGCTCGTCCAGCCCTAATACTTATTTAACATGTTACTGTCATAATGACTTACTGTATCACAGATGTATCTGCTCGTCCCACCCTAATACTTATTTAACATGTTACTGTCATAATGACTTACTGTATCACAGATGTATCTGCTCGTCCCAGCCCTAATACTTATTTAACATGTTACTGTCATAATGACTTACTGTATCCAGATGATCTGCTCGTCCCAGCCCTAATACTTATTTAACATGTTACTGTCATAATGACTTACTGTATCACAGATGTATCTGCTCGTCCCAGCCCTAATACTTATTTAACATGTTACTGTCATAATGACTTACTGTATCACAGATGTATCTGCTCGTCCCAACCTAATACTTTTAACATGTTACTGTCATAATGACTTACTGTATCACAGATGTATCTGCTCGTCCCAAACCTAATACTTATTTTACTGCAGCAAATCAATCATGTATTTCAAAGGGTATTTTCTTTTGCTGTGATATCAAATCTATCAAGTATCAAGAGGATCTGCACCAGTATTCATGCACTTCACAACTAAAGCATATTAAGCTACAACAAAATATCAATGTCATTTTTTAAATTTTATTAATGACAATAAAACCGATGTGTTTATATAGTGACAACATTACTAAAGGCTGATGCTGAAAACTGCACGTCGCCATAATTGTTCTAAGCTTTAAATAAACTAAAGGAGAGATCCCCACATACCACCGACACCCAGTCACTCTCTGCACCGCGGAATCGAGATCAGTATCGGGTGAGAAGAATTGGATCGAGTCTGCGATAATAAAAACCTGATGGGAGCGCGTGAATAAAGGGTGCAGTCTGTCCCGGGTCGAGTCCACGCGGGGGACACTCTCACTGCTCCGGGCTCGAGTCCGGCGTGACGCGTGTCGCAGCTAAAGGCGGTTAGCATGTTAGCATGCTAGCGCTGTGCCCGTGCTAAGCTAAAGGCTAACCCCAGCGTCTCCATGTGAAGGCGCTTTAACGCCCTCAAAGCGCGGCGATGAGCTTCACGGAAGGACCGAAGTGAAGGAAGGGAGAGAGACGCGGACAGTCGGGCCTGGGGAGAGACGCTAACGGGGAGTGACGGTAACGGAAAGGGGAGAGTGACGGTCCCAGCCCCGGCCCCCCGGCTCTCACTCACCGTCGTACCGCTCCGCCTGCTCCGCCAGCTTGGCTTTGTACACGAACTGTTCTCTGTCGGCCATGACGCTGCAGTGCTCCGTGAGGGCCGTGTGGGCCGTGAGGTGGTGACGGAGAAGGTGCTTCCTGAGCGGGCTAACAGCTAACGGCAGTGTCGCTCTGCTGGACGAGCCGCCGGTGACTGAGCTCTGGGAAGATGGCGGAGACTCCGTCCGGAGCGCAGACCCACAGGAATACACTGGGCCGGGCGTTGCTATGGTGACCGCGGGAACAGGCGTCTGGCTCCGGCGGCCATGTTGGGACGGTCTTAATTAAGGAGACTTCACTAAATAAAGTGATTTTCCTTAATTGACTTTGACTTGGCGTCCATGTTTGACCATACTAATGTAAATTAGAAGTGTTTGAGTTTTATTACAAAGCTCAGCACTTTTTTACCAACAGGTCTTAAATAAATGTTTGAATTGTAAAGTAAACGATCAAATTCTCCCCTCTTTAACCAGAAGCCCCTCCCCTCACTCCTGATTGGACCTGATTGGCTGGTTCACAGGAAAAGCTCATCTAATTGGCCGACACGGGAGGATACTAGACTCTGATTAGTCACTGAGATCCGGGAAAATAATATTATATTATTACTTACTTTACATCAAAGGGTCGATTTGGCACATTTTATAATATTTGTAAAATATTTAGACTTCCAGACCATCAATTTAAAGTATAATAACATGCTGCTATGGGGCAGTGTTAATTTTGACAACATATTTTAATTTAGTCTTAGTCTTTTGACGAAAATATCATTCAATTTTAGTCGAGATTTAGTCAAAAAATATCTTCAATTTTAGTCTAGTTTTAGTCGACTAAAATTGCAAGTAATTTAGTCGACTAAATTTAAGACAAATTTAACGACTTCGCATTTATAATATTCATTATAATCATATTTAATCAGGTCCTCTGCTTCATGGAGCTGCTCCCACATGAACAAAGCTCAGAGCTGTTCCTTTGGCAGTGAATTGACATGATATGAGGCTTTTTCAGACGGTCAATAGAAGTTTGGATGATTTTAGTCTCTCCTTTTCATTTTTATTTAGTCTTATTTAGTCGTCAAAAATATCACTTTGACTAAAATTAAGACTAAATATTTTAGTCGACGAAATTAACACTGCTATGGGGTGGTGTTAAGACAAAGAGGCTGTAAATCCCTATGAATAACAGCCCAGTGCATAAAGTCCTGATAAACACGGATACCCTTCCCTGTGTTTTTATGCTCCAACACTGGCACTTTTCATGTGTCATCGTGCTTTGGCACATCTGTATAAATCAGGATTTTAATATTATGCACCGGACGGCGAGTTTCATTCAACACCGTCACACAAAGGCTTCACCGCCACATCTGTCTTAATAAGGAGGGTTTTCCGCAGCTGTTTGGTCTTCAGTATTATTAGTTAACAGTTCATGTCCTGCGCCGGGTTTTTACTTTTATTCAGAATCATTTCTGTCCCTCTTTTTTACACTAAACCTTCAGTTAGAGTTTTACTAATCAGACAATCTCAAGATGGCCGCCCCTTGGCCTCAGCAGAGTTTTGTTTCTAGTCTTTTATTATAGGCCTGTGAGCGGAGCATGCGCAGTGGACTCTGCCCACGCCCTCGCTCTGTCTCCGTATCATTACATTAGTGAGAAGAGTTTCTGTTTTTACAAGAAATAAAATAATCTGTTTATAAGAAAAGTTCACTTCATCAGTAAAATGATAATTGTTCATCAAAATAACTTTATTCAGCTTATTTGGCTCCTCCCACTTTTACAGAACAGATTTCTGCTTTGTTTAGTTCAGAGTCTAAAGGTCTGATGAAAGTCTTATTTATTTATTTTTTTAAATTCTCACTTATTTCTTCTTTATTAGATAAACATACAGATTTCTTACGGGCTGCTGTCCACCAGAGGGAGACAGAGCTGCTTTAATCAGAGGCTTCAGGCTGGGACAAATCTGACAAGGTGTTAGTGAAACATGAAGCCAGGTCCATCCATCCATCCATTTTCTTCCACTTGTCCGTTGCCGGGTCGTGGGGGCAGCCGTTGGAGCTGCCCAAATCACATTGCACCAGCCCCTATGGCTCCTCCTGCAGGTGGTGGGTCCACAGAAGGATGAAGCCAGGACCAAATTCAAGTGCCGTGGGCGGCACGGTAGTACAGCGGTTAGCGCTCGTGCTTCACAGCTAGAAGGTCCGGGTTCAATTCCACCAAGGCCGGGGCCTTTCTGTGTGGAGTTTGCATGTTCCCCTGTGTCTGCGTAGGTTTCCTCCGGGTACTCCTGTTTCCCCTACCACTAAAAACATGTACAATAGGCCAGGATGAATGAGAGTGTGTTTGAGAGTGCGCATGGGGGACGACGGATGGAAATTAGCCCAAGGCTACAATCCGGTGTGGCTTGTTCATTAACTTGCACTGTCCCTACCAAACAAACAATAAACAATAATTATTTGTGCCTAATTAGTTTCATCTTTGATAAATCTAAGCTGTTGGGGAGAAAAAACGACCCAACAGCCATAACCCAGCAGTTGGGTTGTAAAAGTAACCAAGCATTTTTTAGTGTGTGGGAAAAGGAGGCAAGCATCATCTTCATCTTCATCATCATCTTCATCATCAGAGCTACCATGATGTGCTCCCACTGTGGTCTGGCCCTGACCCAACCTGCGCCCTCGGCCCAACTCCAGTGACTCTCAAACACAACAATACATAGGATTGTATTGCACGCAAAATCTTTAGCCAGACGCTAAATAGTTAGCTTTGTTGTTTGCATTGTTTTTGTCAATGCAGCTGTGGTTTCTAGTAATTAATGACAAATGTAGTTGCCGGTGGGTATATGACTTCTTATAGGAGCTCACAGGGCGCTGTATTTGCTTGAAAACTGTTTCTCCCTCGCTGGACTCGGCGCTCGCTTACATTGGTCATTTCACATCTCACAATGATTCAAAACGCAATCATGGAAATCGCCATAATGCATTCCATATATGCGCCTTTATTTAAATATCATTGTTATTATTATATTTTACCCCCAAACCTTTCAATGAAGACAGACCAGACGACAACAGTTTTAAAATCAGTCTTTACTTAAAAAACAAATAAAGTGGTACATTTGGACGGACGATGAACCTGAAGAGTCGGCGCTGGTTTTGGTCCGTCCCAGACTGTCATGGCGTCTTCTTCTTCTTCTTTAGGGGTATTTTCTGCTACAGTGTCCGGCCTGGGGTCTAGGGTCACACAACACGAAAACATGGCACACGGGAAAACATGGGACGCTTCCACACGGTCCGATCTAAAATCAGAGACGGAGGTTCTACTCTGGAGGGACTTATGTTATTATTGTCTCTGGCCTAAGGGAGTCGGGGCAGTGGATTCCGTTCCTCTTTTATTATTATTATTATTATTATTATTATTATTATTATTATTATTATTGCCATGAAGTCTTTTCTGGAACGCGGTTATAAAAGTTCTGCTACTCTGCTATGTACATGTATTTAAAAGCAAGCACGAATATACAGATTTACTTCACAGTATCTTTTCGTTATAGATTATTCTGTCATGAGTAAGAAAAAACACACGTGTCCGAGTGACGCCTTGATATCCGCGGATTCACAGTAACCAAAGAGACAGTTTGGCGGTCGTCGTTTAACGCTGATATTCTCTCAAAGGGAAAGCCGAGTCCGAGTTCGGTAGAAAGACCGTCCACCATTTACCATCCGCCGGTTATTGGTTATGGTCCGCCGGTTAACGTCCGCCGGTTATGTTCCACCGGTTGTGCGTGGCTCGACTGTTTCCTGTTCTCGCGGTAAGGCACTTGAGGAGGATTTGGTTTTCACGGCAGCTCGGACGACACCAGCGCGAGCCCCGAGCTCTGGCGAAGGGGCGGAGCCACGGCGTGCACTGCCTTGGGGCAGTCCGGCGTCAGCACGCGGCCGTTCTCGCCGACGCTGCCCGTGATGGAGAGCCGCGCCTTGTTCCGCATGGCCTCGGTGAAGGTGAGCTGCAACAGACGAAGAGCAGAGAGACAAAGTGGCATATTTACTTTTGCACAGAAATATGACAACAAAAAACAGCATCAGGAAACACAGAAAACTAACAGGTTGTTATTGACAATGGACCCATTTAAAAATGTTTTAAAAAATGGCGCATCAGAGCACCAAATAAAAAATGAATGGGAGAATAAAATGAACTTTGATGTAGACACAAATAATTTGGCAAAGACATCCGTCACATGACCCCGATCAAAAAGTCAATTATGGCCACACCCATCTCCCATCGTGTTACCAAGGCAACAATCCCAAAACCAACATATCCGCCAATGGGACGGGCCGGTGTCAATATCTTATTTTTCCCTGGAGAAATGGTGAGATATATTATTCTAATCCGGAGTAAAACAGTTTTATCTGGTGTTATTTCAGCAGTTTGTCTCTGGAACTCTCAACAGTTTATACCTGGAAGAAGATGATTATTGCATGTGACGTCACACTTAACAAACGTATTGACATAACGTGGTCGGCACGGCAACAGATTAAATAGTTTGCCTCTATCTATGTCACTTCCTGTCGATGTCTAATAAGGAAGTGAAACTAAACTTTTAGCAAAATCGTGGCCTCAGGGAGCGGGGTCTCAGGGGGCTGGGCTTCAGGGGGCGGGGCCTAGGGGGCGGGACTCAGGGGGCGGGGCTCAGGCTGCACTCACCTTCATCCTCTTGGCCTCGTTGCGGGACTTGTAGCAGAATTCGATGAGCGCCACGAGCATCGCGAGGCCCAGGCCGCCCACCAGGATGTAGAAGACGCCCGCCACGTTGGACAGACTCAGCGCCTGAGACGACTTGTCCTGAGGGACGGGGGACAGAGTCAGGCGGGACAAAGGACACGTGTCATACACACATGCAACAACAAACCAAACTACAACAGACACGACAACTGACACGACAACAGACACGACAACTGACACAACAACAGACACGACAACAGACACACGGGTTTAACTTCTTTAACTTCACACGGAGACGTCTCACACACGACAACAGAGTTTAACTTCTACTTCTGCAACAGACACGGGTTTAAAGTGATAGTCTGTAAGTTTGCAAAGATCTTTAATAAACTCTCGATCGGACGTGGCCATAGTAACGCGTTGGCTCTTCTAACCCAGTGCAATGTAATCAAATGGAAACACCACTATTTCCTTCATATTGTTTTGAGCTATTTGAGTCCATTCCTGGTTCTTTGATAATTGTGATTAACCTTATGTTTTTCAATAGAAGGCACAGACTTTAGCTCCATTTGTTCATGGATTTTCCTCTGTCAAAAACGTCAATTATTCTTACTATTATTATATAAATAACATATAAATGACAAATCATTCACTTCTATTTCTATCAATTATAACATTTGTTTCCTCCTTTAAAAAAGTATTTCTGTACTTTTGATATCCAGCTTTACTGCTCCTTTAAGCCGCCTGAGATCCAGAAGCTCAACTCTTTGCTCCATTGTTTAGTGGAAATCAAACAATGGCAAAGTGATAACTCTCTGCAGCTCAGTGCAGACAAAACTGAAACACTGGTTATTGCACCTGATGATTAAACAGTACAGACTTAGGCCAGTCTGTCATTAGTGCAGCACTGTGAGCAGCTGACGAGGAACTGCTTCTTTCAACTTAGAAAATCTCTAAACTCAGGAATATGGTTTCACAGAACGATTTGGAGCTGATCATTCATGCGTTTAGATTATTGTAACAGTTTGTTTTCATGTCTGAGCAAGCAGGACCTTCTCGGCTGCAATTAATGCAAAACTCTGTAGCCAGAATCCTGACCCGACTCACATGTCCCTTATTCTAAACAACAGTGTCCTATAGGATCAAGTTTAAAGTTCTGGTTCTAGTTTTCAGAGCCCTGCATGGTCAGGCTCCTGATCCATTACAGGGTTAGGGTTACATCAAATCCTTACATCAAAATGCAACACCAGGTGGAAGATTTGGCACATTTGATAACATTGGTAAAACATTTAGACTTCCAGACTATCACTTTAACTTCTGCAAAGTCACGAGTTTAACTTCTACAGCGACACATGAGTTTGAAACCTGACGTGGTTTAATCTGTGACGCACGTCTGCAGCTGTGACGGGATAACGCTGTAATAAAAGTGCTGTCCTAAATCTGCAGGGCTCCAGTCGATTCTAGGGCTGGGAATCGATTCGGATTAAACAAATCAAATCGATTCACGATTCAATTTGATTGATTTTGGATTCAGGTAAGGATATCAAAACGTGGCAAAACACAACAAATTATTATTATTTTTGATACCAGTACTTTAACGATACTTGGTTTTTGATACCGATACTAAATTATTTGTCATATTGATAAACAGATTCATAATGTTAAGTTATTTATTAATAATTAATATTTTTTTCCATTTAATTTCTTTTACATTTGTATCATTTATGTATTTCAGGTGAACAACAAGACATTCCCCCCCCCCCCCCCCCATTTTAAAAGTTAACATTTTTTACGACTTGTGTTTCACTTTTTTTCCTTTTAAATGTTGATGACCAAAACATCAAAACTTGAATATTAAGATGTTATATTTATTTTCGGTTCCTGCTGTCGATACTTTAACTGATACAGACTGGTATCGTTTAAAGGTGGTATGAGGTTATGTTTTTTTTATCGATATCGGGCTATTCAAAGGAAATTGATTCAAATCCATGAGTCGATTAATAACCCAGCCCTAGTGGATTCATTACAGACAAAAAACAGACAAAAATCAGAAGAAATGACTAAAAAGTAAAAAAAGACAAAAAGTGAGTGGAGTTTAGCGTCTGACATGCAAACCTCGCGCCACCTGTGAGCCTGCGTGAGCGTGCACTGTGGGCGTGTCCTGACTGTGGGCGTGGCCTCTCTGAAGGGCGGGGCACTGACCTTACTTCCCGAGTCCTTGGGTCCACACTCGCCTTTATCGTACCACCATTTGTTTTTCAGTTTGTCTAAGACGCCGCCTCGCTCAGTTTCAGAACCGCCAGATTTACGGGCGTTCTTGGTTTGGGGAATAACATAAATAACATCATAGACATGTTATCTTATGTTATTGATAAAACACAGCTGCAGTTTGTGACGAGGCCAGAAGACAAACATCTGGATCCATCACTTCAGCCACAGGGACATTCTGCCGGCCCCAAACCCACGGAAACACAAGCTACTAATGCACTCAAATCATGATCAGAATGACTGGAATCAGAGAGGAGTTCACACAAAGATTTGATAAATCTTATAAAAGTGCATAGGGGGCGCTGTGTCCACACCAACATCACTGCAACTTCACCAACCCGTGGAATTAGTTTGATCACTTTTCACCTAGAATAGTCATATTCAATATAGAATATGACTATTCTATGGAGCCCTGGAAGTGACATTGGGCATTTTTTGTGTCTGATATACTATCTCAGGGGAATGAGATTTATCATGGGGATGAGATATTATCATGGGGAATGAGATATTATCTTGGGGAATGAGATGTTATCTTGGGGATGATATATCATCATAGTAGAATGAGATTTTCATGGGAATGAGATTTTCATGGGGGAATGAGATATTATCATGGGGAGATATTATCATAAGGGAATGAGATATTATCATGGGGATATGATATTATCATGGGGAATGAGATATTATCATTCCCAATGATAATATCTAATTTCCCATGATATCTCATTCCCCTAGATAATGTGAAAATGTTTGTTCACATCCAGGGCTCCGTAGTATTTCCTATATAGTGGTCACTATATACTTCACTACAAAAGGGGACATGAGGACATTCGGACACAGCCAGTAAAACCTCTCCATATTTCACAACTTCGTAAAACTGTGTAAAATGTGATTCAGCAGCTCGTAAAATAATGTTAAAGGTCATTTATTATAGGCTTATATTCACTTCTTTAGGTCATAACTACAAGATTTGAATCACAATCACAGTCTGTATTATTTCCGTTTTCATATTATATTAGTGTTTTATTCTGATATGTGTTTTACACTGATGCCTGATGTGGAGAAATGATACGACTGAAAACTTATATAAGCAAACTGATATTATATTTACAAGGTTCAATAAACCTCCAATATGACTATTCTATTATATGGAGCCCTGCAAGTGGCATCGGGCATTTTTTTGGTCTTTTTTTTGTCTTCCCCCGAGAATGATAATATCTCATTCTCGGGGAATGAGATATTATCATGGGGAATGAGATATTGTCATGGGGTAATGCGCTATTATCATGGGGATGAGATATTATCATGGGGAATGAAATATTATCATGGGGATGAGATATTATCATAGGAGAATTAGATATTATCATGGGGAATGAGATATTATCATGGGGAATGAGATATTATCATGGGGAATAGGATATTATCATGGGGAATGAGATGTTATCATAGGAGAATGAGATATTATTATGGAGAATGAGATATTATCATGGGGAATGAGATATTATCATAAGGGAATGAGATATTATCATAAGGGAATGAGATATTTTCATGGGGAATGAGATATTATGGGAATGAGATATTCATGAATGAGATATTTCATGGGGAATGATTATCATGGGATGAGATATTATCATGGGGAATGAGAATATTATCATGGGGATGAGATATTATCATAGGAATAGATATTATCATGGGGAATGAGATATTATCATGGGAATGAGATATTATCATGGGGATAGATATTATCATGGGAATGAGATGTTTATCATGGAGAATGAGATATTATATGGAGAATGAGATATTATCATGGGAATGAGATATTATCATAAGGGAATGAGATATTATCATAAGGGAATGAGATATTTTCATGGGAATGAGATATTATGGGAATGAGATATTATCATGGGAATGATATTATCATGGGGAATGAGATATTATCATGGGGAATGAGATATTATGTGGAATGAGATATTATTGGGGAATGAGATATTATCATGGGGAATGATATTATCATAGGGAATGAGATATATCATGGGAATGAGATATATCATGGGAATGAGATATTATCATGGGGAATGAGATATTATCATGGGGAATGAATATATGGAATGAGATATATCATGGGGAATGAGATATTATCAGGGGAATGAGATATTATCATAGGGGAATGAGATATTATCGTGGGAATGAGATATTATGGGGAATGAGATATTATCATGGGGAATGAGATATTATCATGGGGAATGTGATTTATTATGGAAATGAGATATTATCGTGGGGAATGAGATATCATGGGAATGAGATTTATCATAGGGAATGAGATATTATCGTGGGGAATGAGATATATGGGGAATGAGATATTATCATGGGGAATGAGATATTATCATGGGGAATGTGATATTATATGGGGAAGATATATCATCATAGGAGAATGAGATCTTTTCATGGAGAATGAGATATTATCATGGGGAATGCGATATCATAAGGGAACAAGATATTATCATGGGGAATGTGATATTATCATGGAAAATGCGATATTATGGGGAATGATATATTATCATGGGGAATGATATATCATCATAGGAGAATGAGATCTTTTCATGGGGAATGAGATATTATCATGGGGAATGCGATATCATAAGTGAACAAGATATTATCATGGGGAATGTGATATTATCATAGGGGAATGAGATATTTTCATGGGGAATGAGATATTATCATGGGGAATGAGATATTTTCATGGGGAATGCGATATCATAAGGGAACAAGATATTATCATGGGGAATGTGATATTATATGGGAATGAATATTATCATGGGGAATGATATATCATCATAGGAGAATGAGATCTTTTCATGGGGAATGAGATATTATCATGGGGAATGCGATATCATAAGGGAAAAGATATTATCATGGGGAATGTGATATATCATAAGGGAACAAGATATTATCATGGGGAATGAGATATTATCATAGGGGAATGAGATATTTTCATGGGGAATGTGATATTATTATGGGCAATGAGATATTATCATGGGGATGAGATATTATCATGGGAATGATATATCATCATAGGAGCATGAGATATTATCATGGGGAATGAGATATTATCATAAGGGATTGAGATATTATCATGGCGAATGAGATATTATCGTGGGGAATGAGATATTACATGGGGAAATGAGATATCATGGGGAATGTGATATTATCATGGGAAATGAGAGGTTATCATAGGAGAATGGGCTATTATCATGGGGGAATGAGATATTATCATGGGGATGAATATTATCATGGGGAATGCTATATCATCATAGGAGAATGAGATATTTTCATGGGGGAATGAGATATTATCATGGGGAATGTGATATTATTATGGGAATGAGATATTATCATGAGGAATGCGATATTATCATAGGGGAATGAGATATTTCATGGGGGAATGAGATATTATCATGGGGAATGTGATATTATTATGGGGAATGAGATATTATCATGGGGATGAGATATTATCATTGGGAATGATATATCATCATAGGAGAATGAGACATTATCATGGGGAATGAGATATTATCATAAGGGAATGAGATATTATCGTGGGGAATGAGATATTATCGTTAGATTATCACATTCCCCAATGATAATATCTAATTTCCCATGATATCTCATTCCCCTAGATAATAAGAAAATGTTTGTTCACATCCAGGGCTCCGTATTATTCCCTATATAGTGGTCACTATATACTTCACTACATAGGGGGACATGAGGACATTCGGACACAGCCAGTAAACCTCTCCATATTTCACATCTTCGTAAAACCGTGTAAAATGTGATTCAGCAGCTCGTAAAATAATGTTAAAGGTCATTTATTTTAGGCTTATATTCACTTCTTTAGGTCATAACTACAAGATTTGAATCACAATCACAGTCTGTATTATTTCCGTTTTCATATTATATTTGTGTATTACACTGATGCCTGATGTGGAGAAAATGATACGACTGAAAACTTATATAAGCAAACTGATATTTTATTGCAAGGTTCAATAAAATCTCATGAAGAAAGTCACCTCTCCTGATATCGGATATCGGCCGATACTCAGCCCCACAGGATCGGTGCATCTCGCCTGAATATACAGTATCTTTATCAGGATGTTTCTTGTTTTGATCGTGATTCAAAGTTTAACCTGTATCGCCGCCAGTGAGGACATGGTAGAGCTGGTGTGGACAGAGCGCCCTCTGGTGGAGCCTCTGGCCTGAGCGCCCCTGGTGGAGCTGAGCGACCCCCTGGTGGAGCTGAGCGACCCCCGGTGGAGCCTGAGCGCCCCTGGTGGAGCATGAGCGCCCCCTGGTGGAGCCTGAGCGCCCCTGGTGGAGCCTGAGCGCCCCTGGTGGTCCCGGCAGACGCCCCTGTGGCCTCACACACACACATACAGACGTTAGACGGGCACAGGGCTCAGCGGCTGACCTTCTCACCGCCGCCGCCGCTGCCACACTCTCCTTTGTCGTACCACCACTTGTTTTTTAGTTTGTCCAACAGGCCCTGCTCATTGAGCTTTAGCACAGCCAGGTTTACGGCGCTTCTTCAAAAGCACAGAGAGATGGAAGAGTGAGAGACGGGAGAACAGGAGGACGGGAACAAGAGCGAGAGTGGGCGGGGCCTGACGAGCGAAAACCAGGCTAACGATACCGATACCTGAACAATACTTTTTTCGAAACCTATACTCAAATATTTGTCGTCTAGAACCAGAAACAGATTAATAATGATAATTTATTCCTTTCCTTCCATAATTCTTTGCATTCGTATCATTTATTTTGGTGAAACAACCAAGAAACTTCCTTTAACAACAAAAGGGAAGAAAAACACTTTACACATTTTTCCAATGTAATTTTTCGTCTAAAACAACACATAGAAACTTCACTTGCTTGACTCTTTTATACCGACTCCATCAATTGTAATTTTCACATTTTCGAGTTTGCTATGATTACTGAAAATCATTTGTTTGTCCCAATTTTCCAACATTCCTACATTTTCCAGTTCCAGTCGCCTGAACGCAGCATCAAAGTCGACTCTGAACGTCTAAACTGAACATGCTGCGATCTGATTGTCTCGTTCCAGGCCCCGCCCCCTCGCTCGCATCATTATAAACAAAGCATCACAGCAGAAAGAAGCCAAAGCAAACGTTCGTGGGAGACATTTGACTCGGCGGCGGTGATCGAGGAGAGGGGCGTG
The DNA here is from genome assembly GCA_007210695.1 of Neogobius melanostomus. Lineage (NCBI taxonomy): Eukaryota > Metazoa > Chordata > Actinopteri > Gobiiformes > Gobiidae > Neogobius > Neogobius melanostomus. The sequence goes on along the minus strand of VHKM01000584.1, from coordinate 196,354 downwards.
TCCCGCTCCTCCTCAGCCGTAAGCCCCGCCTCCTCGCGCTGAGTCACAGACGAGACGAAGGACTCGCACTCCTCAAACTATATTAGTCTCTAACAAAGACTTTCATCTGGAAACAAAAACTAATCCTCCAATTCATTGTTCTTTTACATAACATATTAGTCATAATTACTTAGTGTATCGTGATGAGTTTGTGGCTAAAGTGCATCGTTAAAATGAACAATAACACTTGCCGTTCTCAGTCCTTACAGCTAAAATCCTTGTGTGTAAATGTTCAAACATTTATTATTTATAAATGTTTCTACATTTGGTCAGTATTTGTGAATGAATAAGCGTGGGAAGACCAGGGAGCGCTACAGCCATGTTGGACTTAATGTTCAGAACTGTTCTAAAAAAACAAAACATAAATATACATTTTTCCCCCAAAAATGTTCGACAAAATTTAGAGAAAAAAATATATATTTTTGTTTCCGAAATGTAAAAAAAAAAAAAAAACTCTGGACATCCCCCCCCCCCAAGAAAAAGTGTTCAAAAATTAATTAAAAACTTTTTTTAAATTCAACTGAAAATTTTCAATCGTTTTTCTCACACAAAGGAAACAAAGGAAATGACCATATTTGGATTACAGCGTCATCTCAGTCACTGCCTTTCGTGCAACACGTGGATACCAAACATGTATTTGTGAATGAATAAGCGCGGGGGAAAGTTCTGTTTCAAATGTCTCCCACGACTCGTCCTCGTCCTGCAAACTCAACAGAATGATGTCATCAGGTGGCACAGTGGTTATCTGAGCAGCACATGCCAGAGCTTTACCTGAGTCCCAGAGCTGAAGAGGAACACGGTTAGACACATGCACAAACTGTCCCACAAAGTTAAAGCCTGTCCCCAGAGTGTCCCCCCAGACTGTCCCCAGAGAGTGTCCCCCCAGACTGGTCCCCAGAGTCCCCAATGTCCCCGACAGAGTGTCCCCAGACTGTCCCAGCGTGTCCCAGACTGTCCCCAGAGAGTGTCCCCCAGACTGTCCCCAGAGAGCGTCCCCAGACTGTCCCGAGAGTCCCCAATGTCCCCAGAGTGTGGTCCCCAGAGCGTGTCCCCCAGAGCGTGTCCACCAGACTGTCCCCCAGTGTCTTCCCTAGGGCTGGGCACCGTAAAAAAAATTAATACCAGTACTTTAACGATTCTTGGTTTTCGATACCGGATTTATTTGAGCTGAAACAAGTGAGTCATTTCAGGGTTTCTGAGGAGAATTAAACAAATTGGTGGCCTTAAATGCCTTAAATGTCATTAAAAAGTATAGATTGGATTCAAACTGGTATGTGAGGACACATTACCCCTTAACCCCCACCTTTCCAAGTGCATTTTCACCAGTTCGGCTTTACTCAAATCTAAAAGCTTCTGGACCTGACAGCTTACGGGTCTGTAACACCTCAATTGAAAGCTAAGACCGACAAAAGTGATCAAAACTTCTTCCTTGTTGTTGTTTGTCGTCAAGTTTTAATCATTTTTGTCCCGTTTTCATTGCTTTTTTGTAGCATTTTGCCGCATGTTGTGTTTCAGTGAGGAAGAGCTTAGGCCTTAGCTTTCAAATGAGGCGTTACTCTGGCCTATAGACCGTAAGCTCTCAGGTCAAGAAGCTTTTACATTTGAGTAAAGCTGAACTGGTAAAAATGTGTTTGGAAAAGGCTGGGGTTAAGGGGTTAATGCTGTCCCTGGAAAAACAAACCTGAATCTGATAACATCACATTATTTTCCATTCCTGTCAGTTTATTCAATATCATACACACAGTACCCAGCCCGAGTCCCCCCAGTGTCCCCCAGAGTCCCTCTGTGTCCCCCAATGCCCCCATAGTGTCCCCAGAGTCCCCCATAGTGTCCCAGTGTCCCCCATGCTCAGAGAGAGGCTGCACTTTGGCCTGAACCACACGGACCGTCTCTGGACTCACTGAGATGGTAAACAAAAGAGAGAAAGACGTAAAAAGAAGAAACATGTGGTTTTACGTCGCTGCGTCACACAGTCTTCATCGCTCCCTGATCTGGAGGAAAGTCTTTTCAAACTTATCCAGAAAGTCCCGAGTCTTTATGTGTTTTTATGTCAGTTCCTCCTAAAGCCTGTGCAGTCAGATGGCCTTCACGTGAGGGTTGTTTTGGATCATTACAGTTACCTCTGGTCAGGGCAGTAACTGACTCTGCTGTGACGCCGCGTCACCAGAAAGTCTGACCGGCTGGAGAAGAGTTGGAGACTCGAGGTGCCGCTGGTCACAAAGATTCCTCTGAGACGTCCCTGCAATGTCTCCAAAACCTCAAACCTCCGACATCCCAAAGAGTCGTGTGGAGTCTCTTTGTGATCTCCTCAGTCTCCGTCAGGTCTCAGGTCTCTTGCAGAGACGTCACAGAAACGTCTCACAGGTTGAAATAGTGTTTGCAACGTTGCCACAACTGCTTGAGACCTGGAGACTCCATGATCTCCAGGGGTCGTCTCAGAGACATTTCTGTGACCAGCGACACCTCGAGTCTCCAACTCGTCTCTAGGCCGGTGAGACAGGCTCTTTACATCGCTCTAACGGGAGCACTGGTTGGATCTTTTCTGCTGAAGGACGAGCTCTGCAAGATCCAGTGTGAACATGAGCCACATCTCAGACTCTAAAGTCTCACATTTTTACAAAAAACATGAGGAACTTATAAGTGTATAAAGGTTTGGATTAGCTCCAGTATAACGGCATGACATCAGCAAAATGCAGAGATTTTATAGTTTTATAAATAACATGTGTGTGTGTGTAACCAGATGTTTCTGCATGTGGAACAGAACAACGTGAGTGAAGGAACTCTGGTTTACACACAGTCTGACTCAGTGCTGCCGTGTCGTCCTCAGAGTCTGGACTTCAGGAATCGTGAGACTCTGGACCTGAGGGAGGGAAGGACAGATGACTTATGATGGAAATGGACAAACTGTTTTGGAGAGGGTGCAGGAGGTTCCTATGAGCAGGACCTGTTCAGTTTGAGGAAGTTGGAAGAGTTTAGAGTGAATGTCTTGTAGACTGAGGGAGGATGGAGGAGATGACGATGGTCGCGTAGCTGTGGAAATGGATTTGTGTTTGCGAAAGACGTAAAGATGTGGAAAATGTAGGTCAGTGGTTCCCAAACCCTGCTGATTGTGAACCCCTTGAGTTATTTACTATATCGCACATTTCACACACAATGTTCATTTATCCTCCGAACACCTTCTACCCCCAGAATCTTGCCAACATTATTACAAAGTGAGGGGATTAAGAGGTTAACTGAAAATGCTAAAGCTACTCTAGTCCCACACCCCTGTTTGGGTGCACACTGATGTAGATGATGAAGAGGAGGGGCCCGAGCACAGAGCCCTGGGGCACACCAGCAGGGACAGGGAAAGTGTTAAACTGTTCCACATCCATCCAGTCCCTTTGCGACTCTACATTCAGAGTTTAGTTCATTTATTTTGAAGGACAATAAAACATTTAGCAGGATGCTAATTTCCATCTGTCGTCCTTAACAAGGCAGACATAAGGACGTCATATATCATAGAACTGGAGAGTCAACTTTTACTGATGTCAAACCTCTGACCAAACCTCTGACACGGCGGCGCTGAGTCAAAGTGTGGAAGAGAGAGGAACATGTTGTTCTATTACAGACGCACAAATGTGTTTGAAATAGTAAAACCTCAAACTAAAGCCTGAGGTTGTGTGGTCCGTGTGGTCCGGGCACCATGTGCGAGCCCCGCCCCTCAGCTCGGTGAGGGGGCGGGGCCTGGGCAGAGGGAGGCGGGGAAGGCGGCACATCAGGGAAGGTGGAATACCGTAACAACACTGTCATATTGTTACAGAACTCCACCCACCTTAGCTGTGAACCCTTGGGCGTGGCCACGCCGTAGCCTTTGGAGTCCAGGTTCCCGCCCACTTTCATGGTGTCGCAGGGTTTGCGCTGCTCCGTGTACTCGTTCATGGTGGACTCCAGGAGGAAGGCGTATTTCCCTTTGGACTTCCTCACGCGGGCCACGCCCTCCGCTGTCGTCTTGGTGAAAACCGTGGGCTCGGCCGACTTCATGTAGCCCCACATCTTCTCGTACACCGCGATCTTGGAGCGCTGCGGACACAGGGCACACGCATGATGTCACACGCGCATGACGTCACACGCACATTACGTCACACACGCATTCTCACACGCGCATTAGTCACACGCGCACGATGTCACACATGCATCGTACACGCACATTACGTCACCGCGCGTGATGTCACATGCATACGTCACACGCACATTACGTCACACGCGCACGATGTCACACATGCATGACGTCACACGCGCATGACATCACACCGCACGATGTCACACGGCATGACGTCACATGCGGGATGTCACACATGCATGACGTCACACGCACATTACGTCACACGCGCACGATGTCACACATGCATGACGTCACACGCACATTACGTCACACGCGCGTGATGTCACACATGCATGACGTCACACGCACATTACTCACCCGCACGAGTCACACATGCATACGTCACACGCCAGACATCACACGCGCACGATGTCACACGCGCATACTCACATGCCGTGATGTCACCATATGACGTCACACCACATTACGTCACAACCGCGCACGATGTCACACATGCATGACGTCCACGCACATTACGTCACACGCGCGATGTCAACATGCATTACGTCACACACAGCATGACGTCACACCGATGTCACCCCACATGTCACACGCGCATGACGTCACATGCGCACGAATTCACTTATTTACGCGTCATTCAATAAAAATACGCCGTTAAATACGCCGCTTTTTAAAATCAAACGCCGCTTTCAAATAAAACGCCGTTTCGAACGGCGTTTTATGTCCAGAGACCAATTAGGCCCAAAGCGTCCCGCCTTAATGAGAACATCAGAGCCTGAAATGAACTTATTTTAACCATGACCTTGTGTCACACGTGTCCTATGTGTGTGCCCTCTCTGTGACGTTGTGCGTGTGTGACGTCGTGTACGGCAAGCCATGTGTGCCAAAATTCATCACTTATTTACGCGTCATTCAATAAAAATACGCCGTTAAATACGCCACTTTTTAAAATCAAACGCTGCTTTCAAAATAAATGCCGTTTCGAATGCCGTTTGATTTTCAAAATAAACGGCGCATGATACGCCATCCAGAGTGTATGATAATGGGATTTATTTTAACCAATACTATTCAATCTTGCTCAGCCAATCAGTAAATACAAGGACAAGACCTCACTAAAAGATCACGAGAGGCAGATCACTTTCAGAATGTCTTATTTTAATTAGGGTTAGATGTGCAAACCTTGTAGTCATACCCCAGAAGAAAAAGGGGGTTCCACAAAGTATTAAGTCATGCTGTATGAATACTTATGCACGCCCCACTTTTCACTTTTCTATTTTTTAAAATAACAGAATCATGTATCATTTTGCTTTCACTTCACAGTTGTCTGTTACTTGTGTGTGAACTTCAGTAAAAAATTCAAAATAAAATCTTTATGGTTGTAAACATGGCAAATGTGCAAAAGGTCAAGGTGTAAGTACTTTCGAGAGCCACTGTATATTAATATTAGGATTTGTAAACAGTCACTGCTTCTCTATATGTTGTTGCAGTTTCTTAATATGCCACTAGGTGGCTGCGAGACAAAATTGGTTGATGGTATTTGCACAATATATTGTTTGAACGTGAATTCACTTTCAATTAAATGTGCTTACAAAAGGTTAACATGTTAAATGATAAACAAAGAATTGCTATATGTATCCACGTTGAAAAGAAAAGGCAAAATAAACAGCATTCAGCGCCCGGGGTTCGAACCCATGAAAAGAACACAAAGAATATTTAGAGCCACGTGCTCTACCCACCACACTATCCTGTCATATGAAATGATTTGGTCCTAAACTTATATTTGGAACTAGTAAGATTAGTACAAAATATTTATATAACCCCTATGTTGCAGAGGCAACATATATTTTGTACTAATGTTAATCTTTATACTTAAATTGCATTAACGTATATATTTAATGTAATTATGGATCGTCTAGATAGAATTAAATGCTAATTTGAAAATAAAGACATTCTGAAAGTGATCTGCCTCTCGTGATCTTTTAGTGAGGTCTTGTCCTTGTATTTACTGATTGGCTGAGCAAGATTTAATAGTATTGGTTAAAATAAATCCCATTATCATACACTCTGGACGGCGTATCATGCGCCGTTTATTTTGAAAATCAATCAAACGCCGTTTCGAACGGCGTTTGATTTTGAAAGCGGCGTTTGATTTTAAAAAGCGGCGTATTTAACGGCGTATTTTTATTGAATGACGCATAAATAACTGATGAATTTGGCACACATGGCTTGCCATACACGACGTCACACGCGCACGACGTCACAGAGAGGGCACACACATAGGACACATGTGACACAAGGTCATGGTTAAAATAAGTTCATTTCAGGCTCTGATGTTTTCATTAAGGGGGACACTTTGGGCCTAATTGGTCTCTGGACATATAAACTTTAACCTGGAAACAAAAAAATATCCCTAATCGTTTAAATATTGTACTGATTCAGTGTTTCTCCATAGATTTATATAGAAAATTGTCATTTCAAGGCCATTTTCTTTCTCGTTGGTGTGACGATGCCTCAGTCACTCCTTCAGACTCTGAACTTTACAGTCTTGGACTGAACAATATTAAGGTCTTACCCTGATGAAGGTCTTACCTGGTGGAGTTCTTGCCCTGGTGGAGGTCTTACCCTGAGAACATCTTACCCTGATGAAGGTCTTACCCTGATGAAGGTCTTACCCTGGTGGAGGTCTTACCCTGGTGGAGGTCTTGCCCTGGGGGAGGTCTTACCCTGATGAAGGTCTTACCTGGTGGAGGTCTTACCCTGGTGGAGGTCTTACCCTGGTGGAGGTCTTACCTGATGAGGTCTTACCCTGGTGGAGGTCTTGCCTGGGAGGTCTTACCCTGTGGAGGTGTTGCCCGGGGAGGTCTTACCCTGGTGAAGGTCTTGCCCTGGGGGAGGTCTTACCCGGTGGAGGTCTTGCCCTGGGGAGGTCTTACCCTGATGAAGGTCTGCCTGGGGAGGTCTTGCCCTGGTGGAGGTGTTGCCCTGGGGGAGGTCTTACCCTGGTGAAGGTCTTGCCTAGGTACCCTGATGAAGGTCTTGCCCTGGTGGAGGTCTGCCTGGTGAGGTCTTGCCCTGGTGGAGGTCTTGCCCTGATGAAGTCTTGCCCTGGGGGAGGCTACCTGGTGGGCACCCTGGGGGGTTGCCTGGGGAGGTCTACTGGGGAGGTCTTGCCTGGGGGTTGCCTGATGAAGGTTTGTGGGGGGTCTTGCCTGGGAGGCTACCCTGGTGGAGGTCTTGCCCTGGGGAGGTCTTACCTGATGAAGGTCTTACCCTGGTGGAGGTCTTACCCTGATGAAGTCTTGCCCTGGGGAGGTCTTACCCTGGTGGAGGTCTTACCCTGGTGAGGTCTACCCTGATGAAGGTCTTACCCTGATGGAGGTCTTACCCTGAAGAACATCTTACCCTGAAGAACTCTTTGGTGGAGCCCGAGTCCAGCGTGCCGTAGGCGATGTCCATCTGCTTGGCGAGGTCTTCTGCGCTCTCGATGGGCGACACCATTCGCTCCACGGTGAGGAAAGCAGCGAGGTTAGCCGTGTAGGAGGAGATGATGATGAGCGTGAAGAACCACCAGACTCCGCCCACGATGCGTCCTGACAGAGACCTGCAGAGAGGGGGAGGAGCTTATTAATCTGACATGAACAAATCAAACCCACGAGAGCCTTTACGATCATCCGTCTGTGGATTTTACTTTGACTCAGTTATTTGTCTCTTCACTTCAGGACCAAAGGCACAAAGTCCTACATTCTGAAGATCCACAACATCGACATAAAGTCACGATCATCAGCCCAGAGTCAGAGTCTCCATCACGATTTAAACAAACTTCTGAAGAATCGAAACACAGTGCTCTGGCAAATCCAGGCAAAATCACCAAAAACATGTACAACAGGTCAGGATAAAGGAGAGTGAGGGATGATGGATGGAAATGAGCTCAAGGCTTCACTTTATATTTATTTATTTTATTCATTTATTTATCAGGGACGATGCAGTCGAGTGTCTGTCCCTGTTGGGCCTTTACACACAAAATCACCTGCTCTATAACCGTAGACTCTGACATTTTCATATTTTATTATCTCTTTATTCAGATTTTTCACTAAAGGGATATTTCAGGATTTTTGACATTGGGCCTCATTTCCTAGTTATCCAGAGTGTTGTTGATGTCTGGAGATATTTTTTCTTAAATTCATGCAGTTCTTATATTTGAAGAGTCTAGGGCGCTAGGCTAATGCTAGGCTAGTGCATTTCTATGGTATCAGTTAGCCTGCATTAAAAACAGTCTGACCCACTCCACAGTGCACCTGAGGTAAATCACTTATAACACCAGACTAACCATATAAATGTCTGTGTTAATAGAATCATTTAAAATAACTTATATTTGAGCAGCATCAGCTTTGTGGCTGTAAGCTAATGCAGCGGCGGAGTGATCTGCGAGAAATAGTCCCTCAAATGTGGTAATTCATGTGATACAAGGTCAGTTATATTTCAAACATGATTCTATTAACACAGACATTTATATGGTTAGTCTGGTGTTATAAGTGATTTAGCTCAGGTGCACTGTGGAGTGGGTCACACTGTTTTTAATGCAGGCTAACTCATACCATAGACATGCACTAGCCTAGCATTAGCCTAGCGCCACTAGACTCTTCAAATATAAGAACTGCATGAATTTAAGAAAAAAATATCTCCAGACATCAACACACTCTGGATAACTAGGAAATGAGCCCAATGTCAAAATCCTGAATATCCCTTTAACTTAACCAGTAATAAATCGCTGAACTAAAGTGCAGGTCACATTTTCTGTCCCAAACTTTAATCTGAGTCTAACATTGATTTGGCTCAAACAAAACAAACATTTTAAAGCCAATCAGAAACCAGAATGAGTCCAACCACTAAAAAAAAGAGAAAAACCTCAACATCTCCAAACCTCGTCCTATAAAGTTTAACCTCCAGCTAAAGCTCAATGACTGAACTCTGGCTGTTCTTAGCTTTCAAATGAGGCCCATCGTCAGGTTAAACAAATGAGACCCGACTGAAGAGAATTATTCTGAGCTTGTGGCAGTTTGTATTTGCTGCGTTTGAAAACATGGCTTTGAATCAGAGCAGGAGAACTGTAGTGAGACGAAGGCGCCACCAGGGGAGCTCTGCTCTTCTCTGGTGCAGCCACTGTTTGTTTATGTGACGATTAAAGCCTGTCGCCTCGTGTGCTGTGTCTCCCCCGAGAGGCAGAGGGGGAGGAGGGGGGAGGAGGGAGGGGGAGAAGGAGGGGGGAGGGGGAGGAGGGAGGGGGAGGAGGAGGGGGGGGAGGAGGAGGGGGAGGAGGAGGAGGAGGAGGGGGGAGAGAGAGAGAGAGAGCGCTGAGCGGACGGAGGTCGTGAGGAGAATTTCAAAGCGTTTATGCTGCAATGAGGAGAAAACCGCGTCCCCCCACGGAGCCAAGCAAACCTCCCCCTCCTCCCCCTCCTCCCCCCGGCCCTGTCAGGGAGGGGGGAGGAGGGGGGAGGAGGGGGGGGAGCTTCACTGCCTCAGAAATATGAGCTGCTCCTCTGGAGTCACAGAGGGTTAGAATGAAGTTCACAATAACGTTTGCTGCAGAACCGAGGCTTCAATAATATAATCAAATACAAATATTCTCAGCATTATTGTTTAGGGTTCGTGCTTCACAGAAGGTCCCGGGTTCGTTTCCCACCTGGACGGGGCCTTTCTGTGGAATAACCGTTTGATACAATTCAGTTAAAGTAACTAAAGCATTTTGATGATGTAGGAAACAGAGCTATGTTTTAGAATGTTTGAGATTGTAATGTCAGTTATCCCACAGGGGCACACTGTCGTTGTGTCGTTGGGCAAGACACTTCACCCACATTGTCTCCAGTGTCTGCGTACACTGGTGTATGAATGACAGTCTCTCCTCTCTCCCCGTCTGATCCGTGGCTGCTCTGGTGGATTTGTGGAGGTGGCTCAGTATAAAAGGCTGTGTTCGTGGGTTAATGGAGCTAAAGCTCGATAAGGTTTAAACTGAGGAGCTGCAGCCAAAGCCCACACAGGCTTCAGCAGGAGGAGGAAACATCTGGATGAACTCAAAGAGAAGCTCCTACGTCCTTTTGCTCGGGTTTATCTGAGCTCTGACTCTTCCTCCTCACAGTTTGGTGTAATCTCTGTGGTTTCTGTTTATTCCTTTGGACCAAACTCAAAGTCTGAGGTCTTTAGGTGGTTCTGCTGTGAATCCACATGTCAGAGTTTGGAAAGTGTTTAACCTCTTTAGACCTAAGCTCGTCCTCGTTTTTGTGGCTTCATCAGTAACATTATAATAAAAACGAAATGTGGCAAAAACGTAATAATAATATATTTGTACAGTCGCAGTTGAACTTAAATATCAACAAGAAGAAATGGGAGACCAAGTGTTGCTTTAGCTTTGAATGTTAAATGAGGTAATGTTGGTGAAACAAAAACAGTTTAATAATTGCAGCACAAGGAGCACATGGCTAATTATTCTGCATAAACAAAAGTCTGTTCCTACAGAGGCTTCTTTCTGACTCCTCAGTAAAAGAAGCTCTGTAAAGGAAACGAGGAACCGTTCTGCTGATTGTCCTCAGTGAGTTTTGAAGTGGCAGGTGTTAGCGGCAGGTGTTAGCGGCAGGTGTTAGCGGCAGGTGTTAGCGACAGGTGTTAGCGACAGGTGTTAGCGGCAGGTGTTAGCGACAGGTGTTAGCCGCAGGTGTTAGCTGCAGGTGTTAGCGACAGGTGTTAGCGGCAGGTGTTAGCGGCAGGTGTTAGCGACAGGTGTTAGCGACAGGTGTTTGTGGCAGATGAATTAATAGAATCAGCGGCTCTAAAGTCACGTCCGACACAAAGAACAGAAGATTATTATAATATTATACTTTATTTTAGGCATTTGAACCTCCAGGCTTTACTTTAATATGTTTTTAGTTTTAAAGCGTCTGCTGCTTCGTTTCCTTCTGGAAATGAGACTTAACGACTAAAACTCTCTTGGATGAAGAAACTTTACCATGAATTTGAGTTGGTTTTAACTGATTTAACTCTTTAGGCCTCCCTCTGCACATCAGTATAAGGTAAAGAAGCATGTGATCCTCACTCAGCCAATCAGAAGAGATCACCCTACATCACAGATCCTGCCTCTGTGGCATTTGACCAATCAGCAGAGACCGCACACTCTCAACTTCCTGTTTTCTCTGAAGTCTGGGGCACCATCCGAAACCACTAAATTGTAGCCTCTAAGTCCTAACACTAGCAACTAATCCTTAACCTTTCATGGCTCAGCTGTTAGATCTCTATGCAGTTAGTGAACTAGAGCTTCAGCAGCATTTGCCCAATTCCACCGTCCTTACCCAGGGGAAGGGGAAGTGACATCACCAACAGCTGTGTTTCTTCTTCTTTAAAGTTCAGTGCAGGCCAAACAAAAGCGCGTACCGCCACCTACTGTATATTGTCCAACAACAACATAGTGTCCAAATAAAGACATTTAAGGTGAAAAAAAGAGAAACATCCAAATGATCCTTCACATTTCCCTTTATTTTATCTCAACAGCTGTTTCATAAAGCTACAGTATGCAAATTAGCCATGTGGCTTAAGTTTATACTAAATGAAGCAAAAGCACAAACTGCTTCCTTTAAGAAATTTACTGAGGAGGCTCTTTAAAACCATGTGACTGAGCTGTGGGGACGACAACATGTATGAAGTCACTTTTATAAAGTTTGTCTTGTGCAGAATTTTTTTAATTATTAAATGTGAACCTGTCAATCAACAGTGGTTGCGCATGAATCACTCGAGGGTGGGGGCGAGGGGGGTGGGGAGATTGGCGCAGTGGCTTATGGGATGGCACATAGCTCCTAATCGCCATTAAGTTAGCATCAGAGGTCCCTATGCTAAAGTGGCTATGATAGTTAGCATCAGAGGTCCCTATGCTAAAGTGGCTATGATAGTTAGCATCAGAGGTCCCTATGCTAAAGTGGCTATGATAGTTAGCATCAGAGGTCCCTATGCTAAAGTGGCTATGATAGTTAGCATCAGAGGTCCCTATGCTAAAGCGGCTATGATAGTTAGCATCAGAGGTCCCTATGCTAAAGTGGCTATGATAGTTAGCATCAGAGGTCCCTATGCTAAAGTGGCTATGATAGTTAGCATCAGAGGTCCCTATGCTAAAGTGGCTATGATAGTTAGCATACAGGTCACTTTCCCTAACTCCTTCCTAACTGAAAGCCCAATTCGGACGCATCTTATCATGGCGGACGCTGACGACACATCTGGTTTGGCGTAAGACCTCTCACCAATTTACTGGTTTCGGATGGAGCATGAGAAAGACCCAAGTCTGGCTAAACTCCTGGTAGATTTCTTTACACAACTGTAAAACTGACCCTGGTGAGTTTAATACATTTTATTGGTGAATAATTGTGCTCAGTGATGATTTACAGAGCCTCTGGAAAGTACTAATACACCTTGAACCTTTTCACATTTTGTCATGTTTACAACCCTAAACATAACGATTTTATTTGAATGTTTTACTGAAAGTTCACACACAAGTAACAGACAACTGTGAAGTGAAAGCAAAATGATACATGATTCTGTTATTTTACAAAAAATAGAAAAGTGAAAAGTGGGGCGTGCATAAGTATTCATACAGCATGACTTAATACTTTGTGGAACCCCTTTTGCTGCAATAACAGCAGCAAGTCTTCTGGGGTATGACTACAAGGTTTGCACATGTAGAGACTGACATTTTAGCCCATTCCTCTTTACAAAACAACTCAAGCTCTGTCACATTAGAAGGAGAGCATTTGTGAACAGCAGTTTTCAGGTCTTTCCACAGATGTTCAATAGGATTTAGGTCAGGACTTTAACTGGGCCATTCTAACACATTAATATGTTTGTTTTTAAACCATTCCATTGTAGATTTAGCTTTGTGTTTAGGGTCATTGTCCTGCTGGAAGGTGAATCTCCGCCCCAGCCTCAATTCTCTTGCTGACTCCAGCAGGTTTTCCTCCAAAATGTCCCTGTATTTGGCTTCATCCATCTTCCCAACTATTCTTACAATCTTCAGTGGTCCTTAACATTCCTAATTGCAGTCATTAGGAATGTTATAAAGGCAATTTAATGCACTCAAAAAATGCTGTATGAATACTTATGCACGCCCCACTTTTCACTTTTCTATTTTTTGTAAAATAACAGAATCATGTATCATTTTGCTTTCACTTCACAGTTGTCTGTTACTTGTGTGTGAACTTTCAGTCAAAATTCAAAATAAAATCTTTACGTTTATGGTTGTAAACATGACAAAATGTGAAAAGGTTCAAGGTGTATTAGTACTTTCACAAGGCACTGTATGTGTTGGTTTTGGAGGATGGAGTGAAATAAGTGAAATTACAGCATGAAAAAGGCAGGACCATATTTGATCACTTAATCCTAAGGTGAATGAGTTTTGTCCATTTTTAGACATTTGCACCTGTTATACAAACTTACAGACAAAAGAACCAATAAACCCCAGGACTGTGTTTTTATGTTGCTAAAGGTTATTTTTAGTCAAATAATATTGGAGGTGACTGACCCCGCCCACATGACAAAAGCTCTGGCCTATGACAGGTGAGATCATTCAAGCATCAATATCATGAAACACTTGCCAGGCCTGCCAAACGACATGCCTTTTCATAGATATTTCAAAGACATATAGTCTGGGAGCGAGCGTGATCTCAACAATTTCCCGGTGGGCGTGATTGACAGACGGCATCAACCAATTAGAGCAACGCTAGATACGTCGCAGTAACAAGCGGCAGAAAGCCTTTCCAAAAACGTCCTTTTTTACGAGGAACGCTTTGAACGCTGTTTCTTGCTCCGGTTTTAGGGATTTCATATTTTCCAAATGATTTAAAACAGACGAAAGACCAGAAGAAAACAGTGTATCGGCCGCCATCTTTAATGTTTTGGAAGAGTGCGTGGTGGTGACAGGTGACCGTCTCTTGGTGCGTGATTGGACCGATGTGGGTCAAATCGTGAAATGATTGGCTGCGAGCTGCCGCCCAGACGGTTCTTCTTTTGAACAGAAAGGAGGAGTGTCTGGCAGGCCAGGCAACGAAACACAACGTCTCCTCCTCAGTACCAGCAGTTCTGGAATGTCTCAGTCCCCAGACCTGAAGATTATTGAACATGTGTGGTGTTCATGCTCAGAAACCATCAAACCTGAAACTGTTCTGTAAAGAAGAAAGGTCCAAAATACCTTCCGCCAGAATCCAGACTCTAATTGGAAGCTATAGAAGCGTTTAGAGGCTGTTATTTCTGCAAAAGGAGGATGCACAAAATACTGAGTTAATTTTTCTTCTGTAGTGCCTACATTTATGCACATGCCTCATGTTGGTTAAATAATTCTTGCACACTTTCCATAAATCATATAAACTTTATTTCACTTCTCAAATATCACTGTGTTTGGCTCCTATATGATATATTTAACCGACATTTACAGTGGTGCCCAAACTTTAGCATAGCACTGTAGAAGCCTTTAGCACTTAAGGGCAAAGAACCAAATATGTAACTTCGCTCATTGATTTTCTGCATGATAATGAAACATCAGAACTAACCTGCGTTATGTCGCCAATAACATTTATTTATTTCAAAGTATTTCAATGAGCAAAGATGAAAACGACTCATGTCAAAGGAACGAAAGATCAGCTGTTACATTTAAGAAACATTATATTAGACTTCAGTGAAGGTTCTTGAGTCCTCATCTGTACTCGGTAGTTGAAGTGTAATCAGGGATATCAGTCTGGGATTTATCGTTGTAGAAACTCAAACGAGCCTGATTCAGATCCGTTTGTTCTTCAATAACGAAGTCCGCACAGCGACGAGAGAGAACTCTTTTGTAATCAGATAAATGACCAGGAACACGTGGACAGGCGGTGAGTTTTATGATTCATAATATTGATAACGGCGCTGACTGCCCTTCGCTGATTGGTTCACTCCACTTCCTGTTTGTTTCACTGTGGAAATGGTTCATCACTTGGGACTGAAGTTAGCATCTCATGTTATTGGGGATGTTCTCGATAATGATGATGAAGCCATATTGTTACAAACATCAGACATATATCTGAGCCAATAGGCCAGAGTTACGCATCATTTGAAAACTCGTCTTTTAATTAAATTAAATAAGTGAAACAGTCTCGCTCTGAAAGCACCTCCTGATGGAGAAACACCGGCCACGCTCTCGGCTCACTGTTAACCTCGCTTTGCTGAAGAGCTCTGTCACGTGGCCTTTTCTCCCCCCCCTGGTTTCCACGGAGACGCTGCCATCGGGGAGCGGGTTATTAATCGTCACATTAATTACCGCGGGCGCCGTGAGGGAGGGCGTTTAACAAAGAGGAGGAAGCTCTGAAACATCGATGACACGGACGTTTCCTGCAGAGGTCGATGTTCAGATTCTGTTCTTAGTTTTAACTCTGTCAGAGTCAAATCAGCCCAAACTCTCTTTACCAGGTTTATTCTCTGACATTTATCCAGGAAGTGACTCCAACATGTCTGTGTGGCTCCCTGGTCTTTCCCACACTTATTCATTCACAAATACTGATGTTTGGTATCCATGTGTAGCACGAAAGACGCTGTAATCCAAATATGGTCATTTCCTTTGTGGGAGACTCCACACTTTACAGACTCTATATTTCTAATTACAGATCTAATTCCTGACACGTTTAATGAGCTTTAAGCCCAACCCTTTTTTAAACGAGGGTCCGGTCTCTTCTGACATGTAGGACAGTATTTTCTGCCTTGAACCTTTTCTCTTCTTTGTCATGAAAACCTTTGGTACAAACTTAACTCTGCAGAGAAACCTTTAAAGCCAAACAAAGAGCAGAGCAGTGAGGCGCTTACGTCGCTCGCCGGTCCGTCCGGGCGCCGTCCGCTGGAGAACGGGCTGCAACACACCCACAGTTTGTTTCAACTCTTAAACTCGCTCTAACTCTTACACAGAGCCACGGACACAGAGCAGCGACTTTATCTACGAGCGTCTGCGAGAGCTTACGTTATAACCAGAGCGACACCAAGCCGTTCAGACACAGAGGACACGCCTCCGTTCACAGGCTCCTCCTCCTCCACGTGGACAGAACCCTCAGGAGGCGCCCTGCACATGTGGTTCTGTCCACAGGGAGGAGGAGGAGCCAAACACACTGATGCGACACAAACACAGCCGACACAGAGCAGGAGCACACACATGCAAGGACTGAATATCCATCAGCCGCAGACCTACAATCAAACTAATGACACTGTTCTTAGCAACCAAACATTTGGAGCAGTTCAGACCCGTCGGGCGCTCGTCCATCGGGGGAGGGCGGGGCGAGGGGGGCGGGGCGAGGATGAGAGGGCGGGGCAAGGATGAAGGGGCGGGGAAAAAGGGACCACCGCAAAGAGTCATAAACTTAGGATAAGGGTTTGTTTTCCTGTCCCGCCATAATCCACACTTTTCCTCTTCTTTACAGAGAATCTGCATCAGGCCTGATTTCTCTGAGTTAACGATGGCCGTGACTAATTTTAATTAGTTTTAACCAATCAGAGAAAAGAAGGATATGATACGAAGGGCGTGTTTAGTAAACGAGGAAGTTAGGACGTTTTCACACAGGCTCTAGTTCGATCAACCTAAAATCATCAGTACGTCTCTTTCCCTTCGAGCTGCAGTGAAACTTTCCTCTTCCTGATACGATTAAAGAGCATTTCTCCTCTCGTATATCAGCCTCACTGTGTTTAACCACGAGGGAGGGGCGTGACCTCAGTAACATCTGTATTTAACCACGAGGGAGAGGCGGGACCTCAGTAACATCTGTATTTAACCACGAGGGAGAGGCGCGACCTCAGTAACATCTGCATTTAACCACGAGGGAGGGGCGTGACCTCAGTAACATCTGCATTTAACCACGAGGGAGGGCGGACCTCAGTTTAACCACGAGGGAGGGGCGTGACCTCAGTAACATCTGTATTTAACCACGAGGGAGGGCGGACCTCAGTAACATCTGTATTTAACCACGAGGGAGGCGGACCTCAGTAACATCTGTATTTAACCACGAGGGAGGGGCGGACCTCAGTAACATCTGTATTTAACCACGAGGGAGGGGCGTCGACCTCAGTAACATCTGTATTTAACCACGAGGGAGGGGCGTGACCTCAGTAACATCTGTATTTAACCACGAGGGAGAGGCGTGACCTCAGTAACATCTGTATTTAACCACGAGGGAGAGGCGCGACCTCAGTAACGTCTGCATTTAACCACGAGGGAGGGGTGCGACCTCAGTAACATCTGTATTTAACCACGAGGGAGGGGCGTCTTGAAATGACCTCAGTAACGTCTGTATTTAACCACCGAGGGAGAGGCGGGACCTCAGTAACATCTGTATTTAATCACGAGGGAGGGGCGCGACCTCAGTAACGTCTGCATTTAACCACGAGGGAGAGGCGCGACCTCAGTAACGTCTGCATTTAACACGAGGGAGGGCGACCTCAGTAACGTCTGTATTTAATCACGAGAGAGGGGCGTGACCTCAGTAACGTCTGTATTTAACCACGAGGGAGGGGCGTGACCTCAGTAACGTCTGTATTTAACCACGAGGGAGGGGTGCGACCTCAGTAAAGTCTGCATTTAACCACGAGGGAGGGCGCGACCTCAGTAACATCTGTATTTAATCACGAGGGAGGGGCGCGACCTCAGTAACGTCTGTATTTAACCACGAGGGAGGGGCGTGACCTCAAGTAACGTCTGTATTTAACCACGAGGGAGGGGCGGGACCTCAGTAACATCTGTATTTAATCACGAGGGAGGGGCGTGACCTCAGTAACATCTGTATTTAATCACGAGGGAGAGGCGCGACCTCAGTAACAGTCTGTCATTTTAACCACGAGGAGGGGCGCGACCTCAGTAACATCTGTATTTAACCACGAGGGAGGGGCGCGACCTCAGTAACGTCTGTATTTAACCACGAGGGAGGGGCGCTGGCCTCAGTAACAGTCTGTATTTAACCACGAGGGAGGCGGACCTAGTACTCTGTATTTAAACGAGGGAGGGGCGTGACCTCAGTAACATCTGTATTTAACCACGAGGGAGAGGCGCGACCTCAGTACGTCTGTATTTAACCACGAGGGAGGGGCGCGACCTCAGTAACGTCTGTATTTAACCCACGAGGGAGGGGCGCTGACCTCAGTAACATCTGTATTTAACCACGAGGGAGGGCGCGGCCTCAGTAACTCTGTATTTAACCACGAGGGAGGGGCGTGGCTCAGTAACGTCTGTATTTAACCACGAGGAGGGGCGGACCTCAGTAACGTCTGTATTTAACCACGAGGGAGAGGGCGAACCTCAGTAACGTCTGTATTTAACCACGAGGGAGGGGCGTGACCTCAGTAACGTCTGTATTTAACGCCCACGAGGGAGGGGCGTGACCTCAGTAACATCTGTATTTAACACGAGGGGGGCGCGACCTCAGTAACGTCTGTATTTAACCACGAGGGAGGGGCGCGGCCTCAGTAACATCTGTATTTAACCACGAGGGAGGGCGTGGCCTCAGTAACGTCTGGTATTAACACACGGGAGAGGCGCTGAACTCAGTAACATCTGTATTTTATACACAGGAGGGGCGTGACCTCAGTAACATCTGATTAACCACGAGGGAGGGGCGCGCCCAGTAACATCTTGTTTTAACACACGAGGGAGGGCGTGCCTCAGTAACGTTCCTGATTTAATCACGAGGGAAGGGGCGCAAGCGACCTTCAGTTAACGTCTGCATGTTAACCACGGGGAGAGGCGCGACCTCAGTAATATTACATAATACCCCGGTGGGGGCGCGACCCTAGTAAACGTCGATATTCACTGAGAGAGGGGCGTGACCTCAGTAACGTCTGTATTTAACCAGAGGGAGGGGCGCGACTCCAGTAGTCCTTGCATTTATACCACAGGGAGGGGCGACTCAGTAACCATTGTATTTAATCAAAGAATGAGGGAGGGGCGCGACCTCAGTAACGTTGTATTAACCACTGAGGGAGGGGGCGTGGGCCTCGAAGTAACGTCTGTTATTATAACACGGGGAGAGGCGGACCTCAGTACATCTGTTTTAAATCACGAGGGGAGGGGCCGTGACCTCCAAGTAACAATCTGTATTACCAGAGGGAGAGGCGCGACCTCAGTAACGTCTGTATTTAAACCACGAGCGAGAGGCGCGACTCAGTAACGTCTGTATTTAAACATCCGGAGGAGGGGCGGACCTCATAACATCTTGTATTTAAACCACGAGGGAGGGGCGCGGCCGTCAGTAACATCGTATTTAATCACGAGGAGGGGCGTGGCCTCAGTAACGTCGTGTATTAACCACGAGGGGGGCGTGGACCTCAAGTAAAGGTCTGTATTTATTTTAACCACGAGGGAGAGCGCGACTCTAGTACGCTGTATTTAACCACGAGGGAGGGGCGTGACTCAGGTAACGTACTGTTATTAACTGTGCACGGAAGGAGAGGCCGGTGACCAATCAGTAACATTCTGTATTTAGAACAACACGAGGGAGGGCGCGACCCTTCAGTGAAGCGTGCTAGTATTTAACCACGAGGAGGGGCGTCGGGCTTCGATAGACATCTGTATTAACTCCCACGATGGGAGGGGCGTGGCCTCAGTAACGTCTGTATTATACCACGAGGAGGGGCGGCCTCAGTAACATTCTGTATTTACAGCAAGAAGGGAGGGGCGTCGACACTGCAGTAAACAATATTGTATTTTAAACACGAGGGATGGGCGCGCCTCTAGTAAACATTCTGTATTTAGTAACACGAGGGAGGGCGCGCGGTCGCCTCGAAGTATACGTCGTATTTAAGCTCACGAGGGTGAGCGGGGCGCGGACCTCAGTAACATCTTGATATCATGTAAAGTCCACGAGGGAGGGGCGCGACCTCAGTAACGTCTGTATTTAACCACGGAGGGAGGGGCGGCGACCTGCAGTAACGTCTGTATTTAACCGACGAGGGAGGGCGCGGCCTCAGTAACATTGCTGTAATTTTAAACCATCGAGGAGAGGCGTGACCTCAGTAACTCTGTATTTTACCCACGAGGGAGGGGCGGGCTCAGTAACGTCTTATTTAACCACGAGGAGAGGCGCTACCGGTCAGTAACATCTGTATTTAAACACGAGGGAGGGGCGCGCCTCAGTAACATCTGTATTTAACCACGAGGGAGAGGCGTGACCTCAGTAACAATCTGTATTTAAACCACGAGGAGGTGGCGTGCCTCCAAGTAACGTCTGGTATTTAACCACGAGGGAGAGGCGTCTAACCTCAGTAACATTGTATTTAAGCCACGAGGGAGGGCGTGACTCTAACATCTGTATTTACACGAGGGAGAGGCTGTGACCTCAGTAACACTGTATTTAACTCACGAGCGGGGGGCGCGGCTCAGTACACATTCGTATTTAACCACGAGGGAGGGCGGCTCAGTAACTATCTGTATTTAACCGCACGAGGGAGAGGCGTGGCCTTCAGTAACATCTGTAATTTTAACCACCAGGGAGGGGCGTGGCCTCAGTAACGTCTTATTTAACAGAGGGTAGGGCGTGACCTCAAGTAACATCTTAATTTAACCACGAGGGAGGGCGTGGCATCAGTAACGTCCTGTATTAATTCACGAGGGAGGGGCGTGACTCAGTAACATCTGTATTTAACCACAGGGAGGGGCGTGGCCTCAAGTACGTTGTATAAGCCCGAGGAGAAGGCGCTACGTCAGTAATCATCTGTATTTAACCACGAGGGGAGGGGCGTGACCTCAGTATACATCGTGTATTTAACTGCACGGGGAGGGCGCGGCTCCAGTAACATACTGTATTTAATCACGAGGGGAGGGGCGTGACCTCAGTAACATCTGTATTTAACCACGAGGGAGGAGGCGTGCCTCAGTACATCTGTATTTAACCACGAGGAGGGGCTGTGGCCTTCAGTAACATCTGTATTTAACACGAGGGAGAACGGCGTGACCTCAGTAAGAATTCTGTAATGTAACCACGAGGGAGAGGCGCGACCTCAGTGAACAATCTGCATTTAACCCACGAGGGAGGGGCGTGACATCAGTAACATCTGTATTTAACCACGAGGGAGGGCGGACCCCAGAACATCTGTATTAACACGAGGGAGGCGCGATCAGTGAACATCTGCATTTAACCAACAGGGAGGGGCGCGGCCTCAGTAACATCTGTATTACCCACGGGGAGGGGCGCGCTCAAGTTAACATCTGTATTTAACCACGAGGAGGGGCGCCGGCCTCAGTAACATCTGTATTTACCACGAGGGAGGCGCGACCTCTCAGTAACATCTGAGCATTTAAACTCAACGAGGGACGAGGCGCGGCACTCAGTAACATCTGTATTTAACCACGAGGGAGGGGCGCGGCGTCAGTAACATCTGGTAATTTAAACGCCGAGGGAGGGGCGTGACCTCAATAACATCTGTATTATAACTCACGAGGGAGAGGGCGCGAACCTTTCAGTAACATCTGTATTTAAACACACGGAGGGAGAAGGCGGGACTCGAAGTAAATACTGAATTTAGAACGCAAGAGAGGAGGTGTCTGTTATCAGTAACCGTCTGTATTTAACCACGGGGAGGGGCGTGAACGCTCAGTAACGCTCCTGTATTTAACCACGAGGGAGGGCGTGACCTCAGTAACGTCTGTATTTAACCACGAGGAGGGGCGTGACCTCAGTAACTGTCTGTATTTAAACCACGAGGGAGGGGCGTGACCTTCAGTAACGTCTGTATCTTAACCACGAGGGTTAGGGGCCGCGGCCTCGATTAACGTCTTGTATGTTAACGCACGAGGGAGAGGCGCGACCTCAGTAAGCGTCTGTATTTAACCACGAGGGAGGGGCGCCGACCGTCATAAACTCTGTATTTAACCAGCGAGAGAGGGAGGGGACCCGCGACGCTCAGTAACATCATGTATTTACCCACGAGGGGAAGGGGCGTGACCTCAGTAACATCTGTATTTAACGACACGAGGGAGAGGCGTGACCTCGTAATACTGTATTTAACAAAACACGAGGGGAGGGGCGTGGCCCTCATAACTATCTGTATTAACCGAGGCGGAGGGAGGGGCGTGACCTCAGTAACGTCTGTATTTCTTAACCACGAGGGAGGGGCGTGACCATCAGTAACATCTGTATTTAACCACGAGGGAGGGGCGTGACCCCTCAGTAAACGTCTGTAATTTAAGCCACAGAGGGAGGGGCGTGACCATCAGTAACGTTCTGTATTTAACCACCGAGGTGAGGGGCGGCGAACCTCAGATACGTCTGTAATTTAACCAGAGCAGGGGCGCGCCTCGAGTTTAACGTCATGCTATTTAACACGAGGGAAGAGGCGCGACCACTAGTAACGTCTGTATTTCAAACCACGGAGGGAGGGGCCGGCGACCTCAGTAACGTCTGGTATTTGAGAGGCCACGATGGGAGGGGCGCGACCTACAGTAACGTCTGTATTTAAACCACGAGGGAGGGAGCGTGGAACCTCAGTAACATCTGTATTTTAACACGAGGGAGAGGCGTGACCATCAGTAAACATCTGTATTACCACGAGGCGAGGGGCGTGGCCCTCAGTAACATCTGTATTTAACACACCGAGGGAGGGCGTGACGCTCAGTAACGTCTGTAATTAACGCACCGAGGGAGGGGCGCGCCCTCAAGTAAACGTCTGTATTTAACCAAGAGGGAGGGGGCGTGAACCTCAGTAACGTCTGTATTTAACCACGAGGGAGAGGCGCAGGCCTCAAGTAACATTTAACCACGAGGGAGGGGCGGTGGCCTCAGTAAAGTCATGTATTTACCACGAGGGGAGGCGACCTACAGTACATCTGTATTATAAACCACGATGCGTGGGGGCGGGAGGGCGTGACCTCCAGTAACCATCTGTAATTTAACCCACGAGCGGAGGGGGCGCGGCCTCGAGTAACATCTGTAATTTAACCAACGAGGAGGGGCGTGGCTTCAGTATACGTCTGTATAACACAGCAGAGGGAGGGGCGCGGCCTTCAGTAACATCTGTAATTTTAACCACGAGGGAGGGGCGCGGCCTCAGTACCATCTCGTATTTAACCCACGGTGAGGGCGCGGCTCAGTAAACATCTGTATTTAACCAAGAGGGACGGGGAGGGCTCAGTAACATCTGTATTTAACCACGAGGGAGGGGCAGTGGCCTCAGTAAACGTCTGGTATTTATAACCACGAGGGTGAGGCGCTACCTATCAGTAACATCTGTATTTAAACGCACGAGGGAGGGGCGTGGCCTCTAAGTAACGTTGTATTTAACCACGAGGGAGAGGCGCTTAACCTCAGTAACATCTGTATTTATCACGAGCGGAGGCGGCGCGAACCTCAGTAACGTCTGTTATTTTAAACCACGAGGGAGTGGCGCGGGACCTCAGTATTACGTGCTGTATTTAACCACGAGGAGGGGCGCGACCTCAGTAACATCTGTAATTTAACACCACGAGGGAGAACGGCGTGCCTTCAGTAACATCTGTATTTAATCACGAGGGAGGGGCGCGGCCTCAGTAACATCTGTATTTAACCACGGGGAGGGCGTGGCCTCAATAACGTCTGTATTTAACCACGAGGGAGGGGCCGGCCTCAGTAACATCTTTATTTACCACGAGGCGAGGGCTGCGGCCGGTCAGTAACATCTGTATTTAACCCACTGAGGGAGGGGCGCGCCTCAGTAAATCTGTTATTTTAAACCCACGAGGGAGGGGCGCGGCCTCAGTAAATCTGTTTTTAACCACGAGGGACGGGCGTGGCCTCAAGTAAACGTCTGTATTTACACCACCGAGGGAGGGCGCTACCCTCAGTAACATCTGTATTTAAACCACGAGGGAGGGGCGTGGCCTCAGTAACGTCTGTATTTAACCCACGAGGGAGAGGCGCTACCTCAGTAACAGGTCTGTATTTAAGTCACGAGGGAGGGGCGTGACCTCAGTAACGTCTGTATTTAAGCCACGAGGGAGAACTACCTCAGTAACATCTGTTTTAACCACGAGGGAGGGGCGCGACCCTCAGTAACATCTGTATTAACCACGAGGGAGAGAGCGTGACGCTCAGTAAATCTGTTATTTAACCCACGAGGGAGGGGCGCTGGCCTCAGTAACATCTGTATTGGGTAACTCAGCGAGGGAGGGGCGTGGCCTCAGTAAACATCTGTATTTAACACGAGCGGAGAGGCGTGGCCTCAGTAAATCTTGTATTTAACCACGAGGGAGGGGCGTGGCCTCAATAACATCTGTATTTAACCTCGAGGAGACGGCGTGACCTCAGTAAAATCTGTATTTAACCAGAGGGAGAGGCGCGACTCATAACATCTTGCATTTAACCACGAGGGAGGGGCGTGACCTCAGTAACATCTGTATTTAACCACGAGGGAGAGGCGTGACCTCAGGTGAACCGTCTGCATTTAACCACGAGGGAGGGGCGCGGCTCAGTTAACATCTGTTTTAACCACGAGGGAGGGGCGCGGCCTTCAGTATACATCTGTATTTAACCACGAGGGAGGGGCCGCGGCCTCGTACAATCTGTATTTAACCAACGAGGAGGGGCGCGAGCCTCATACATTGCATTTTAACCACGAGGAGAGGCGCGGCCTCAGTAACAATCGTATTTAACCACGAGGAGGGGCGCGGCCTCAAGTTAACATCTGTATTTAACCACGAGGGAGGCGCGACCTCAGTCATCTGCATTTAAAACCACGAGGGAGGGGCGCGGCCCTCAGTAACATCTGTATTTTTAACCACGAGGGAGGGGCGCGCTCAGTAACATCTGTATTTAACCACGAGGGAGGGGCGTCGACCTCAGTAAACATCTGTATTTAACCCGAGGGAGAGGCGCGGACCTCAGTAACATAATGTATTTAACCCACGAGGAGAGGCGCGACCATCAGTAACACTCTGATTTAACGCTAACGAGGGGAGGGGGCGACCTCAGTAACCGTCTGTATTCTAACACGAGGGAGGGGCGTGACTCAGTAACTTTGTCTGTATTACCACAAGGGAGAGGGCGCGACCTCAGTAACGTCTGCATTTAACTCACGAGGGAGGGGCGCGACTCAATAACATTCTGTATTTAACCACGAGGGAGAGGCGGGAACCTCAGTAACGTCTGTTTAACCACGAGGGAGGGGCGGGACCTCAGTAGGAGTCCTGCATTTAAACCACGAGGGAGAGGAGCGACCTCAGTCGTCTGGCATTTAACCACGCGAGGGGAGGCGGACCTCAGTAACGTCCTGCATTTAACCACGAGGGAGGGGCGCGACCTCAGTAACATCCTGTATTTAACACGAGGGAGAGGCGGGACCTCAGTAACTCTGCATTTAACCACAGAGGGAAGAGGCCGACCTCAGTAACGTCTGCATTTAACCACGAGGGAGGGGCGCGAGCCAGTAACATCTGGTATTTAACCACGAGGGAGAGCGGAACCCTCAGTTTACGTTGTATTTAACGGCACGGGGAGGGGCGCGACCTCAGTAAGTCTGTATTTAACCAACGAGGGAGGGGCGCGACCTCAGTACGTCTGTATTAACCGCACGAGGGAGAGGGCGGCGACTTCTTTTCAGTAACGTCTGTATTTACCAGAGGGGAGGGGCGCGAACCAGTCAGTAACGTCTGTATTTTACCACGAGGGAGGGGGCGACGACCTCAGTAAATCTGTATTTAACACGCAGGCAGGGCGCCGGCCTCAGTAATCATCTGGTATTTATAACCACGGGGAGGGGCAGGCGGCCTCTCTAGTAACATCTGTATTAACCACGAGGGAGGGCGGGCCTCAGTAACGAGTCGTGATAACCACGAGGGAGGGGCGCGCACTCGAGGTAAACCGTCTGTATTTAACGTCACGAGAGGAGGGGCGTGACTCAGTAACATTGTATTTAACCACGAGGGAGGGGCGTGACCTCAGTAACATTGTATTTAACCACGAGGGAGGGGTGACCTCAGTAACACTGTATTAACCCGAGGGAGAGCGTGACCTCATAACATGGGTGCATGTGTGTTAGTGTTGGTGCACTGACAGAATCGATGAACCAGCTCATCATTGTTACGCGTGATTGGTTGCGACGTTTGGTGTGAAAAACGGCCTTAGTGGATTACAAAGATCACGAGACGTAAGTGAACAATGTCGTTTTCCTCAGAAGGAATCGTGGTCAAACAGAATCCTCCTGGTCAGCTGAACGGCGACGCGGGTCCTGAACCTCCAAATGACATTTACCCTTCACCCCGACTCCAGCACTTTTCAGAAGTACAGCTCTTAACTTAACACCAGTATGTTCACTACTTAATACCAGTGTGTTCACTACTTACACCGTATGTTATACTTAACCGGTATGTTCACTACTTAACACCGGTATGTTCACTACTTAACACCAGTGTGTTCACTACTTAACCACCAGTGTGTTCACTACTTAACACCAGTGTGTTCACTACTTTAAACACCAGTATGTTCACTACTTAATACCAGTGTGTTCACTACTTAACACCGGTATGTTCACTACTTAACACCAGTGTGTTCACTACTTAACACCAGTATGTTCACTACTTAATACCAGTGTGTTCACTACTTAACACCAGTGTGTTCACTACTTAACACCAGTGTGTTCACTACTTAACACTGGTATGTTCACTACTTAACAACAGTGTGTTCACTACTTAACACCAGTGTGTTCACTACTTAACACTGGTATGTTCACTACTTAACAACAGTGTGTTCACTACTTAACACCAGTGTGTTCACTACTTACACTGGTATGTTCACTACTTAACACCGGCATGTTCACTACCTTACACGGGATGTTCACTACTTAACACTGGTATGTTCACTACTTAACAACAGTGTGTTCACTACTTAACACCAGTGTGTTCACTACTTAACACGTATGTTCACTACTTAACACCGGTATGTTCACTACTTAACACCGGTATGTTCACTACTTAACACGGGTATGTTCACGACTACTTAACACGGTATGTTCACTACTTAACACCGGTATGTTCACTACTTAACACGGGTATGTTCACTACTTAACAACAGTGTGTTCACTACTTAACACGGGTATGTTCACTACTTAACAACAGTGTGTTCACTACTTAACAACAGTGTGTTCACTACTTAACACCGGTATGTTCACTACTTAACACGGGTATGTTCACTACTTAACAACAGTGTGTTCACTACTTAACACAGTATGTTCACTACTTAACACTGGTATGTTCACTACTTAACCACCCGTTGTTCACTACTTAACACCGGTATGTTCACTACTTAACACGGTTGTTCACTACTTAACAACCAGTGTGTTCACTACTTAACACTGGTATGTTCACTACTTAACACCGGTATGTTCACTACTTAACACGGGTATGTTCACTACTTAACACAGTGGTGTTCACTACTTAACACCGGTATGTTCACTACTTACACGGGTATGTTCACTACTTAACAACAGTGTGTCACTACTTAACACTGGTATGTTCACTACTTAACACCGGTATGTTCACTACTTAACACGGGTATGTTCACTACTTAACACAGGTGTTCACTACTTAACACCGGTATGTTCACTACTTACAACAGTGTGTTCACTACTTAACAACAGTGTGTTCACTACTTAACACTGGTATGTTCACTACTTAACAACAGTGTGTTCACTACTTAACACCAGTGTGGTTCACTATTACATGTTTCAATACATGTATACTACACAGTGTGTTCACTACTTAACACCAGTGTGTTCACTACTTAACACCGGTGTGTTCACTACTTAACACAGTGTGTTCACTACTTAACACCGGTATGTTCACTACTTAACACCAGTGTGTTCACTACTTAACACCAGTATGTTCACTACTTAACATTAACACCAGTATGTTCATTCACTACTTAACACTATGTTTCATGCAGTCTCAGTCTCACTCAGACTCGGCTGAAGACGACGAGGCTCCAGAGAAAAGAAACAGATAAATAAGAAACAGACTTTAGATCAGTCATTCCAAAGTTTCCAAAACAAGTATCATTAAAGGACTGGTTTAAAACAAAAATAACGGTGCCAGCCTTATTTGTGGGTGAGGGTGTGCAGACTCAGACTCGTACCTGGGGAGATGTCACAGCCCTCCCAGTGTGTGGGGTGTGTGGGTGAGTGGGTGAGTGTATATGGGTTTGTGTGGGTGTGTGTGGTCAGACCTCGCAGTCCCGTGTGTGTAGGCTTGTGGGTGAGTGGGTGTGGTCAGACTCCTACCTGGGAGAGATGTCACAGCCCTGCTGCATGAAGGCGCCCAGGGAGAACCAGAGGGAGTTGAAGATGCCGAACTCATTGGGGGGCTGGTCGCTGGGCGGACCGTCGGTGCCCTCTTCGGGCTCCTCGGTGTGCCACTCGTATGGGCTGAAGCGGCTGACCAGGAAGAGCACCACGCTCACCCCGATGTAGGCGAACACGATGCACATCCAGATCTCGTAGGCTAGCGGGTCCAGAAGGAGAAGACGCCCGGTTTGGACTTCTGGGGCTTTTTGATCATGATGGAGATGCCCAGAGACATGAAGGGCTTCGAAAAATCGATCACCTCCTCCCGTACCAGCGTGATGGTTAAAGGGGCCACAGCGATTTCCGCTCTCTGCAAACACACACAAACACACAAACACACACACACATCAACATTCTGTTGGATGTTCTGAGGTCACGGCGTCCACCAGAGGAGAAAAGGCTTTAGAGCAGACGGCTCCTGAGTCGAGGAACAGCTCTTACATGTTACGGTCTTTAAACATGACTCTCTGTTTCAAATCAATACCTTTTTATACATGTTGTTCTGTGTTTCATAAATAAGACTTTAATGATGTTCAATAAACCCTGCGTTCCCTGTGACTTTGATCTAACCATCTCCTGCCTCCAGACCTATAGGGGGCATGACCGTCGCTAAAAACAGCCAATAATGAGGCTCTGGAGGAAACTGAAACATCCAAAATGAAATAGTCTTGTTTCAACTTCACAAGACGTTACAGGGTCTGTTTGTACGGCTGTAGTCGTATTTGTAGATGTTGTTTTTCATCAGACATAAGGTTTCACAAACACCTGGACTGAAGTAAAAGCTCTTTGGTTTTTCTTCCTTTTCTTTGCGCTGAAGCAGCTGATCTCCCGTTCCCTGACTCGGCTGTTCCACGGCGACGGCGATAAAGGCTTAAGGGAAAGTGCTTAGTCCACACCTCACCGCCGCAGCTGCCTGACCCTGAGCCCAAACTAAACCTCCCTCATGAAAAGACATCTTTAATTATCATCGTCGTGTCCTTTGAATGAGACCAGGTTCTCGCGTCCTACAGAGCAAGGACATTGGAGATATCGGACATATGAAGCTTTCCAAAGATAACAATAAAAGACAAAGACAAATCCAGTGCAAACAACAAACAGTAAGAAAAGTGAAACACATCTCACTCAGTGATTTAAACTCAGGCAGAGTCTGAGTCTAATCTCTGAATCTCTGGAGGAAATGAGTCCCACAGCTTTGGGGCTGATCTGACCTTAGAGCAGGAGGCGGGGCAGATCAGGTCAGAGAGGGAGGGGCCAGGACATTCAAACATTTAAAAGTAAATAAATAATTTTAAAATCTAAAACGCACAGGCAGCCGATGAAGTGAGATGTTCATGTTTCTGTGTTCCAGTTAAAAAACAGTAGCTGTTTGACTTGTTTGTGTCCGTGGCCACGTGTCTGACTCTCTGAGTCTGAAGGAGAGTTTGTGAGTTTGTATTTGCTGATTTGTGCTTAAATGCTTCTTTTAGTCTGAGAAGCAGCACAAATGATTTAATAGTAAAAGATGCATCAGTTTACATCACCAGCCGCCAAGAACCATGCTTTGGTGACATGTTGCAGTATTAATATCGCAGTAGTATCGCAGTAGTATCGCAGTACTATCACAGTACTATCGCAGTAGTATCACAGTACTATCGCAGTACTATCGCAGTAGTATCACAGTACTATCGCAGTACTATCACAGTACTATCGCAGTAGTATCACAGTACTATCGCAGTACTATCACAGTACTATCGCAGTACTATCGCAGTAGTATCACAGTAGTATGCAGTACTATCGCAGTATATCGCAGTATTGATAGTACTATCGCAGTACTATCGCAGTATATCAAGTAGTATCACAGTAGTAAAATCGCAGTACTATCGCAGTACTATCGCAGTAGTATCACAGTACTATCGCAGTACTATCGCAGTAGTATCACAGTACTATCGCAGTAGTATCACAGTACTATCGCAGTATATCACAGTAGTATCACAGTAGTATCGCAGTACTATCGCAGTACTATCGCAGTAGTATCGCAGTAGTATCGCAGTAGTATTGCAGTACTATCACAGTAGTATTGCAGTAGTGAGTTGCAGTATTAGTATCGCAGTAGTATCGCAGTAGTATCGCAGTACTATCACAGTAGTATCGCAGTACTATCACAGTAGTATCGCAGTACTATCGCAGTAGTATCGCAGTACTATCGCAGTACTATCGCAGTAGTATCCCTGTAGTATCGCAGTAGTATCGCAGTACTATCACAGTAGTATCACAGTACTATCACAGTAGTATCGCAGTACTATCGCAGTACTTTTGCAGTAGTATCGCAGTAGTATCGCAGTAGTATCGCAGTACTATCGCAGTACTATCGGCAGTAGTATCGCAGTACTATCACAGTAGTATCGCAGTAGTATCGCAGTACTATCACAGTACTATCACAGTAGTATCGCAGTAGTATCGCAGTACTATCACAGTAGTATCGCAGTACTATCGCAGTACTATCACAGTAGTATCGCAGTAGTGATGTTGCAGTATTAGTATCGCAGTAGTATCGCAGTAGTATCGCAGTAGTATCGCAGTAGTATCGCAGTACTATCACAGTAGTATCGCAGTACTATCACAGTACTATCACAGTAGTATCGCAGTAGTATCGCAGTACTATCACAGTAGTATCACAGTAGTATCGCAGTAGTATCACAGTAGTATCGCAGTAGTGATGTTGCAGTATTAGTATCGCAGTAGTATCGCAGTAGTATCGCAGTAGTATCGCAGTAGTATCGCAGTACTATCACAGTAGTATCGCATCGCAGTACTATCACAGTACTATCAGTAGTACGCAGTAGTATCGCAGTACTATCGCAGTAGTATCCCTGTAGTATCGCAGTAGTATTGCAGTACTATCACAGTAGTATCGCAGTAGTGATGTTGCAGTATTAGTATCGCAGTAGTATCGCAGTAGTATTGCAGTACTATCGCAGTAGTATCGCAGTAGTATCGCACTAGTATCGCAGTAGTATTGCAGTACTATCGCAGTAGTATCACAGTAGTATCGCACTAGTATCGCAGTAGTATTGCAGTAGTATCGCAGTAGTATCGCACTAGTATCGCAGTAGTATCGCAGTACTATCACAGTAGTATCGCAGTACTATACAGTAGTATCGCAGTAGTATCGCAGTAGTATCGCAGTAGTATCGCAGTACTATCACAGTAGTATCACAGTAGTATCACAGTAGTATCGCAGTACTATCACAGTAGTATCGCAGTACTATCACAGTAGTATCGCGGTACTATCGCGGTACTATCGCAGTACTATCACAGTACTATCGCAGTAGTATCGCAGTACTATCACAGTAGTATTGCAGTAGTATCGCAGTACTATCGCAGTAGTATTGCAGTAGTATCGCAGTAGTATTGCAGTACTATCACAGTAGTATCGCAGTACTATCGCAGTACTATCACAGTAGTATCGCAGTACTATCGCAGTAGTATCGCAGTAGTATCGCAGTAGTATTGCAGTACTATCACAGTACTATCGCAGTAGTATCGCAGTACTATCACAGTAGTATCGCAGTAGTATCGCAGTACTATCGCAGTAGTATCGCAGTAGTATCGCAGTAGTATTGCAGTACTATCACAGTAGTATCGCAGTACTATCGCAGTAGTATCACAGTAGTATCGCAGTACTCACCCCGTACACCAGCTCCCCGACCATCCCGTTCCAGATCTTGGTCTCCGGGTCGCGGGCGCCGTACTTCCCGTCGGGGACGATGGAGATCTTGTACTTGATGCCGATGTGTTTGGCGATTTCCGACGCCAGGTCCACGCAGTATCCCTCGTACTGGTCGTTCCCCTCGTACATCTCCCAGTTCTTCTTCAGCATGACGTACGGCCCCTCCTACACGCCAAGAGAGACCGTTACACGCCACAGACACACGCACAGAGACACCGTTACACGCCACACGCACAGAGACAACGTTACACGCCACACGCACAGAGACAACGTTACACGCCACACGCACAGACAACACAGACGCACAACAGACACACAAGGCATCGTTACATCTGTTCAACACCAGTACTTTAACGATACTTGGTTTACGATACCGATACCTGAACGATACTTTTACCTATAACATTGTGTTTTTCACTTCCTTATTGGACACTGACAGGAAGTGACATAGAAGAAGCTAAAAAAAATGTTAAACTGCTGCCGTGCAACCAGTCAGTGGGAAATAAATCTAACTGTTATGGAACGTTACCTTCCTCTATGTCACTTCCTGTCAGCTGCTTAAACATTCAAATTAAAATAACCTTTCTGCCCAACATTTCTTCATCAAAATTGCGGCCAAGGGACAAGAACAAAACTTGCTCTGCAGATAATACTCAACTGTGCCTGTCAAAGAAACTAATCAATGAACAAAAACAATTTGAAAATGAGAAAATGAGGCAAACATTGTGTAGGAAAAAAAAGAAGTAGAAAAAAATTATTAAAAAATGGCCAATAATTGTTTCAGGTCAAATATTTAAATACATATATATATTTATTTTACCCAGATTTTCTTCCCCCAATTTATTCATCATTTTTTGCTATTTTACCCATTTTGTTTTACACAATTGGTCTGTAATTTTGCTACATTTTTCCCCCATTACTTTCCATTGCAGATGAACCTGATATTGTAAACGTGCAGCTCATTATTGTTCTGTTTTCTGGTTCTAGATGACATATATTTTAGTATCGGTATCGTTAAGGTATCGGTATCGGAAACCAAGTATCGTTAAAGGACTGGTATCGAAAAACAATAACAGTGCCCCGCCCTCGTCGCCACAGACCGTCAGACACTCGCCAGAGACAGGAGCACGTTAGAGACACAGAAAACAAAGAAATGAAACAGATTTAAAGCTGCGGTTTCACTTTGTCCCACATGTTATCTCTCATTGAGCCGCCTTCGAAACAGCGAGTTCACTCCTCACCCCAAACTCACCCCACACTCACCCCAAACTCACCCCACACTCACCCCACACTCACCCCACACTCACCCCACACTCACCCCACACTCACCCCACACTCACCCCACACTCACCCCAAACTCACCCCACACTCACCCCACACTCACCCCACACTCACACTCACCCCACACTCACCCCACACTCACCCCACACTCACCCCACACTCACCCCTCACCCCGCACTCACCCTCGCCTCACCGTGTAAACATACACACGTTTGAAGCAGCAGCAGTTAGCGGCTAACCCTGTCAGAGTTTAGCATTAAGTCGAAATAGCAACGAAAACGAGGATGAAAACGCAACAATAACACAACAAAAAAGTGACTAAAGTGCGACAAAAAGGCGACAAACACGTGACGGAACCACGACAAAAACGCTTCAAAGATGTGACGGAAATGCAGCAACAACGCAACAAAAAGTTACAGTTTTATAGGTCTTAGCTTTCAAATGAGGCATTACTCTGTCGCTCTCCAGTCCAGAAGCTTTAGATTTGGGTAAAGCTGAACTGGAGAAAAGGCACTTGGTGAAGATGTTAAAAGGTTAAGGCCTTGATTTTGGCAAAATTCATTCAATGACTTTTAATGCATTGATACCTTTTTGGTGTTTAAAATAAAAGTCTTGTAAACTTAAAGTATCGACATGATTATGTTTTTGTGTCTTCAAGGTAAAGTATTAGAGGCCGACCGATATGGGTTCTTCTAAGGCCGGTGCCGATATGCTCGGCCGATATTTTTGGCCGATTTTTCCAAATGTCTATAATCCTGTAAAAACAAATACTTGGCCGCTCCAGCACTGGCCGATTTAATTTGATTACTTTAGGTGATCCAGTCTTAGTTTCTGTCCCAGCTTTGATTAGTTGTCGTTAGCATTAGCATATTGTTACTAGCTGCGCCATTTTGCGCGGCGATCAAAAATACAATCGTGTAGGTTAAAACTAACTCAGCGAGGTTTACTGAAACTTGTGTTTAACAAACTTGAAGCTGAACAATTTTCATTGTGATGTTTCTCACCTCCTCTGAGGCCGAGGGAGTTGGACTCGTTTTAAAGCTCTGACTTTGCTCTGCTGATCGAGACTTTGGGAAGTCTATCATTTTTGGTCCCGGAAATATCGGCTTTTTTTAGGCTAGATCGGCCTCTATAAAGTATCTCTACATGATTATGTTTCAGAGTCTTAAAGGTAAAGTATCTCTACATTCATATGTTTCAGAGTCTTAAAGGTAAAGTATCTCTACATGATTATGTTTCAGAGTCTTAAAGGTAAAGTATCTCTACATGAATATGTTTCAGAGTCTTAAAGGTAAAAGTATCTCTACGTGAATATGTTTCAGAGTCTTAAAGGTAAAGTATCTCTACATTCATATGTTTCAGAGTCTTAAAGGTAAAGTATCTCTACATGAATATGTGTCAGAGTCTTAAAGGTAAAGTATCTCTACATTCATATGTTTCAGAGTCTTAAAGGTAAAGTATCTCTACATTCATATGTTTCAGAGTCCTAAAGGTAAAGTATCTCTACATGAATGTGCTTCAGAGTCTTAAAGGTAAAGTATCTCTACATGAATGTGCTTCAGAGTCTTAAAGGTGCTCGGTGTTTGGCCCGCGGCTAAAGGATGAGGTGAAGGCGGTGGAGGAGCGATATGTAAATGAGGAGCTCGCGGCGCCTCGTGTAAACGCTTAATCACAGCCCGGAAACATTTTCATCAGTTTCAGGAAAACGAGTCACTGCAGGAAACGGGGAAACTTCAAACTGATGTAAATATGAAGAAAAACACGTCAATATTTTCCAAAAACTTTAGCTTTAAGTCTTTTTATTTTCAGCGACTGAATCTAAATAACGTTTATTTCCAGGTTTAAACGATACAAAGATGAGTAATATTAAAGTTCTGATTCAGTGACAATAACCTGAATGAATAAAGTGTCTTTGAGAGTCCAGAAAAGTACTTTATAAAAACCAAAGCAAAAAACAAAAACGACTCTTTTCAAACTTTAAACATTTACACAAAAAGTAAAACATGAACAATGGAAAAATAATTGTTGTTGGTAACTATGGTAACGGCTGGACTTTTCCACATGAAACAAAAACTGTCCCAAAGTCCAGCGTCTCTCAGCACAGATGAGGTCACATGACTCGTAAAGGCGTCATGTGACTCCTGTGTCCTGGCGTCTGAAACCATCCAAGTGTCAGGTTTGTATCGGCCAAAATCAACCACAATATTTGTGGGACTTTCTCCATATTTTAGCAGAAATCTGTAACAATGAGCTGCAAACATCTGGATCACATTGTCCTGACGACAAAAGGACAGAAACACATTTCTCCCATTGTTCTGAACTGAAGGTTCTTGAGTCCTCGTCTGTACTCTGTAGTGAAAGTGTTTCATCCAAAAGGCTTCGTCAGTGACTGTAATGTTTCAGAAACGGCTTTGACAGAGTCTGAATCAAAGCTGCACACGGTAACGCTGCATGACACGTGTATGACACATGTATGACACGTGTATGACATGTGTACTGATGATGTGTATTGTTTACCTGTTTAAATATTGTACTTGAGTTTTGGTAAATGTGTCTAAAGCCTCCAATGGACAAGTGTAAGTGTGGACAGACCAGTGTGGACAGACCAGTGTGGACAGACCAGGTGCTAAAAACAAAGCGCCTGGTCTGTCCAATGCTGTGTACAGAGCGGCAGAGCGTGTGCGTTCAGAGCGTGTGTAAAGCGTGTTCAGAGCGTGTGTAAAGCGTGTGTAAAGCGTGTACAGAGCGTGTGTAAAGCGTGTGCAAAGCGTGTGGTGTTTTTAGACTCGTCATGAAGCTTAAACAGATCCCTCGTAGGAAGTGGAGGTAAACCCCAGAGCGTGCGGCGCCTGACGTCCCTCCGTCTCCTGGAGCCGCTCAGTGTCTGAAAAGGGGGCTGGTCGTCAGGGGCTGAAAGAGGAGGAGGGAGTCACCGACGGACCTGACGGCGCCGCCTGTGGAGAGTTCATTCACACGCACACGCACACGCCTCTTACCATGATGGTGGTGACCACCACCGTGCGGTTCTCCATCCCCGACGTGTCGTTGGGCAGAAGCGGCGAGTCCTGGATCAGCACCAGCTTATCAGCGTCGTTCCAGTAACCGATCTGCGGCACAAGAGAGGTCAGCACGAGGACCTGGACCTCAGGCCCGCCTGGACCCAGCACCTTCTCCAAAAGCTTTACCCAAATCGAAAAGCAAGGAAGAAGCTTAGCTTTCAAATGAGGCGTTACTCTGGCCTATAGGCTGTGAACTCTCAGCTTAAGCTTTTAGATTTGGGTAAAGCTGAGAAAATGTGCTCAGTTAAAGCAGGTTAGAGGCTGTGAGTGAAACAGTGAATGTTCCTCTTTTCTCCAGGAGGATCAAAACAGTCGAGATGTTTCCGTTTATCGATCATTAAACAAATGTAAAAACATGAAACAAGGATCACTGGACTTTTCTCACACGTCTTACATTAATAAAAACATCTCACATGAACAGATCAGATTATGTTTGATCAGTTACTTCATAAACTAAAACACTGTGTTATTTTATTGTATTTCTTTATGTGATCCATCATAGTTTCTGTCCCAGTAGGCTTGTTCCATGGACGATAACATTAAGCCCTGCAGACTCTGGATATGTAAACGTGTTGGAAGCTAACGGAGCGAGAACATCAATAACCGAATCATTTTAAGAAGGGAGACAGTTTTATGGACTATGGACTTAGTGGAGCAGAGCCAGAGAAACGAGCCGCGGTGGAGAGAGAGGTGAGCGCTGAGTTCATCATAACAAGTGCACGTGTAGTTTCCCTGTTACAGCTAAATGAATGTATCTGTGTAGGTCAGATAAATGCACATTGCAAAAGATCAGATCCAGGAGCATAAGGGCAGCCTCAGTCTGAACATGTGCATGCCTGTGTAAGTGGCCTGTCAGAGACACAACTGTGAAAATAAACCCCCGATATCATCGTCCATCACGATGATTCACTGTTAACATCGTCAAACCCTATGTCCAGCCTTGATTAGCTCCGTCAGCTTTAGTTGGGGAGGAACTCTCTATATCACTTTCGGTACCGGATATATCGGCTTTTCTCGTCCCGTTCATGTGACATGACATCATCATAAACAGCCTTAATGGAGAACCCTGCTGGTAACCGCGGTAACGATATCTCTGTAACAGCTGCACATCCACATATCGGTCGACCTCGAATTATATCTATGAATAAACTCATTTAAAAACATTAAACAAGGATCCAAGGACTTTCTACAAAGGATCCTTGAGAATAAGTCGTGTTTTAGGTTAAATGAACTCACAAAACAAATATAAAATCAGTTATTTCATAAACACTTGGCCTCCGATATCCTTTTCCCCAATATATTTATACTTTCAGTTTTCCCCATTTCCTCCTTTTTATTCCTCTTTTCTTGACAGAAATGGATATGATCTTGCAGACGATATTGTCCAGCTCCAGCGAGGACTCGTCACTGTTTCTGAAGCTTCAGACTCGGTAAAGACGGTGAAGAGTCTTCTCCTGATCTGCCGTCGCTCAGGCTTCACTTCAGAAACTCTCTGCGCCTGAACATCCAGAATGACCTGTTATTCCATCACCGGCTTATTCCAGGATTAAGCAGCAGGAGATGAGTCCGGGTCTACATTCAGGATCTTTGTGCTGGAGGAAGCAACGCGCTGTGGACACACTCTCCCATCACAGATACGAGATGTACCTCTGGATCTTCCTGCTCTGACGGGTTTACGGTCTGTCTGAGCTGAAACAAACGCTCTGTCAGTGAGATCAGTGATGTATCTGTGAAGGAGCCGAGGCCTGACAGACTCCATCAGCCCAGATATCACTCCGACACAGAGGAGGACAAGAGAGGCCAGAGGAGGGAGGAGAGGAAATGCAATTGGACACTTTATTTCCACATTTGTTTTTAATGTCAATGATCGTGTTAAAGTGATTTCACTTCATTATTACTGTCATTTTATTCTGTTATGGACGGATTTATATTCTGACATTAGACACGAGACTGATGCACAGACTCTGCAGAAACCAGGAGCTTCTGAATCACGGGTCAGTTATTTATATTAGACGTCAGTTGTTTAGGCAATGAATGAACCAATGTTAAGGCTCGAAAATAGTTCAAAGTCTGCAGAAACTGGTGCTTAGTTAGGGAAACTCACTTTAAGTACAAGTCAACTTTAATGTACTTCTTAAATACTGGAATTAACGTTAGTTTGGAGTCATGGAGGACCTGCATTAGTTACAAGATAAATGTAAAGACACATCCATGTGCTGTAACACACACACACACACGTGTCCATTTAAAGGCTTTTCTCTTTAAACATGTGATTTATCATGAACATAATAAGACACGTAGGTCACTGTTGCAGAGAGAGGGAAGTTAAGCTTTATTAATCTCCTCAGAGTCGCTGGAGCTGTAGGAGCTGCAGGTGTGGGCCGGCGCTCGGGGGTAAGTCGGGTAAGTGTCTTCCCCAAGGACACAATGACAGTGTGCATTTTGCGGGAGCTGGGATTCGAACCCCTGACCTTCTGATCACGGGACGACCCGCTCTACCAGCTGAGCCACTGTCGCCCACAGTGGGTCACGTTTTGTGTGTTAATACTGAGTTTCCTGCTCAGACTGAGGAAGATCCTGATGAGACTTTCTCTTTATCAGACGTTTGTGCATCAACAACGCGATACGACGGCTCTGTGTGGATTTATAAGAAAACATCAGCGTTTCAATCACGTGCTGCTATAACACAGTTCTCCAGCTGGTTTGAACCGAGCCTGATTTAGTTTGAGTCACATGATCTTTGCTCCGCCTCCTCTCCTGGTGTTTTATCATCACTGAAACAGATCCTGGTTCTGGTGGTTTGGGTCTGAGCACCGATACTCTCCAGCGACCTGCAGGGGGCGCCGCCTCTGCTGCTGCGTGCAGAGCGGTGTCGGTGTAAGCGTGTGGCGTGTAGCGTGTGGCGTGTAGCGTGTAGCGTGTGGCGTGTAGCGTGTAGCGTGTGGCATGTAGCGTGTAGCGTGTGGCGTGTAGCGTGTAGCGTGTGGCGTGTAGCGTGTGGCGTGTAGCATGTGGCGTGTGGTGCGTTACCCGCCGCGGCCCGTTATTCTTCAGCTCGAACACGTCCATACTGAAGTTCACTCTGCGCCCGAACTGGTCAAACTGGACGTTCCCCGTGAGGCCCTGCAGCCGCACCTGCAACACGGAAACACGTGAAGCACACATGAAGCACACGTGAAGCACACGCTTAGACACGGAAACACGACATGAAGCACATGCTGAAGTCGAAACGCTGCAGGTGAAAACATAAACTTTATCATATTGAGATTCTTAGTTTAAATGTAAAAAACAGCCCAAACTCTCTCTTTCTGATGTTTATTCTCTGACGTTTTGTAGCTTTGAGCTGCAGATTTATCCAGAAAGTAACTCCAACTTCATATATATATATATATATATATATATATATATATATATATATGATATATCACGATCACAGTGACAGACATCCAAGAAGAGTCTCAGGTATGAAAAACTGGACAGCACCAGGCACTGACATGATACACGCCTACTGGCTAAAGAAACTCACGGCACTCCATGAGCGCTTGGCAGCACAAATGAACCAGATGCTGAGAGATGGGAATCACCCTGAATGGTTAACCGAAGGGCGCACAATCCTGATCCTGAAGGATCCCTCAAAGGGTACAGTCCCATCCAACTATCGGCCAATAACCTGCCTCTCCACAACGTGGAAGCTCATGTCCGGCACCATAGCGGCTAAGATAAGCGGGCATATGAATCAATACATGAGCACAGCTCAGAAGGGAATCGGTAAAGATACCAGAGGTGCCAAACACCAGCTCCTGGTAGACAGAACAGTCGCTCGAGACTGCAGAACCCGACACACTAACCTGAGCACTGCCTGGATTGATTACAAGAAAGCCTACGACTCAATGCCACATACTTGGATCATTGAATACTTGGAACTATACAACATCAACAGGATTCTAAGAGCCTTCATTGCAAACTCGATGAGGTTGTGGAAAACCACCCTTGACGCCAATGGCAAGCCCTGTCCCCACTGCTGTTCTGCATAGGTCTGAACCCCCTCAGCCAAATAATCAACAAGACTGGCTATGGATACCGACTCAGGAACGGGGCCACCATCAGTCACCTCCTCTACATGGATGACATCAAGCTGTACGCTAAGAATGAGCGAGACATGGACTCACTGATCCATACCACCCGGATATACAGTGCAGACATTGGGATGTCATTCGGACTAGAGAAGTGTGGCCGGATGGTGACTAAGAGAGGGAAGGTAGTCCACACAGAAGGGGTCTCACTCCCAGAAGGAACAATAGCAGACATTGAGGACAGTTACAAATACCTCGGAATCCCACAAGCAAATGGCAACCTCGAAGAGGTGACAAGGAAAGCGGCTACGGCCAAATACCTCCAACGAGTAAGGCAGGTCCTAAGAAGCAGCTCAATGGCAAGAACAAGTCCCGAGCAATAAACAGCTACGCCCTGCCAGTAATCAGATACCCTGCAGGAATAATAAGCTGGCCAAAGGATGAGATACAGACCACAGATGTTAAGACATGGAAGCTCCTAACCATGCATGGAGGTTCCACCCCAAATCCAGCACCCTGAGACTGTACACTAGCCGTAAGGAAGGAGGCCGAGGACTAGTGAGCGTGAGAGCCACTATCCAGGATGAAACATCCAAGATCCATAAGTACATCAAGGACAAGGCTCCAACAGATGACGTGCTCAGTGAATGTCTCAGAGAATGGGGAACAGAAGATGAGGTGCTGGAGGTCCCGTCATGGGAGGACAAGCCCCTACACGGGATGTACCACCGAAACATAACTGAAGAAATCCTACCAATGGCTAGACAGAGCTGGCCTGACTCTTCCTCACCCTCCGCGGGCAGTCTCCCAGGCCTCGGGTCCTCTACCGTCGGCCTGGGAGCTTGAGGGTTCTGCGCAGTATCTTTGCTGTTCCTAGAACTGCACTTTTCTGGACCGAGATGTCTGATGTATTTCCTGGGATCTGCTGGAGCCACTCCTCCAGTTTGGGGGTCACTGCCCCGAGTGCCCCAACGACCACGGGCACCACTGATGCCTTCACTCTCCAGGCCTTCTCTGAGCCCCTGGTATTTCTCTAGATTCTCGTGTTCCTTTTTCCTGATGTTGAAGTCGCTTGGTATTGCTATGTCAACCACCACGGCTTTCCTCTGCTCTTTGTCCACCACTACAATGTCCGGTTGGTTCATTACCATTCTGTCCGTCTGTATCTGGAAGTCCCACAGGATCTTGGCTCGGTCATTCTCTACCACCTTTGGAGGTGTTTCCCACTTTGACCTTGGGGTTTCCAGCCCATACTCTGCACAGATGTTCCTGTACACTATGCCAGCCACTTGGTTATGGCGCTCCATGTAAGCTTTCCCTGCCAGCATCTTACACCCTGCAGTTATGTGCTGGATTGTCTCATTGGCCTCTTTGCACAGTCTACACCTGGGGTCTTGTCTGGTGTGATAGATCTGGGCCTCTATTGCTCTGGTGCTCAAGACCTGCTCCTGTGCAGCCATGATGAGCCTCTGTGCTGTCCTTCAGGCCAGCTCTGTCCAGCCATTGGTAGGATTTCTTCAGTTATGTTTGGGTGGTACATCCCGTGTAGGGGCTTGTCCTCCCATGACGGGACCTCCAGCACCTCATCTTCTGTTCCCCATTGTCTGAGACATTCACTGAGCACGTCATCTGTTGGAGCCTTTTTCCCTTATTCACCTGCAGCGTCTGGCCTTAAAACCGTATAATATCATAAAACTGCAAACACTTGATGAATAAATTGTCAGATTGAAAATGTCGACCACAAACTATGATCAGGGGTTTCCAAACTGTGGCTCCCAAAGGTTTTCTAACTTAAATAAATAGAACTTATCCTTCAAACAGTTTAGAAATGTGTAATGTGTAAAAAGGAAAGTAAATGTTATTTCTTTGTATTGATATCTATTTCTCCAGGAACTAAAAAGTAAAAGTAGTTTTCTGACTTTTATTGATTCCAGTGTTGCAGAGCTTTGTCATGTGTTTCCATTGTACTGATTTGAAGCAGCTGAACCAACCCGTCTGTCTAGTTTAAACACTTCTCTCTCTGACACTCCGCTCCTCTCTGTCAATACGATTGGGCACAAGTGTCGCCTGCAAATTGTTAAACATTAACTGTGGACTTCATGTTTCTAAAGTTCATTGTTCACTCCAATTTAAAAGTGACTTTTGACACAAGTCGATCTGTCAGTTGTTGGACATTGGTCAACGTTTTCTGGAGGCAGAGACAGACCTGAAGAGGCTCCAGCAGGAGGCCCAGGACATCTGCCGCTCTGCCCAGACAGCAGTGCAGCGCAGTGGGACAGCTTCACAGAGATGGCCCTTCTCCTGGAGAAAAGACGCTCTGAAGTGGAGCAGCAGATCCGCTCCGAGGAGCAAAC
Source organism: Neogobius melanostomus (assembly GCA_007210695.1). Lineage (NCBI taxonomy): Eukaryota > Metazoa > Chordata > Actinopteri > Gobiiformes > Gobiidae > Neogobius > Neogobius melanostomus. The sequence goes on along the minus strand of VHKM01000584.1, from coordinate 153,401 downwards.
CCAACTGAAACAAGTCCAAGAGCTTCAGGACCAACTGCAGCGGGACGTGACTGAGCTGAAGAGGAACATCTCTGAGCTGGACCAGTTTCTACAGCTCTGTCCTTCACTGTCCACAGACTCACAGAGGACAGAGATTCAGACAGGGCCCCGCCGCTGCTTCGAGGAGGTGACCAGAGCCGTGTCAGAGCTCAGGGACAAACTAAAGCTCAGTCTGGAGGAGGGACTAACCAACGTCACACTGGCTCTGAGCCCAACACCAGCTGAACCCACCAACGTCACACTGGCTCTGAGCCCAACACCAGCTCCAGGCCAGTGGAGCTGAACCCACCAACGTCACACTGGCTCTGAGCCCAACACCAGCTGAACCCATCAATGTCACACTGGCTCTGAACCCAACACCAGCTGAACCCATCAATGTCACACTGGCTCTGAACCCAACACCAGCTGAACCCACCAACGTCATACTGACTCTGAACCCAACACCAGCTGAACCCACCAACGTCACACTGACTCTGAGCCCAACACCAGCTGAACCCACCAACGTCATACTGACTCTGAACCCAACACCAGCTGAACCCATCAACGTCACACTGGCTCTGAGCCCAACACCAGCTGAACCCACCACGTCACACTGGTCGACCAACACCAGTAACCACACTCACTGGCTCTGAACCCAACACCAGCTGAACCCACCAACGTCACACTGGCTCTGACCCAACACCAGCTGAACCCACCAACGTCACACTGCTCTGAGCCAACACCAGCTGAACCCACCAACGTCATACTGACTCTGACCCAACACCAGCTGAACCCACCAACGTCACACTGACTCTGAGCCCAACACCAGCTGAACCCACCAACGTCAACTGACTCTGACCCAACACCAGCTGAACCCACCAACGTCATACTGACTCTGACCCAACACCAGCTGAACCCACCAACGTCACACTGGCTCTGAACCCAACACCAGCTGAACCCACCAACGTCACACTGGCTCTGAACCCAACACCAGCTGAACCCACCAACGTCACACTGGCTCTGAACCCAACACCAGCTGAACCCACCAACGTCACACTGGCTCTGAACCCAACACCAGCTGAACCCACCAACGTCACACTGGCTCTGAACCCAACACCAGCTGAACCCACCAACGTCACACTGGCTCTGAGCCCAACACAGCTGAACCCACCAACGTCACACTGGCTCTGAACCGAACACCAGCTGAACCCATCAACGTCACACTGACTCTGAACCCACACCAGCTGAACCCCAACGTCACACTGGCTCTGAGCCCAACACCAGCCGAAACCACCACCAGAGAGGACTTCTTACAGTATTCAGCAGAGATCACTCTGGACCCAACACAGCACACACAGATCTGAAACTGACTGGTGGAAACAGAAGAGCAACATATATGAGAGAAGATCAGAGTTATCCTGATCATCAGGACAGATTCAGTATGTGGTGGCAGGTCCTGAGCAGAGAGAGTCTGACGGGCCGCTGTTACTGGGAGGTGGAGTGGAGCGGGACAGGGGTTTATTTAGCAGTTTCATACAGAGACATTCAGAGGAAAGGAAGCTCTAAAGAAAGTGGTTTTGGAAACAATGATAAGTCCTGGGCCTTACACTGTAACAAAAGCAATAACAGTTATTCATTTTGTTTTAACTCAGTCCAGTCCGTTGTCTCAGGTCCGATCTCGTCCAGAATCGGGGTTTACCTGGACCACAGTGCAGGGGCTCTGTCGTTTTACAGCGTTGAGAACCAAACCATGACCCTCCTCCACAGAGTCCAGACCAGGTTCACTCAGCCGCTCCACGCTGGAGTCAGGTTTTACTTTGGCTATGGAGACACTGCACATTTTCCCAAACTAAGTAGCAGCTTTTCTCTTCATAGTTTGAAATCGTCCTTGTGTCTTGTATTGAACTAATACTGAAGGTTTTTCTATATATAATATTTGTTTCTCATACATTGACATTGTTTTGAATTATAAACCTCGTGCTCCTCACTCACGCTCAGGTGCAGATGTGTTTTACAAACACTTTGAATCAAACATTAAAAATAAAATTGTCATTTAATAATCATTTTAATAGGACTTCAGTTCAGCGATTTCAACAGTTTGACCAGTTTAGGGAAGTTTATACAAACGTTTCTAGTTCCGGATGGATTTATTGAGCCAAAAAACAAATGTTTTCACTAATAACTAGTTTATTCCAAAACTAACGCAGATCCAAAATCGCTCTGAGCAAATCTTCGGAACTAATATGTCTCAAAATAAAACCACACATTTAAACCTGGAAATGAACATTATTTATGTCTTTGCTGAAAATATCAGCCATTTTTTTACATGAAACATAAATGACAGAAAACTTGCAACACATGTTCCTGACGTTCATGTCCGTCTCTACGGCAGAAGCTTCACATCGATGTCTCTACATTTAAAAGTTTCACTGCTGGGTCTCACCTTAAAGTGATAGTCTGGAAGTGTAAATGTTTTACACATTTTATAAACTGTGCAGAATCTTCCTCCTGGTGTTACACATACGGTATACATATCATGTTTTGTAAAGTCCCTCCTTCCCGGATCTCAGCGACTAATCAGAGTCTAGTATCCTCCCGTGTCGACCAATGAGCAAGGCGGGGCACCGTTAAACAGGGCGGGGCACCGTTAAACAGGGCGGGGCACCGTTAGACATTACCAGCCCGATATCGAAAAAATAAAAGTATCAAAAGCAGGAGCCGAAAAAACATCTTTAGATCCAGGTTTTGATGCTGTTGGTCCAGAGACAGGATTAAAGGAAGTGACTTTGTTTCCGCTCAAATAAATGATTCCCCTAATTTTCCCCTGAATGTTTGACCCTTTTTTTTATAAGTAATATTTTTCCAGTTTCCCCCCATTTTATTCAGAATTTTTGTCCCATTTTTCCACACTTTTTATTTTTCCAAATTCTTCCCCATTTTTTTAACCACTTTTCTTGACACTGGAGACGAACCTGATATTGTAAATGTGCAGAACTTCCTCACATTATTATTCTGTTTTCTGGTTCTAGACAAATATTTTAGTATCGATATATCATCAGTGGCGTGTGGTGCGTGTGGTGCGTGTGGAGGCGTGACCTGCTTGAGCGTCCTCTCCATGTCCATGCCCTGGTTCCAGGGCGCCGCGGGGTTGGCGAGGCAGTCCCCGGCGTTCCCTCGTCTGGACAGGTCCACCTTCTGTCGCCGCAGCGCCCGAAACGCCTCCGCCATCACCATCACGCCGTCGTACGTCAGCGCAGACGTGTACTGCACACAGAGAGGCACACGGAGCTCCAGCAGGGGGCGCCACACGGAGCTCCAGCAGGGGGGGCTCATGGAGCTCCAGCAAGGGGCGCCACATGGAGCTCCAGCAGGGGGCGCCACATGGAGCTCCAGCAGGGGGCGCCACATGGAGCTCCAGCAGGGGGCGCCACATGGGGCTCCAGCAGGGGGCGCCACATGGGGCTCCAGCAGGGGGCGCCTTTGAAGTCTGGATATTCTTACAAAATAACGTTTTGTCTCCTGTGATTAACGCGTCACCTGCTGCAGGCGAGGCTCAGGGAGGAGTCAGCAGGGGGCGCTGGAGTTGTCAAAAAAATGCATTCCTCGATACTAAATCAATACTAAAAAAACATACCGAAGCTAGGTATTGATTTGAGAAGATTTCAATACATTCTGTGTTTCCTCCTCCTGTGTGAGTGTGTGGGTGGAGTGTGAATGAGGGGGCGGGGCCTGCTTACCTTGGGCGGGGCGTGAGCGAGTGGGCAGGGCCAGTGTACCTTGGGCGAGGCGTAAGTGAGTGGGCGGTGAGGGGCGGGGCCTGTGTACCTTGGGCGGGGCATGAGTGAGTGGGCGGGGCCTGTGTACCTTGGGCGGGGCGTGAGTGAGTGGGCGGGGCATGAGTGAAGGGGCGTGAGTGTGTGGCCGGAGTGTGAGTGAGGGGCGGGGCCTGCCTACCTTGGGCGGGGCATGAGTGAGTGGGCAGGGCCTGTGTACCTTGGGCGTGAGTGAGGGGGTGGGGTGTGAGTTAGGGGGCGGGGCCTGCTTACCTTGAGCGGGGCATGAGTGAAGAGGCGGGGTGTGAGTGAGTGGGCGGGGCCTGCCTACCTTGGGCGGGGCGTGAGTGGGCGGGGCGTGAGCGAGTGGGCGGGGCCTGCCTACCTTGGGCGGGGTGTCGGACCCCGGGTACTCCCTCTGGTCCAGTTTGTTCCAGCGCTGCATGAGTTTGATGACGTTGTTGTTGCTGAAATCCACGAGCTGGAAACCCGTCACGTTGGCCCCGCCGTGCATGAAGCGCTCCAGGTTCATGTCCTTAAAACCCTACGGCACAGACGGGCACAGACGGGACAAAAGACAAAAGACACACAGGTCACTGTGTTGTGTCAACATATTACAACATAATAACGCAAACATGTGATTCACTAAAGTCTGACTGAGACATATTTACAAACATAAATCACATGGCCCTGATGAATGTGTGGAGGCTCTTATTCGTTCCAGGAGGTATTCACGGTGGTGAAGCTTAAGTCGTCGATGTTCTGTATGTTGTAGAGTTCTGTATGTTCTATATGTTTGATATGTTCCTGTATGTTCCTGTATGTTGTAGAGATGTTCCTGTATGTTCCTATATGTTGTAGAGATGTTCTGCATGTTTGTATGTTGTAGAGATGTTCCTGTATGTTGTGATTTTTATGTTGTAGAGATTTATGTTGTGAGATGTTCCTGTATGTTCCTGTATGTTGTAGAGATGTTCCTGTATGTTCCTGTATGTTGTAGAGATGTTCCTGCATGTTCCTGTATGTTGTAGAGACGTTCTGTATGTTGTAGAGAGTTCTGTATGTTGTAGAGATGTTCCTGTATGTTGTAGAGATGTTCCTGTATGTTGTAGAGACGTTCCTGTATGTTGTAGAGATGTTCCTGTATGTTGTAGAGATGTTCCTGCATTTTTGTTTGTAGAGAGTTCTGATGTTCCTGTATGTTGTAGAGATGTTCCTGTATGTTGTAGAGATGTTCCTGTATGTTGTAGAGATGTTCCTGTATGTTGTAGAGATGTTCCTGTATGTTGTAGGATGTTCCTGTATGTTGTAGAGATGTTCCTGTATGTTCTGTATGTTGTAGAGATGTTCCTGTATGTTCCTGTATGTTGTAGAGATGTTCCTGTATGTTGTAGAGATGTTCTGTATGTTGTAGAGATGTTCCTGCATGTTCCTGTATGTTGTAGAGACGTTCCTGTATGTTGTAGAGATGTTCTGTATGTTGTAGAGATGTTCCTGTATGTTGTAGAGATGTTCCTGTATGTTCCTGTATGTTGTAGAGATGTTCCTGTATGTTCCTGTATGTTGTAGAGATGTTCCTGCATGTTCCTATATGTTGTAGAGATGTTCCTCACCAGGTTGGCCATGATGTAGTGATATCCTTTGACGTGTTTCCCGACGCTGACGATCTGTAGAGGAGACAGACAGGTTAGCCGTGGTCTTCACGCTCTTCACGCTCTTCACGCTCGACAGCTGGGTTAGCTAATCCCAGAGGACAGCGGCTAATCAGGAGCGAGGGGCGTGCAGGTGATGTCACCGCCTCGCCGCCTGCCCCTGACCTGAGCCACTGCGTTAATTACAAGGAGAGAGAGTTCTGTTTCATCAGTAACGCTACAATCCCTCTACAAACCCGGATTCATCAGTGTCACAGCTGTCGGGGAGACCAGGGCTATTTGTCACACGTTTCTTTCTACAGTTCACTCAGAAAATGGTTAAGGCGAGACACTGCAGGTGAATAAGGAAAAATAAAAAATGTAGAGATATCAATTGAAACTTTTGCTGAACACTGATATAAATGTATTGCATTTTTTCTGTCATTTTATGTTTCAGATAAAAGACATTTTGTTCATGAAAATGGCCAACATTGCCTATTTTGGGCAACGAAATAAAAATAATGGATTGAGCCAGATTAAAATGGATGGTTTAATTTTATTGACATATTAGTAACTCAGAGGGGATTTTGGATATATTGTTTAGTTTCTCAATTAACTAATCATAAGTGAAAAAATCTGTTAAAACTCAAATGTTTTTTTTTTGGGTTCAAAGCTGAATAAATCAGGCTAGGAATTAGATATTAAAAAATCCCTCTGAAAAACCTAAAGTTTGGAGTCTGTGTGAGCGACTATAAGGGCTAACCGCTGTCCGAGTGGGCCTTCTCTCATTCAGAGAAACAAGCCCTGAAGTTTAGTAGCGAGTGGAACCTTCTTTGGCTCTTCAGCACCAGGCGTCTTGTAGGAGGAAAATACCATATGTGGGTGATAGCGTCATCACAGGGACCCTTCACAGGACACGTGGATGTAAATCTGTCAATATTTGTGAATGAATACCGCGGGAAAGACGGTCTTTCGACGCCGCAGCTGCTACTTCGTGTTACCTCCGCGTCGCAGGCGACAAATCATCATAAATAAGCATCATGCTTTTTATTCTCTGACATGAAAACTAAGATGTAAAGGAGGAAAATAGATACAAATCTCCACTTCGACCACTGTGTGAAAATCAATACTTTCACCTGCCGTGTCTCGCCTTTAAAGCACCGCCGCCATGTTTTTAAATCTGTCTGACCTTCGACCGAACACACATTTACAGGACGATTATCCTCAAACCATCACATTAAGAAATTACTAAAAAACTACGAGCTTCCGAAGCAATTTCTTATTTTATCTCAAATCTGGAATACAGGAACATTAAATGGTGTATTTAGTGGTAAATTTCAAACGAAGCAGCAACTTTCCTGTTTCCTGCGCCGCCTGGTTTAAAGAGACAGTACCTATTCCAGCATGTTCTGCAGCCTGGTTTAAAGAGACAGTACCTGTTCCAGCATGTTCTACAGTCTGGTTTAAGTGACAGTACCTGTTCCAGCATGTTCTACAGTCTGGTTTAAAGAAACAGTACCTGTTCCAGCATGTTCTACAGTCTGGTTTAAAGAAACAGTACCTGTTCCAGCATGTTCTGCAGCCTGGTTTAAAGCGACAGTACCTGTTCCAGCATGTTCTACAGTCTGGTTTAAAGTGACAGTACCTGTTCCAGCATGTTCTACAGTCTGGTTTAAAGAAACAGTACCTGTTCCAGCATGTTCTACAGTCTGGTTTAAAGAGACGTACCTGTTCCAGCATGTTCTGCAGCCTGGTTTAAACGACAGTACCTTTCAGCATGTTCTACAGCCTGGTTTAAAGTGACAGTACTGCTCCAGCATGTTTACAGTCTGTTTAAAGAGACAGTACCTGCTCCAGCATGTTCTACAGTCTGGTTTAAGAGACAGTACCTGCTCCAGCATGTTCTACAGCCTGGTTTAAAGTGACAGTACCTGCTCCAGCATGTTCTACAGTCTGGTTTAAAGCGACAGTACCTGTTCCAGCATGTTCTGCAGCCGCTCAGCCTCCAGGTCGATCACAAACTTCTTCTCCAGGCGCCGGTCCAGGTCCTCCAGGAGCCGCCGGTAGTTGGCGTCGCTGAAGTTCTCCACACAGATGGCGCTGACCTGCCAGTTATTCTGCCCCGCCTTCTCCATGATGGCCTGGAGGATGGCGTACCCTGGGGAGAGGAGGACACGCGGGTTAGAGGCTGGAGCTCAGGGAAATGTCATCACTGGAGTTAAAGAGAGGCCTCAGATTGTAGTGAGGGCGATACATCGTCAAATTGTCAGAAAATAAAAGTATAATGGACTTTTTTCCTCTGAAGAGCTTTCCCTGAAACACAGCAACACTCAAACATCCACCGCAACAGCAGAACCACAGCCTCCTCAGACTCACCATTGAAGGCATATTCAACTTGAATTTTACAGCCATCAAATTTGGTTGAATTGCAGCCACATGTAATAGGCATGATGAAGTGTAATAATCCAGAGACTTTTGTTTCATGTCAAAAGGAATCTTAGAAGCATAAATGGCCTTTTGGATCATAATTACAGAAACAGTTGTAAGCATTTTATCATCGACTTTCCTCAAGGTTTTCACAGTAAAATGTATTGAGATTAAGTACAAAGGTTGTGGACATGATGAGGAATGTTTAGGTAGTAGGAGTCACCTGCATCACGACAGTGCAGCGCTTTGAGAAACTTGGTAAACAGGCTTGTAAAACGCAATACAAGTGTAAGGCTTTTTATTATTACTATAAATGGACTCAACTTATAAAGCACTTTCTACCTTTATCAGGCCCAAAGCGCATTCATACACCAATGTACAGACACTGGAGGCAAGGAGGGTGAAGTATCTTGCCCAAGGACACAACGACAGAGCTGGGATTCGAACCCACGACATTCCGATCACAAGACGACCCGCTCTACAACCGGCACCACCATCGTCCCATATTATAATTGTAGGCATTTTATTGAGATTTATTATTGTATTGGTTTATTTGGTGTGTGAATGAACAGGCCACTCCGGATTGTAGCCATTTGTATCCGCACTCTCAAACACACTCTCATCCATCCTGACCTATTGTACATGTTTTTAGTGGTAGGGGAAACCGGAGTACCCGGAGGAACCTACACAGACACGGGGAGAACATGCAAACTACACACTCCCTGTCCAGGTGGGAATCGGACCCGGGACCTTCAAAAGGCAGTATTATAGTTCCCCTTTCTAAAGTTGAGGAAACTGCATTTTGTATCATGATTACAGTGACAGTTGTGGCCATTTTGTCCTGGAATTTTCTCCAAATTTTCACAATGAAATTAGACGAGATTAAATAAAAAGGTAAAGGACATGATGAGGAACGAGAATCCCGTTAGAGTTTGTGTAACATCAAAAGATAATCTTACAAGCTCTTTCCAAACAGCATAAAAGGTGATTAAACAGACGGCTGTAATAATTTTGTCCTTGAATTTTGTCAATATTTTCACAGTTTCACTGGTTAAGATTAAGTTCACAGGAAGTGATGAGGAAGAATAAAGTAGTAAGAGTTTAGTATCACCTCAAAAGGGAAACGATAAGCCTTTTCCAAAAGTAGCATGAATGGCGTTTTGGATAATGATTACGGAGATAATTGTGGGCATTTTGTCCTTGAATTTACTTTCATAGTCAAATTGTTTGGAATTACGTTCACAGAAAGTGGATTAAACTGATTGATTGATTTAATTTATTTGAGCTATTATTTACAATGAGCTATTATTTACAATATTTACATCATTACATTTACATTATCACACAAACCAATAAAAATAAAAATAAATAATAACTCATAAGGAGTAGGCCGAAGCAAGAAAGCTTATAAATGCCTACCTCATATTCAAAATACAATTATTGATTAGCAAATTCGAAGCTTTTACATGTCACAGGTTGAAAATCTGATGAGACTTACAAGACAACTTACAAGTATGAAAACATAGAGCGAAATAGAAAGTTTGTGATTTCTAGTTTTATAGTTTTCTCTTATTTTAACCATTGCTTGACTTTTCTGTCACTTCAAATTTTCTCAGGATTTTCACAGTAAAGTTTATGGGATTAAGTGCAAGGTTGTGGACATGATGAGGAATAATAATGTAGTAAAGTTTAGTATCACCTCAAAGAGAGTATTATAATTCCTTTTTAAAGTAGCATATATGGCACGGTGTATGACCTCCTTCATTCCGTCCTCACCGAGGTCCAGCGTTTAGTCCAGGACACTTTTCACGGCGACTTTGTGCATTTATTCAAGTAGAAGTTTATTTAAGTTGAATAAATCCGTCTGTATGATTTCTTGGGTAAAGTCGTCCCTGCAGATGGTCCTCGAAACAGTCGCCAAAGTCTCACCTTCACCAAACAGAACTCTCTGTTCTGTTCCAGCCTCCTCGTTCTGTCGTTTCCAATATCTATTATCCACATATTATTCTACACTGTGAGAACTGGAGCCAGATCTAAACAGAAGAGCCCTGGCGCCGAGCACGCGGTCTGTAATGGAGTCTGGCGCCGAGCACGCGGTCTTTACTGGAGGCTGGCACGGGTAAACACGGCGCCGTTTGGCAGACGACGGCTTTGTGAAAAGGGAAACAGAGAAACAGAGAAAACTCGCCAACTCAGCAGGTTTTTAATGGTTAACGAGTGCAGCATGGAGCAGCCATCATCGCCATCATCAGCCATCATCAGCCATCATCAGCCATCATCAAAATCATCAGCCATCATCAGCCATCATCAGCAATCATCAGCCATCATCAGCCATCATCAGCCATCATCAACAATCATCAGCCATCATCACAATCATAGCCAATCATCAGCCACATCAACAACATCAGCCATCATTAGTCATCGCCAACATCATCACAAAATCATCACCATCATCAGCCATCAACGCCATCATCGCCATCATCAGCCATCATCAGCCATATCAGCAATCATCAGCCATCATCAACAATCATCACCATCATCACAATCATCAGCCATCATCATCATCGCCACCATATCAAAATCATCACCATCATCACATCATCAGCCATCATCAACCATCATCACCATCATTAGCCATCGCCACCATCATCAGCCATCGCACATTATCAGCCATCATCAGCCATCGCCACCATCATCAGTCATCGCCACCATCATCAAAAATCATCACCATCATCACCATCATCAGCCATCATCAACCATCATCAGCCATCATTAGCCATCGCCACCATCATCAGCCCATCGCCACCATGATCAGCCATCATCAGCCATCGCCACCATCATCAGCCATCGCCGCCATCATCAGCCATCATCAGCCATCATCAGCCATCATTAGCCATCACGCCACCATCATCAGCCATCATCAGCTATTGCCACCATCATCAGCCATCATCAGCCATCATCAGCCATCGCCACATCATCAGCCATCATCAACCATCATCACATGCCACCATCATCAGCCATCATCAGCCATCGCCACCATCATCAGCCATCATCAACCATCATCAGCCATCATCAACCATCATCAGCCATCAATAGCCATCGCCACCATCATCAGCCATCGCCACCATCATCAACATCATCACCATCATCAGCCATCACACCATCATCAGCCATCATCACCATCATCAGCCCATCATCAGCCATCATCACCATCGCCACCATCATCAGCCATCATCAGCCATCATCAGTCATCATCAGTCATGGCCACCATCATCAGCCATCATCAGCTTCATCAGCCATCATCAGCCATCATCAGTCATGGCCACCATCATCAACCATCACTCAGCCATCATTAGCCATCATCAGCCATCATCAAGCCATCGCACATCATCAGCATAGCATCCAGTTTGCCACCATCATCAGCCATCATCAGCCATCATCAGCCATCATCAGCCATCGCCACCATCATCAGCCATCATCAGCTATTGCCACCATCATCAGCCATCATCAGCCATCATCAGCCATCATCAGCCATCGCCACCATCATCAGCCATCATCAACCATCATCAGCCATCATCACCATCATCAGCCATCATTAGCCATCGCCACATCATCAGCCATCGCCACATTATCAACAATCATCAACCATCATCAGCGATCATCAGCCCATCCATCCAGCCATCATCAGCCATCATCAGCCATTGCCACCATCATCAGCCATCATCAGCCATCGCCACCATCATCAGCCATCATCAACCATCATCAGCCATCATCCAACCATCAATAGCCATCGCCACCATCATCAGCCATCGCCACCATCATCAACAATCATCAACCATCATCAGCCATCATCAACCATCATCAGCCATCATCAACCATCATCACCATCATCAGCCATCATCAGCCATCGCCACCATCATCAGCCATCATCAGCCATCATCAGCCATCATCAGTCATGGCCACCATCATCAGCCATCATCAGCCTTCATCAGCCATCATCAGCCATCATCAGTCATGGCCACCATCATCAGCCATCATCAGCCATTGCCACCATCATCAGCCATCATCAACCATCATCAGCCATCATCAGCCATCATCAGCCATCATCAGCCATTGCCACCATCATCAGCCATCATCAGCCATCGCCACCATCATCAGCCATCATCAGCCATCATCAACCATCATCAGCCATCAATAGCCATCGCCACCATCATCAGCCATCGCCACCATCATCAACCAACCATCATCAGCCATCATCAACCATCATTAGCCATCATCAACCATCACAGCCATCATCAGCCATCATCAACCATCATCAGCCATCATCAACCATCATTAGCCATCATCAACCATCATCAACCATCATCAGCCATCATCAACCATCATCAGCCATCATCAGCCATCATCAGCCATCGCCACCATCATCAGCCATCATCAGCCATCATCAGCCATCATCAGTCATGGCCACCATCATCAGCCATCATCAGCCTTCATCAGCCATCATCAGCCATCATCAGTCATGGCCACCATCATCACCATCATCAACCATCATCAGCCATCACAGCCATTGCCACCATCATCAGCCATCATCAACCATCATCAGCCATCATCAGCCATCATCAGCCATCATCAGCCATCGCCACCATCATCAGCCATTATCAGCCATCATCAGCCATCATCAGCCATCATCAGTCATGGCCACCATCATCAGCCATCATCAACCATCATCAGCTGTCATCAGCCATCATCAGCCATCATCCGCCATCATCAGCCATCATCAGCCATCCATCAGTCATGGCCACCATCATCAGCCATCATCAGCCATCATCAACCATCATCAGCCATCATCAGCTGTCATCAGCCATCATCAGCCATCGCCACCATCATCAACCATCATAGCCATCATCAGCCATCGCCACCATCATCAACCATCATCAGCCATCATCAGCCATCATCAGCCATCATCAGCTGTCATCAGCCATCATCAGCCATCGCCACCATCATCAACCATCATTAGCCATCATCAGCCATCGCCACCATCATCAACCATCATCAGCCATCGCCACCATCATCAACCATCATTAGCCACATCAACCATCATCAGCCATCATCAGCCATCGCCGCCATCATCAGCCATCAGCATCATCAGTCATTGCCAACCATCATCCTCAACCATCATCACCATCATCAGCCATCGCCAATCATACCATCATCAGCCATCATCAATCATCAGCCATCATCAACCATCATCAGCCATCATCAGCCATCATCACCATCATCAGCCATCGCATCACCATCATCAGCCATCATCAGCCATCGATCACACCATCATCAGCCACATCACCATCACCATCATCAGCCATCATCATCATCAGCCATCATCAACCATCATCAGCCATCGCCACCATCATCAGCCATCATCAGCCATCATCAACCATCATCAGCCATCTCCAGCCATCATCAGCCATCATCACCATCCATCATCAGCCATCATCAGCCATCATCACCCATCATCAGTCATCGCCACCATCATCAGCCATCATCAACCATCATCAACCATCATCACCATCATCAGCCATCATCAGCCATAATCAGCCATCATCAACAATCATCAACCATCATCAGCCATCGCCACCATCATCAACCATCATCAGCCATAATCAGCCATCATCACAATCATCAACCATCATCAAGCCATCGCCACCATCATCAACCATCATCAGCCATCATCAGCCATCGCCACCATCATCAACCATCATTAGCCATCATCAGCCATCGCCGCCATCATCAGCCATCGCCACCATCATCAGCCATCATCAGCCATCGCCGCCATCATCAGCCATCGCCACCATCATCAGCCATCATCAGCCATCATCAGCCATCATCAGCCATCATCAACCATCATCAGCCACCATCAACCATCGCCACCATCGCCACCATCATCAGCCATCATCAGCCATCATCACCCATCATCAGTCATCGCCACCATCATCAGCCATCATCAACCATCATCAACCATCATCAACCATCATCAGCCATAATCAGCCATCATCAACAATCATCAACCATCATCAGCCATCATCAGCCATCGCCACCATCATCAACCATCATCAGCCATCATCAGCCATCGCCACCATCATCAACCATCATTAGCCATCATCAGCCATCGCCGCCATCATCAGCCATCGCCACCATCATCAACCATCATCAGCCATCATCAGCCATCGCCGGCCATCATCAGCCATCGCCACCATCATCAGCCATCATCAGCCATCATCAGCCATCATCAACCATCATCAGCCACCATCAACCATCGCCACCATCAGCCATCATCAGCCATCATCAGCCATCATCAGCCATCATCAGCCATCATCAACCATCATCAGCCACCATCAACCATCGCCACCATCATCAGCATCATCAGCCATCATCAGCCATCATCAGCCATCATCATCACCACCTCCACTCCACACTTTACAGGTGAACAGCGAGACTACATTTAGAAGGTTTTTTACAGATCTGATTCTGACACATTTTGACACACGTAATAATAAAGAAATAGGACGCAGAGCTTTTCAGTTTAAAGCCCCTCTGATTGGAACAGTTTACCTTTATCCATTCGTTCTTTAACATTGTTTGGTTTATTAGATCCTCCTTATTTTCACACCTTAAACTCCTTGTTTATGTTTTTAAGTGGATCTGTAATTTGTACTTTTAGTTCATTTTTGGAATATGTATAACTTTGTTTTGTTGTCTCAAAGTTTTCTGTTTCTTTTGACTATATATATATATATATTTTTGTAAATCTTGTCTGGGTATCTTGGGGGTGTTTGGGAGGACTCTGGAGCAAGTTTGTTTTGTTTGTGTGACTGTCTTAATGTGTATTTTGTCCTGTCTGTATCCTGTCTTGTACTGTGTCTTGTTAATTATTATTTGTGTTTTGTGTTTATGGACCCCTCGAAAACGAGATGGCACATCTCAAGGGGCATTCCATCAATAAACTAAACTAAACTAAACTATTGAGCTTTGAACCAAAAACAAACAAAATTGGATTTTTCAAAAAATCCATCTAAGCAATTTTTTGTCTTTATGTGTCACAAATCTAAACCTGGAAAGTCAATTTTTTAGATTTTGTCACAGAAAATATCGAAATACCTTATTTTATATGAAAACAGAAAATGACAGAAAACTTATGACACATTTTCCTCATATTAAAGTCATTAATCCTTTTTACTTTATTTAATCTCATGTAATTTCATCGACCGTGAGACATAAACCCGTTTAAATCAGTGTGTGTTGTGAGAGAACATGATGTAACCTGGGATATTCCGCCGTGGGGCTTTGAACCCGTGTTTGCAGAGTGAATGTGTTCATGTTTGTGAACCGTCAGCTCTGGCTCAGGCTCAAATGTCTGTTCTGACGAAGAGTCAACAGTGTTTCTCTGCTGCTCCGCGCTCTGCAAATATTACTCTGTTATTCCACTCTTTACTGGCGACTCGGCTGTTTCTGTGTCTGTGCACCAGCATTTCTCTTGTTCCTTTGTATCGCTGAGGCTGAAGAGCTCGTTTCATCATTTGCATCATATTCTCTCTACAGTGCATCCGGAAAGTATTCACAGCGCTTCACTTTTTTCACATTTTGTTATGTTTACAACCCTAAACGTAAAGATTTTATTTTGAATTTTTACTGAAAGTTCACACACAAGTAACAGACAACTGTGAAGTGAAAGCAAAATGATACATGATTCTGTTATTTTTCAAAAAATAGAAAAGTGAAAAGTGGGGCGTGCATAAGTATTCATACAGCATTTTCTGAGTGCATTAAATTGCCTTTATAACATTCCTAATGACTGCAGAATGTTCACACCTTGCCCTAACCATTAAATAGAGGCCACCTGTGTGTAATCTACTCTCAGTATAATTCCAGCTGTTCTGTGAGGGCCTCAGAGCTATGGTCAGAGTGTATTGGTCACTAAACAACATCATGAAGGCCAATAACACACCAGGCAGGTCCGAGATAAAGTTATTGAGAAGTATAAAGCTGGGTTAGGTTATAAAAACATTCCAAAGCTTTGAACATCTCTCAAAGTACAGTTAAATACATCATCCAGGAATAGAAAGAGTGTGGCATCACTGCAAACCTACCAAGACCCGGCTGTTCTCCTAAACTTACTGACCGAACAAGGACCGCACTGACCACAGCTGTTACCAAGAAGCTCTGATGACCCTGGATGAACTGCAGAGAGCTACAGCTCAGGTGGGGGAAACTGTACACAGGACAACTATTAGTTGTACACTGCACAAATCTGGCCTTATGGCAGAGTGGCATTTTTGAAAGAAAACCATAAGAAGCCCCGTTTTCTGTTTGCTAGAAGCCACCATGTGGCTCCATGTGGCTTCTAGCAAACAGAAAACGGTATTTCTTATGGTTTTCTTTCAAAATGCCACTAGTTGTCCTGTGTACAGTTTCCCCCACCTGAGCTGTAGCTCTCTGCAGTTCATCCAGGGTCATCATAGGCTTCTTGGTAACAGCTCTGGTCAGTGCGGTCCTTGTTCGGTCAGTAAGTTTAGGAGAACAGCCGGGTCTTGGTAGGTTTGCAGTGATGCCACACTCTTTCTATTCTGGATGATGTATTTAACTGTACTTTGAGAGATGTTCAAAGCTTTGGAAATGTTTTTATAACCTAACCCAGCTTTATACTTCTCAATAACTTTATCTCGGACCCGTCTGGTGTGTTACTGGACTTCATGATGTTGTTTAGTGACCAATACACTCTGACCATAGCTCTGAGGCCCTCACAGAACAGCTTAATTATACTGAGAGTAGATTACACACAGGTGGCCTCTATTTAATGGTTAGGGCAAGGTGTGAACATTCTGCAGTCATTAGGAATGTTATAAAGGCAATTTAATGCACTCAGAAAATGCTGTATGAATACTTATGCACGCCCCACTTTTCACTTTTCTATTTTTTGTAAAATAACAGAATCACTTCACAGTTGTCTGTTACTTGTGTGTGAACTTTCAGTAAAAAGTTCAAAATAAAATCTTTACGTTTAGGGTTGTAAACATAACAAAATGTGAAAAAAGTGAAGCGCTGTGAATACTTTCCGGATGCACTGTATATTTAGCTTCGTAAAGATTCAGATCACCCTAATATAACCTTGAACCGAGCACATTTTCTCCAGTTCGGCTTTAACCAAATCTACAGCTTCTCGACTGGAGTTCACAGCCTTTTGTTAAGTGTAATGTAACTTAGATGAAGATGAGGTCTTAGCTTTCAAATGAGGTGTTACTCTGGCCTATAGGCTGCAAGTTCTTAGGTCAAGAAGCTTTTTTCATGTCTGCTCTGGAAAAGAAACTCACTGCTGCAATAAATTAATTATCAACTGAGCAAAAGAACTAAAACGTATTTAATCGTTTGTAATAATGAAAGAAATTGTGTTTTGCAAAGGTTGAACTAAATCTGAACAAACTTCTGACTCAGGCTTTTCTCACACGTTACAGAACATGAAGACCATGTCAGTGAGATTTGCTGATAAACAACGGTCAACACCATAATCATTCTGAACATAATGTGAAGTACAGATAAAGTACAAACACATCTGACTCACAGATAGAGTCGTCCTCCCTGTGCAGAGCAGCAGGACCAGGATAAAGAGGAACTGTCAGAGGTCTGGACTTCACTTCTCTCTCTGAAATCATCAGCTGGTTTTACTTCTTTGTAACTGGAACAACAGCAATAAAACTGCTGTTTCCCACAAAGGAAATGACCATATTTGGATTACAGCGTCATCTCGGTCACAGCCTTTAGTGCTACACGTGGATACCAAACATGTCAGTATTAGTGAATGAATAAACCTGGTAACGAGAGAGTTTGTTTGAGACTCTCTCTGCCCTCCGTCCTGCCGTGTTTTCCTGAGGAACAGATGTCTCCGTAAACGTCCGTCTGGAGGCCTCTCCGTCTGGTCCCTGAGCCTCTCATTAGCGTCTGAACCTGCTGGCGCCGCACGCCGCGCAGCAGAGGGCGGCCATGTTGGCTGTCCCTGCTCCGCCCGCCATGTGACCCATGATTTATGCTCTTTCATCAATCGTTTAAAGCGACACGGATCAGATGTTTCTCCTCACGCCTGCTGGAGCACGTTCACTGTGACCTTTCCCACCACAGGGGGCGCTGTCCATTAACGTCACGCTCTGCAGGTTTAACTTGAGGAACTCAGAATGTAAAAGTGATACTGAGACGCTTTCCTGAAGTTTTAAATATGAGTAATATTTAAGTGATAGTTTTTAGAGGAACGGCTCCTCTACAAATCTCCTCCATATCGGATCCATATCGGGCCTGAGCGATCTCGATGTTTGGGTCTGATAGCTGATATATTGGCTGATATTTTAAGTATTTTAATCTGAAGTTTATTTTTTTAGAACACTATCGCTCAAATTCACATCACTAAGATAATTCACCCGAGAGTGAGTGGATCCTTCCTGTAAGCGCTTTGGGCCTAAAGAAGGTAGAAAAGCGCTTTATAAATGTGACCGTTTAATTTGGGGAAAATTGTCGCAAAATAAAGTATTTACTTTTTTTCTAAATGAGGCAAAAATACGGAAACAATTATTTGGAAAAATGGGGGGATTAGAATAGATTTATTGACAATATAAACAGGTCTATTAGAAAAAATACAATAGAAATATTACTGAGCAATTCAGTAAGAAATAATCCTTTATTTGAGCTGAAGTCACTTCCTGTAATCCTGACCCTGGACCAACAGCATCTATATTCTATATCTATTCTATCTGGTTTATAATCCTGTGTGTGAAGCTTCTACACGTGTCAGTGTTGGACTGTGACAGCAGGGGGCGCTGTATGAGGGGCACAGGGCTGATTTATTCAGGACATGTTTATCTTCAGACGGAGCTCGATTAAAAGAGGTATCCAAATATCGGCCCCATATATCGGCCCTACAGCTCCAGCACTTCTCTTCAGAGTCGAGCTGAGCTAAAGCGTCTCGTTCTTTATCTGCTCCTCTTCAGATCAACCGAGTCCGCTCTGATAACGCACAGCGCCGAGAGCCAATAACGGGAGGGGGGGGGGAGGAGACTGAGCACGGAGACGAGAGGAACTGCACTTTACTCAAGTCGTATTAGTGTTTAGATTAGGGACGATAATGACATTTGGGTCAGGATTCTCTCTGTGATTACGATATTATCACGATATTCGCCGATGGTTCAAACAGTTCACTGAAGCATTTCCATATTGACGACATGTAGGTCTCACTATGCTTTAAATGTCGTATTGAGACCTATAAAGAGACCTGTGTAACAAACACCAGCTGATGTTTTCATGGCACAATCGAGAGAAAGTCACTGCTGGTTTTAAAGGCAGAGGGTTTAAAGCTCTGAGACACAGCAGAGGGTTTAAAGCTCTGCACTGAAACACAGCAGAGGGTTTAAAGCCCTGAGACACAGCAGAGGGTTTAAAGCTCTGAAACACAGCAGAGGGTTTAAAGCTCTGCACTGAGACACAGCAGAGGGTTTAAAGCACTGAGACACAGCAGAGGGTTTAAAGCCCTGAGACACAGCAGAGGGTTTTAAAGCTCTGAGACACAGCAGAGGGTTTAAAGCTCTGCACTGAGACACAAGCAGAGGGTTTAAAGCCCTGAGACACAGCAGAGGGTTTAAGCTCTGAACACAGCAGAGGGTTTAAAGCACTGAGACACAGAGAGGGTTTAAGCCCTGAGACACAGCAGAGGGTTAAGCTCTGAGACACAGCAGAGGGTTTAAAGCCTGAGACACAGCAGAGGGTTTAAAGCTCTGAGACACAGCAGGGGTTTAAAGCACTGAGACACAGCAGAGGGTTTAAAGCACTGAGACACAGCAGAGGGTTTAAAGCTCTGAGACACAGCAGAGGTTTAAAGCTCTGAGACACAGCAGAGGGTTTAAAGCCCTGAGACACAGCAGAGGGTTTAAAGCTCTGAGACACAGCAGAGGGTTTAAAGCACTGAGACACAGCAGAGGGTTTAAAGCTCTGAGACACAGCAGAGGGTTTAAAGCTCTGAAACACAGCAGAGGGTTTAAAGCACTGAGACACAGCAGAGGGTTTAAAGCTCTGAGACACAGCAGAGGGTTTAAAGCTCTGAGACACAGCAGAGGGTTTAAGCCCTGAGACACAGCAGAGGGTTTCACTGATTATCTCTAGCCCGATGATCATAATAATAAAATGATTTCAATGATCGAGATGAACATGTGAATGTGAATCTCTGGTTAGGAACATGTTTCCGTGAGTCTCTCCCTGTCCGCCTGTGGCCTGTAGGAGCTGAGTCACGTCACAGGGATTTAAAGTAAGCGTTCGTCTGGACTGGTCTCCGCTTTGGCAGAGTGTGTCACCGACCGACCCGGAGCGCGAGGACGAGCCGTGAATCAGCCGCGCTCCAGAGATCGACCCAAAAATCAGGATCTATGCGATCTCTCCTGAGGGAGGCGACCAGGAGGCTCCTCCACTCTAGTCCAAGCTCCTCCCGGGTACCTGAGCCTCTAAGGAACCCCGTTTCCCCTGATCATTATCTGACAGTGATTCACATTATTCTGATTCTACTGACCAACATCACGCTCACGTTTCTGAATATTGTCTCCACTTTTGGAGGAAATAATGAGACCATAGTTCATATGAGCTGAAGAGACGACTTGTTGAAAACCATAAAGCCTTGTTTCCATGGTTACAGGGCACATGACGTGGGACTGACCTCGGTCGGTGTCGTAGAGGAAGACGAACTTGTTCCAGTCGTAGTGGTCGAGCAGAGACAGCAGAGCTCCTCTGATGGACGGCCTCAGCTGCAGCGTGAACTGACTGTCTCCCTCTGTGGGGAAACTGGCCGTGATGAGCGAGATGTGCAGCGCGCCGCAGAACGACGTCAGCGTGTGAACCGAGCGCTTATCGTACAGGCCGAAGATGGCGAAGACCCGCGGGAGTACTGCGAGCAGACTGTAGGGGGCAGAAGAGAGAGGACGTTAGAAAACACTGCGCAGACTGTAGGGGGCAGAAGAGAGAGGACGTTAGAAACACTGAGCAGACTGTAGGGGGCAGAAGAGAGAGGATGTTAGAAAACACTGAGCAGACTGTAGGGGCAGAAGAGAGAGGACGTTAGAAACACTGAGCAGACTGTAGGGGGCAGAAGAGAGAGGATGTTAGAAAACACTGACAGACTGTAGGGGGCAGAAGAGAGAGGATGTTAGAAAACACTGAGCAGACTGTAGGGGGCAGAAGAGAGAGGATGTTAGAAAACACTGAGCAGACTGTAGGGGGCAGATGAGAGAGGATGTTAGAAAACACTGGCAGACTGTAGGGGGCAGATGAGAGAGGATGTTAGAAAACACTGAGACTGTAGGGGCAGAAGAGAGAGGATGTTAGAAAACACTGAGCAGACTGTAGGGGGCAGAAGAGAGAGGATGTTAGAAAACACTGCAGACTGTAGGGGGCAGATGAGAGAGGATGTTAGAAAACACTGAGCAGACTGTAGGGGGCAGAAGAGAGAGGATGTTAGAAAACACTGTGAGCAGACTGTAGGGGGCAGAAGAGAGAGGATGTTAGAAAACACTGTGAGCAGACTGTAGGGGGCAGAGAGAGAGGATGTTAGAAAACACTGAGCAGACTGTAGGGGGCAGATGAGAGAGGATGTTAGAAAACACTGTGGCAGACTGTAGGGGCAGAAGAGAGAGGACGTTAGAAACACTGAGCAGACTGTAGGGGCAGAAGAGAGAGGATGTTAGAAAACACAGCGGAACACTGTTAAAATGAACGTGCTTCCTCTTCCAGTGTGTTCCATCTTTATTCCAGTTTCATTCCTGGGTTGATTTGAGGAAACAAAACACTTGGGCCTAAAAGTACAGGAGGTATGGCCTAACCAAACTTTATGTTTTATTGTCATCCCTATTCTCCGTGACCGGTTGCTAGTGTCCCGGGTGCTGTCCCGGCCTGGTTGAGTTTGGAGGCCTCTTCATGTGTTCGCTCCACTCTAATATGCTCCTGAGCTCGACAGTGATTTGTTTCTTTGGGAAACTCTTGGTATAAAGTCATTTAGTGAAATCTACTTCCAGCAACTTTCATCCAATAAGTAACTTTTTTACTTACAGGTTCGTAGTTATATTAAGAAAAACGTCTCAATTCCATCCAGGCCATGGTCATGGCGCTGATATAGTTCTACAGTCAGCTCCTTATCGAAGGGTCTCATCTCTTTATAATATATTCTTTCCATGACTTTATCAGTGGTTCAGGCCTCATGGGCTTTACCATCCATGATGATTCTTCTGTGTGAAGGTTGGTTACTGTGGATACTTCGAGTCTACACACCAACACATTCCCACATTTTGTTATATTACAGCCATATTCCAAAATGGATTCAATTTGTGTCTTTTCCTCATCAGTCTCACACACACGATACCACCTCTACCATAAAGTCTGATTAGTGAAGTGCTGCAGTTTCATCTTAATCATTAAAAAACTTAGCTATAAATCCATAACTACGGCTCTCTCCCCTCTCTCCCCCTCCTCCCCTCTGTCTCCCCTCCCTCCATCTCTCCCTCCCCCTCTGTCTCCCCCCTCCCTCCCTCTGTCTCCCCTCTCTCCCCTCTCTCTCCCCCTCCTCCCCTCTGTCTCCCCCTCCCTCTCTCCTCCCCCTCTCCCCCCTCCTCTCCTCCCTCCCCCTCCCTCTCTCCCTCCCCTCTCTCTCCCCTCCTCCCCTCTGTCTCCCACCTCCCTCTCCTCCCTCCCTCTCCTCCCTCCCTCCCTCTCTCCTCCCTCCCTCTCTCCCCTCCCTCCCCTCTGACCCAGTGCTGGTGTGAGGACACTCGCTGACCCTGAAACAGGAATCCGCTCGCTCACAGCCGACCGCACAAACAGGTCACCGCGCCTCCCCCTCCTCCCCCTCACTGTCCCCCACGAGGCACCGATGATCGATGGATGCAGCTCCATCAGCATACGGCGAAGGGGCGGAGCTCGCCACACCGTGCGAGCGTCACTTTCACACAGAGCCAATGAAAACAGACTGAAGGAGTTTGAACGTAAAACTAAAGACTGAATCAAAGTCAAAGAAGCACCTGGACAAAGAGCCGGATCTTTTTCCCCAGAACAAGCCTCAGCCCGACAGCGGAGCCACAGGTGAAGCTTTAGCTCTAAAGTCAGAGCTAAAGGCGACAGCCTCGTTTATTAGATTTGATTCACAAACACAAAGCCTAAATATCAGTCCCTTTGTCATTTTAAACAATTTAAATAAAATGGCGTCTTAGATATTGTGAGTTTTTTGACTGGAGTTTACACATGTATAATATTTATAATATAAACGTGTATTAAAAAGAGCCAGTCTTTTGACGGCTCTTTGAAATGAACAGATCCAAAGACTCGGCTCCAGAAAAGAGCCGTGAATCCCATCCCCAACAGAAAGAGCAGCTCGAGGCTTTAATCTGCAGCTTTTTGTACTTTGTCAATATTTAGCTCCATCTGTTCATCAGGAGAGAAGCACAAACCAGGATGTGTTCAGTGAAAAGAGTTACGTCGACTAAATAAAACATGTATGAAACACTGACAGAGCCATCGATATGTTTACTGGTCACATGTTCAACTAGACTTTAATCCAAACTTAGTTTAACTTATACAGCGCTTTTCCACCTTTGTTTTACAGCAAAGAACCGGTCAGCCATTCACTCTCTCATTCATACAGTTACACTGGAGGTGAGGAGGGGGAAGTGTCTTGCCCAAGGACACAACGACAGAGTGACCCAGCAGGAGGCGGGATTCGAACCCCTGACCTTCTGATCATGAGACGACCGACTGCTCCACTTTAGACCCTTCTCGAACCTGACATTTATTTATTTATTTATTATATAGTTTAATATAGTTTTGCTCTGAATGACACCGACTGCAGCGACTCCTGTTTGAACATAAATCTCACCTTCAATCATAAAGCACTTTCATCATAAAGCACTTTCAATCATAATTATATAGCACCCTTCAATCATAAGCACTTTCAATCATAAAGCACTTTCAATCATAAAGCACCTTCAATCATAAAGCACCTTTCAATCATTTTCAATCATAAAGCACTTTCAATCATAAAGCACCTTCAATCATAAAGCACCTTCAATCATAAAGCACCTTCAATCATAAAGCACTTTCAATCATAAAGCACTTCAATCATAAAGCACTTTCAATCATAAAGCACTTCAATCATAAAGCACTTTCAATCATAAAGCACTTTCAATCATAAAGCACTTTCAATCATAAAGCACTTTCATCATAAAGCACTTTCAATCATAAAGCACTTTCAACCATAAAGCACTTTCAATCATAAAGCACTTTCAATCATAAAGCACTTCAATCATAAAGCACTTTCAATCATAAAGCACCTTCAATCATAAAGCACTTTCAATCATAAAGCACTTTCAATCATAAAGCACTTTCAATCATAAAGCACCTTCAATCTAAACTGTTAAAAATGCTAACAAAAATGCGCTACCTGCAAGGATACAAATGCTTTTTACACGCACAGAAGGGGGATATAACCTGAGGGGGTGTGATAACTTTAAGACTCAAGCAGTGTCTTCCACTAGGAAAAGTATGTGTGTGTCTGTGTGTGGAGTTAAACTCTGGAACAAATTGGGGGCAGAATTTAAACAATGTCCAAATATTCATAATTTCAAATCAAGATATAAAATAATGGTATGGTCTAAGTACCAGAAGGAGGAATGAGTACTTGATTGCTAATGGGTGTTACATAAAAATAATACCATTACTGGTATTATTATTATTATTATTATTACTATTGTTATTATTGTAAGAGGTTATAATTTTTAATTTAGTAAATAAGAAATAACTAGGTGACTATATTGTATTAGTAATATCTTACATTAACTATACTGTATGTCTTGACTGTATTTTTGTTTTGCTGTTGTTTTCATTCTTTATTTTTTATTTTTTGTCTTCTTTATTCTTATTAATCATAGCTATTTAAAATGCATTGTGTCATATTAGTATAAGAATTGATTAGGAGGGGTAATTGTAATTGTTACTGCCATTGTTATTACTATTGCTGTTGTGTTATCAGCATTATTTTAACAGCCAGGATAAATACCTAACAATTTATATATTATTCTTAGAATCAAATTTAATCGAACAGACAGAGGTATTGCTATTGATGCTGATGGTAATATAAAGGAATTAAATTCTTACAAGTAAAACATGCACATATCCACGTACTCTGCATTCAACATAACTCATAGTACAGGGCAGACATGTGGGGGCCGGCAGCTCGAGGAAAGCCTCTTCTGGCAGCAGACTCCTAAATCTTGTCTCTTTTAATGCACAGCATAGGACACCTCACGAATGATGGTCCTGTTGCTCGGGGGCTGCTCCCCTCTGGCAGCAGGTCCAGACACAGGAAAGAAAAAGAAAAGCCCCGAATCCTTTTTAACACACATTAATAAGACTAATCTGGTTATCATGAGCATCAATCAGTCTGCGACTATTGTACCTTTCATGAATAAATGTGGAGTATATTATGTATCATTCAATCACTTTGATCTTATATGGGCTGTAGTGATGATGGTGAATAACAGTAATACCAACGTGGCAATAAAATAGGTATAGGGAACACAATTATACACTTGTTATAAAGTGTAACATACTATGAATGTGACTTAATATAATACATTGTTGCGTCTGTAAATATGTAACCAACTTAATTGTTAATTGTTCTGTAGGATAATAAGTACTAAGCAATGTTATTGTTGCAACCACATTATTATTTAAGTTTATGAACAGGGGTGGGAGTCAATAAGCCTGTCTTCTTCCCACTCCTTTTCGAGCTTGAATGTAATTATTTATTTATTTTGTTTTTTTCTTTTGTTGTGTTTTTTTCTGGCTTTGTGCCTGTATTGTGTAGCTCGAAATCAATCAATCAATCAAATCATAAAGCACTTTCAATCATAAAGCACATCTCAGTTTATCTTTGCAGAAACACAAATCCCACTGACAGATGATTTCCTTAAAGTTAAATCTCTCTAATTCGTCTCTTCCTCCTCATGAATAATTCACGCTGAGGATCTCCCTGCGTTTACGCTCCTTCCTCCCTCGGCGCTTGTTCTCCAAATATCTGCTCTTCGCTCTCGCCGAGGGAAACGACGTTTGTCTCCGCTCCACTTCAAAGCTTCATCTTCAAAACCGCTTTAACAAGGTCAAAAACGAATAATTAATCCTCATCTGCATACCCCGTAACCTCATCTGCATACCCCGTGACCTCATCTGCATACCCCATAACATCATCTGCATACCAGTGACCTCATCTGCATACCCCATAACATCATCTGCATACCCAGTGACCTCATCTGCATACCCCATAACATCATCTGCATACCCCGTGACCTCATCTGCATACCCCGTAACCTCATCTGCATACCCCATAACATCATCTGCATACCCGTGACCTCATCTGCATACCCCTTGACATCATCTGCATACACCGTGACCTCATCTGCATACCCGTGACCTCATCTGCATACGCGTGACACATACCCCGTGACATCATCTGCATACCCCGTCACATCATCTGCATACCCGTGACCTCATCTGCATACCCGTGACATCATCTGCATACCCCGTAACCTCATCTGCATACCCCGTGACCTCATCTGCATACCCCCGTCACATCATCTGCATACCGTGACCTCATCTACATACCCCGTGACATCATCTGCATACCCCGTAACCTCATCTACATACCCGTGACCTCATCTGCATACCCCGTGACCTCATCTGCATACCCCGTGACATCATCTGCATACCCCGTGACCTCATCTGCATACCCGTGACCGCATCTGCATACCCCGTGACATCATCTGCATACCCCGTAACCTCATCTGCAAACCCCGTGACCTCATCTGCATACCCCGTCACATCATCTGCATACCGTGACCTCATCTGCATACCCCGTCACATCATCTGCATACCCCGTGACCTCATCTACATACCCCGTGACCTCATCTGCATACCCCGTGACTCATCTGCATACCCCGTCACATCATCTGCATACCCGTGACCTCATCTGCATACCCCGTAACCTCATCTGCATACCCGTACCTCGTCTGCATACCCCGTGACATCATCTGCATACCCTGTAACCTCATCTGCAAACCCCGTGACCTCATCTGCATACCCCGTCACATCATCTGCATACCCGTGACCTCATCTGCATACCCCGTACATCATCTGCATACCCGTGACCTCATCTGCATACCCCGTCACATCATCTGCATACCCCGTGACATCATCTGCATACCCCGTGACATCATCTGCATACCCCGTCACATCATCTGCATACCCGTGACCTCATCTGCATACCCGTAACCTCATCTGCATACCCGTGACCTCGTCTGCATCCCCGTGACCTCGTCTGCATACCCCGTACCTCATCTGCATACCCCGTGACCTCATCTGCATCGCCCGTGACCTCATCTGCATACCCGTACTCATCTGCATACCCGTGACATCATCATCTGCATACCCCGTGACCTCATCTGCATACCCCGTGACATAATCTGCATACCCCGAACCTCATCTGCAACCCCGTCACATCATCTGCATACCCCGTAACCTCATCTACTACTCCGTCACATCATCTGCATACCCGTGACCTGTCTGCATCGCCCGTACCTCATCTGCATACCCCCGTACCCATCTCATCGCCCGAACCTCATCTGCATACCAGTGACATCATCTGTATACCAGTGACCTCATCTGCATACCAGTGACATCATCTGCATACCTTGACCTCATCTGCATACCCGTGACATCATCTCATACCCGTGACATCATCTGCATACCCCGTAACCTCATCTCACCTCATGTGGCCATACCGCTTTGCTATGCCTAATCCCATCAGATCTTGGAAGCTAAGCAGGAAGGGCCTGGTTAGTACTTGGATGGGAGACCGTTTGGTAACACCAGGAAGCCTAGCGAATGTAATGAGTGAGTGGTAGGTGGTGGTCGGAGGGGCCGATGGCGCAAACTGGTAGCCTCGCTTCTGTCAGTCTACCCCAGGGCAGCTGTGGCTACAATAGTAGCTTACCACCATCAAGTATGGAGTGAATGAATAGTGCAATGTAAAGCATCTTTGAGTGTCCAGAAAAGCGCTATATAAAACCGATGCATAATGCATCGGTTTTATATAGCCCCATATAATAATTATACCCCGTGACATCATCTGCATTCCCTGTGACATCATCTGCATACCCCGTGACATCATCTGCATACCCCGTGACCTCATCTGCATACCCCGTGACCTCATCTGCATACCCCGTGACCTCATCTGCATACCCGTGACATCATCTGCATACCCCGTGACCTCATCTGCATACCCCGTGACATAATCTGCATACCTCGTGACAACATCTGCATACCCGTGACATCATCTGCATACAGTGACCTCATCTGCATACCCCGTGACATCATCTGCATACCTGTGACCTCATTTGCTACCCCGTGACATCATCTGCATACCAGTGACCTCATCCCCATACCCCGTGACCTCATCTGCATACCCGTGACATCATCCGCATACCAGTGACCTCATCTGCATACCTGTGACCTCATCTGCATACACCTCATCCCCATACCCCGTGACCTCACCTGCATACCCGTGACATCATCTGCATACCCGTGACCTCATCTGCATACCCCGTGACATCATCTGCATACCCCATGACATCATCTGCATACCCGTCACCTCATCTGCATACACCGTGACCTCATCTGCATACCCCGTGACCTCATCTGCATACCCGTGACCTCATCTGCATACCCGTGACCTCGTCTGCATACCCCGTGACATCCTCTGCATACCCCGTAACCTCATCTGCATACCCCGTAACCTCATCTGCATACCCCGTGACATAATCTGCATACCTCGTGACACATCTGCATACCAGTGACCTCATCTGCATACCCGTGACATCATCTGCATACCCGTGACCTCATTTGCATACCCCGTGACCTCATCTGCATACCCGTGACCTCATCCCCATACCCGTGACCTCATCTGCATACCCGTGACATCATCCGCATACCAGTGACCTCATCTGCATACTTGTGACCTCATCTGCATACACCTCATCCCCATACCCCGTGACCTCACCTGCATACCCGTGACATCATCTGCATACCCCGTGACCTCATCTGCATACCCGTGACATCATCTGCATACCCGTGACATCATCTGCATACCCCGTGACATCATCTGCATACCCGTGACATCATCTGCATACCGTGACCTCATTTGCATACCCCGTGACATCATCTGCATACCAGTGACCTCATCCCCATACCCGTGACCTCACCTGCATACCGTGACCTCATTGCATACCCCGTGACATCATCTGCATACCCCGTGACATCTGCATACCCGTGACCTCATCTGCATACCCCGTGACCTATCTGCATACCTGTGACCTCATCTGCATACCCGTGACCTCATCTGCATACCCGTGACCTCATCTGCATACCCCGTGACATAATCTGCATACCCGTGACATCATCTGCATACCTGTGACCTCATCTGCATACCCCGTGACCTCATCTGCATACCCCGTGACCTCATCTGCATACCCCGTGACATAATCTGCATACCCGTGACATCATCTGCATACCTGTGACCTCATCTGCATACCCCGTGACATAATCTGCATACCCGTGACATCATCTGCATACCCGTGACTCATCTGCATACCCCGTGACATCATCTGCATACCCTGTGACATCATCTGCATACCCGTGACATCATCTGCATACCCGTGACCTCATCTGCATACCCGTGACCTCATTTGCATACCCAGTGACCTTATCTGCATACCCGTGACATCATTTGCATACCCGTGACCTCATCTGCATACCCGTGACCTCATCTGCATACCCCGTGACATCATCTGCATACCGTGACCTCATTTGCATACCCGTGACATCATCTGCATACCAGTGACCTCATCTGCATACCAGTGACCTCATCTGCATACCCCGGTGTATACACTGTATAAACCAAATATACAACCACTAAAATGCTGGAGTTTGCCGCTTACGCTTCCAAATTAAAACTCCATTCAAATTGAGGCGAAGCGTCACAGGCGAGGCGGGCAGCAGCTTAGTGAGGCCCCAGAGGCCCCAGAGGCCCCAGAGGCCCCAGAGGTCCCCAGGGGACCCACAGATTTGACAGAAGCAGAGAATAAAGTCAGTGCACAGCAGCAGTTACAAGGTGCAATGACAATCGACCGTCGCGTTTCCTGTGATGTAAGTAAACAGACGCAGCTCTGACAAACTGTGGACAAGTTCTGCTTCTGTCAGCAAAATGAAATAAAGGAGAACAAGACAGTGAGTGTAATAAGTCTCTCAAGTGCCTCCTTTTAGCCACAAATACCATCAACAAGCTGTTCTAGGGTAAATGAAATGCAATTTAATAAAGTACATTTTTCTTTATAAAATGATTGAGATGCTGAATTATATTAAATTATATTTAAGTATTTTCCATTTGTGAAGTTAAGTCGTAAGGCTTTAAAATTAGATCTGACATTTTTTGTTGCTGCTTTTTTTGTCACATTTTTTCAGTGTTTTTGTCGCTTTTTTATTATGTTATTGTTTCTTTTCCGGCATGTTTTTGTGGCTTTTTCATCACTTTATAGTCTTATAGCTTTTTGTCACTTTTTGGCTGCATTTTCATCCTCGTTTTCGTCACTATTTTGACGCTTTTTTGAAGAAGCTTTTAGATTTGGGTAAAACCAAACTGGAGAAAGTATAGGTGGGAGGTTAATTATAACTATAACATTGTTGCTGTTGTGAATGCCGGTGATGTGGAACTCCTCCAGAGCTGCAGACGTTCTGTTAAAGGGTCACAGATGATTATTCTGACCTAAAAGTGAATAATATAAAACTATATTCTCCATGTTTCAGCTGTGGCCTTTAAGGAGCCTCAGGCGTTAGACGTGTTGAAGCTTTTATTTCCGTGTAAATGATGAGATTCCCGCGTGTGCCGTGAGTTCCCGAAGGCTCCTCTGAAGGGGGCGGGGTTTGGATGCTGCGTTCGTGTCCCCTGGGAAAGCTCGCCGCGGGATGAGTCATGTGCTCCAGTGCGGATTAGTGCGGTCAGTGCACGGCTGCAGCCGGAGACGCTGCACCAGCACATGCTCAGTATACACACATACACACACACACACACACACACACACACACACACATATATAACACACACGCACGCACGCACGCACGCGCACACGCACACGCACACGCACACGCACACGCACACACACACACACATATATATAACACACACACACACACACACACACACACACACACAGAAGAGCGGAACAGGCCGCTCTTCACTCTGTGGTTTTAAGATGAAGTCCAGACGCTGCAGGTGAAACATGGAAAAGGCTGAAATATAAAGAAGCTTCTGCTGTGTTAATAATAAATATGAGACACAATGTGCTCAAGTTTTCTGTCATTTTATGTTTTAATATAAGACAATAAGGAAGCACCTGCTCTGTGAGGAAACACGTATGAGCGACTGAGAAGAGCCCCACCAGCGGGTACAGGGAGAAAATTATAGAGCATCTTCAGAAACTAGAAAAGGGAGAAATATTGACAAAAAGCTGTATTACAAGCTTTACCCGGGAGAGACTCCGTGTGTTTATGGTCTGCCAAAAATACACAAGGAAGGTTTTCCTCTCAGACCCATCGTCAGTGGCATCAACTCCATCACCTATAATCTGGAGAAACACCTCAAGTTCATCTTATCCCCTTTGGTCGGCAACACAGAAAACACAAAGGAGAGAAGATCAAACACCTGCAGCTGGAAACCGATGAAACTATGGTTTCTTACGATGTGACAGCACTGTTCACATCCGTCCCAACCTCAGCAGCAGTCACAGCGGTGAGGAAGAGACTGACTGAGGACAGCACTTTAGCGGATAGGACCCAGCTCACTCCTGACCACATTTCCCAACTACTGGAGATCTGCCTTAGCACCACATATTTCCAGTTCAGGGGAAACTTCTACAGACAGATCCACGGCTGTGCGATGGGTCTCCAGTTTCACCCATAGTGGCTAACCTCTACATGGAGGAAATGGAGAAGAATACCTTGGCCTCATACCCAGGTAACAAACCCAGCCACTGGCTCAGATATGTAGATGACACGTGGATCAAAATTAAAGAGAGGGAAGTGGCACCTTTTACAAATCACATCAATGCTGTGGACCCTAACATTAAATTTACTCGGGAGGACGCTAAGGAGAAACAACTTGCCTTTTTAGATTGTAAAGTTATCATAGGGGAAAACGGACACCTGCAGACAGAGGTTTACAGGAAGGCAACTCATACTGACCAGTATTTGATGTTTGACTCTAACCATCCACTCCAACACAAAATATGGGTCATTAGGACACTCAGACATAGAGCTAAAGAGGTGCCTACCAGTGCAGAAGGAAAGACCAAAGAGGAACAACATGTCCAGAGAGCCCTCTCAGACTGTGGCTATCCTAACTGGTCCTTCACTAAAGCACAAAGGGCAGGAAGACCCAAAGAGCAGGACAGACAGACTACAGAGCCCAGAAGAAAGGGAGTTGCAGTGCCGTATGTAGCCGGGGTATCAGAGAAACTTCAGAGAATCTTTAAACAGCACAGGATCCAGTGTACCACAAACCTGTGAACACACTGAGACAAAAATTAGTTCATCCCAAAGACAAAACTCCGAGCCACAAACAAAGCAATTTGGTTTATTCTATTCGATGCAAAGAAGAAAAATGCAAAGAACATTATATTGGAGAAACCAAACAAGTCTTACAGAAGAGACTTTATCAACACCGAAGAGAAAGCACAAGCGGCCCTCAGTCGGCTGTGCACCTCCACCTTAAAGCCTCCAACCACTCCTTTGAGGACGGGGAGGTCAAAATTCTAGCTAAAGAAGAACGTTGGTTTGAAAGAGGAGTAAAAGAAGCTATTTTTGTCAGAAAGAAAATCCCTCCATGAACCGGAATGGTGGGCTCAGATTTAATCTTTCGTCACTTTACTCCAATCTGCTTGGGTTAAACCGACAGGACACGGCCAGTCCAAGAAGACGATACCTCAGCTAACAAAAGAACAATAGGCAGGTAATTAGCAGTGATCATCTATGAATAGGACAGGACTGACCGATACTGGGGTGAGCAGGTCGTTACAGACGTTCTACTTCAAAGGTGTTTACCCACAGGTGAGAGTAGCTGTGATTAGAGGGGAGGAGCCGGGACAACCCCAACTCCTCCCAACTGGTCTTTATCTAAGCTGCGGGCTGAGCGGGACTTTAGTCCACTGACGAAGCCTTTTGGATGAAGAGGCGAAACGTTCAAGACTTCAACTACTGAGTACAGAAGATGACTCAAGTACCTTCATTGAAGATGGACAACTCCTGTACGACTGAGAGCTTACACAGACGTTACAGGGTTAAAGCTTTAATACGGCGCTACATCAGACGGACCTTCACCTGCAGGAGGAGAGGGGAGAACTGACTGCTGATGGTCAGGTCTGTGTGTGTGAGGACGTGCACGAGACTGTGTGTGCACATGCGTGTGTGTGTGTGTGTGTGTGTGCACATGCGTGTGTTTGAGGGCATGCGCTTGTTTTTGTGGCGATGTGGAGCAGATGTGGCTTTTCTCGACTCCACAGGTGAAACACTTTAGAGCAACAACATCGACTGCAGTGAATGTCAGGACGGAAAATGTAATTTATACTGTAATTTATTATACTGTAATATTTTTTAATTTATTATTCTGTAATATTTATACTGTAATATTATTATATTATACTGTAATATTATTATACTGTAATATTATCTGTAATATATTATACTGTAATATTATACTGTAATATTATTATACTGTAATATTATACTGTAATATTATACTGTAATTATTATACTGTAATATTATACTGTAATATATATACTGTAATATATACTGTAATATTATACTGTAATATTATACTGTAATATTTATACTGTAATATTATACTGTAATATTATACTGTAATATTATTATACTGTAATATTATACTGTAATATATTATACTGTAATATTATTATACTGTAATATTATACTGTATAATATTATACTGTAATATTATTATACTGTAATATTATACTGTAATATTATTATACTGTAATATTATACTGTAATATATTATACTGTAATATTATACTGTAATTATTATACTGTAATATTATACTGTATATATTATACTGTAATATTATACTGTAATATTATACTGTAATATTATACTGTAATATTATACTGTAATATTATACTGTAATATTATACTGTAATAATTATACTGTTTTTATTTATATTATACTGTAATATTTTATACTGTAATATTATACTGTAATAATACTGTAATATTATACTGTAATATTATACTGTAATAATATTATACTGTTAATATTATTATACTGTAATATTATACTGTAATTATTATACTGTAAAATGTATAATAAAACATTTACAAACATGTTTTGTTGCTCATGAACACAGTCCTGATAAAAGATTTAAACCAGTTAAAAACTAAAGCTTCACATTTCCCTTGTTTGGATCGGTTTGGTTCTCAGTAGAACTTGACTCTGGAACAAGAAGAAAAGGGAGTGAGAGAAAAGCTTTAACTGAAAACAACAGATAAACTGAAGTGTTTCTGCAGCTGATCCAAAGTTTAAAGGTGATTTTCTGTCCTGACTGGGCTCAGATGGAAGTCGTGTTGTTGAGCTGTTGAGGAACACAGGAACCATCAGATCCTGAGGTTATGGAACAGAGGATCCTTTTGATCTGACGGTTCCTCAACACGACTTCTATCAGAACCTTTGACCAGGACAAAGTCAGGACAGAAAATCACCTTTAAACTTTGGATCAGCTGCAGAAACACTTCAGTTTATCTTTTGTTTTCAACAAAAGCTTTATTCAGATGTGTTTTTGTCTCGCTCCAGTTCCTTCTTGTTCCAGATCAAAGTTCTACTTTGAACCTTATTCAGATCCAAACATGAGAAATCATTTTAACTGCTCTTGGATCAGGACCTCAGGTGAATCAAAGTCAAAGGTCCATTCATCCAAAAGCCTCAGGAAGCCTCTCTATGAACAGCAGGTGGCGCTGTGAGGACGTTCTGTGAAGAGCTGGTGAACGATCCCAGTCGACAAAATGAAATCGAAAACAGGAAATGAGAAGCTCAAATGAATTATTTTCCCCAATTTATCCTTTTTTTATCGTTAAAGTAATGGTGTAAAAAAAAAAATCAAAAGCCGACGCAGAAAAGCTCAAATAATTTATTTTTTGCCAATTTCTTCTTCATGTTTTTACACATTTTTATTTTTGCCCCAATTTGTTCTCGTTTCCCATTTCCCCCCTAATTTTGACCATTTTTAAAATTTGTTCCCATTTTTTCCCTCTCATTTTCAATTTATGCCTATTTTTCCCCAGTGTTTTTCCTGCTCTGCTCGTGCACGTGGCCCCGTGCACGCTCTGCTCGTGCACGGAGCCCACGTGCACGCTCTGCTCGTGCACGTGGAGCCTGAGTGGACCTGACAGACCGAGCGTCGGCCGGAGCTGACCGCAGAGCCCGGCGTTTCTCTTTTTTTCCTTGGCTGTCACTAAAATGTGGGTTTGTCTCTGAGTCGCCGCGGAACGCGAACAAACGGAAACTAAAAACGAGACTCGAGCCCAATGTTTCAGTCTGAGAGCAAAGACCTGTATGCACATGATGTCACAGTCAGTTACAGTTTCCTTTAGTCTGACCCGTTTCACTTCCTTATTAGACACAGACAGGAAGTGACATAGAGGCAAACTATTTTAATCTGTTGCCGTGCCGACCATGTTATGTCAATACGTTTGTTAAGTGTGACGTCATAAACAGCAGATAAAACTGTTTATCTGAGCTTCTCTCCAGGAAAACTAAAGAAACTAAAGAAAGTCCAGAGTGAGTGTGATAAAGAGCAGGTTAACGTCACATTATAATCACAATATGACTAAAGCCATGACATCATCACTTAAACCAATGAGTCAAACTGAACTTCACCTCTACCTATGTCACTTCCTGTCAGGAGCTGAAGCATTTCTTCATTAAAATAATAATCATGACGAACATGTTTTGTTTTAAACTGAACCAGATCTGTAAAAACCTCAGAGTGTCTGAGGAGCCTGACGTGTGGAGTCTGTGGGAGCGACTGAAGACGTTACAGCGTCTGTCATTAAAATGTAAAGTCATGTGATCGAGGGAGAAATAAAGAAAGTTCCAGAACGTTTCCCTCATGTTTCTGTCGTTCGTCTGCAGAGTTTCACATCCAAGTGTTTCCTTTATTTCCCCGTTTCTCTGCAGTCGCCTCAAACGAGCGGCTTTTGTTCACGCTGTGGTGCACGAGCATCAGGGGGGGGAGGGGGGAGACACGGGGAGGGGGGGGCAGAGGGGGGGGGGTAGAGGGGGGGGGTCCTGGCCTCGGTCCCGGCGCTGCCTCGGCTCCAGAGACACAGAGTATTTATAGAAAGTGCTGAAAGTGAAAGCAGCGCAGACACAAACCATCAGCACGAGAGGGTCTGCAGATGACGTCCCAGAGAGAGAGAGGGGGGGGGGAGAGGGGGGGAGGGTCGGGCGAGGACAGACTCTGACGTCTCACACAGCTGGGGTTTTTAGAAACACCTCAGATTTGACTGTGGAGAAAGAACGGCCTGGGACAGACGCACATCTGAACATTTACACAAATGTTTTAAAGTCGTGAACAGAAGTGAACGTTCAGGCACGTCTGATCTGACGTCTACGTGAGCAGCTTTTTCAAACATGGCGTCACGTTTTCATTCAGAATTTGTTCCTCCGACCAGTCGCTCTCCAAAGCTTTTCTACATTAAAGGATTTCACAGCACAAGGAAGATCAGGTCTGATCATTTACAGACACTTGAAGGTTCAGGTTCATTGGTTAAAACAATGATGGAAATGTCCAATCATCATACAGATCAGAAAGAAGGTGGGTTCTGTGTCCCAGAGTCTGAAATGTGAAGATCAACTCAAGAACAAAAGACCTGGTGAAGATGCTGACTTTAATTCCACACATTAAGAATATCAGGTTTTTACCATCTAAAGAACATAGCCCCGCCCATTCTCTCTCGGGCCAACACGGAGACGCTGATGCTTTTATCACCAGTTGTATCGACTACTGTAATGCCCTGCTCTCTGGTCTTCCCAAAAAGAGTATCTCAGGTTTACAACTTTTACAAAATTCAGCAGCTCGTGTCCTGGACCTGGACCCTCGCCTCTGGAACGACCTGAGGAGGAGCTCAGGACCACAGAGAACGTTCATGTCTTTAAGAGCAGGCTCAAGACCCACCTTTTAGCTTAGCTTTTAACTGACATCTATTAATTTAGTCCTAATGATATATATCGGTGTGTGTGTGTGTGTGTGTGTGTGTGTGTGTGTGTGTGTGTGTGTGTGTGTGTGCATGGATGTATGATGTGGGGCATATTGTTTTAAATGTTATCTGTAAAGCACTTTGTGATACCATTCGGTATGAAAAGCACTTTATAAATAAAGTTTGATTGATTCATTGATTGATTGATTGATTATCCAGAGTGAAACAAGTCCTGCACCGACATGGGCTGAGAGGGAACTCTGCCAGGAAGAAGCTCTGACTCCAAAACAAACACAAGGATAAAGACTTAATGTTTGGAGACATATCCTGTGTCTGTTTGTCCAGAATGACCATGGTCACGTTTGGAGGAAAAGTTAATTTAATGGAACGTCCAAGAACAAGTACAGGCAAAAGAAACTTACGAAACCAGAGACACATGAAACACAACAACAGGAACACAAGGGGAACACAGGGTCTAAACACATCAGGGCGGGGCCGGTCATCAACACAAGGAAGAAAGCAAAATCACAACGACAGAACAGAGATGTCAAAATAAAACACACGAGAACAAGAAGACTAAAGAAACTAAGGGGGAACTAAACACAAAGAGACAGAACCCTAACACCCTCAACACCACCAACACCA
Source organism: Neogobius melanostomus (assembly GCA_007210695.1). NCBI lineage: Eukaryota > Metazoa > Chordata > Actinopteri > Gobiiformes > Gobiidae > Neogobius > Neogobius melanostomus. The sequence continues at coordinate 115,472 of VHKM01000584.1, read as the reverse complement.
CCACACCCGACCCCGACCCCGCCCCAGACCAATATAATCACCACACGCCCCCAACACCCAGGCCGGTATATCCCCACACACCTACACCCCACCAGGACCAGTAAATACCCACATCCCCCAACACCCCAGCACCTCCCACAGACCTCCCCAACGCTCTGTATAAGCCCCTCCATCATTATGTGAATAAAGTTTGAAACAATATTAATCTACAATATTTTTACGGCAGTTGTAAAAGTGTCATGAAAAGATTAAGGAAGTGTTTCTTAATGAGGGTTAAATGTATCAGAGCTGAAGAGGCATAGGCACACAAGGCGGCCTACACATGTGTCTCAGTTACAGCAGTTCTGTTTGGAGGAATAAACCAAATCTCATCCGACTATTGAGAGACGTTTGTGAAGGAAATACAACGTTTGACCCGAGTTTACAGTTTAAAGTCAACGCTACAATATTCATGACATGGATTTAACTATTGTCTTATTTACTGCTTAATGTTCGGTGCAGCCCTATGAGGCAACTCCTGTTGTGATATTGGGCTATACTAAACCATTGATTGATTGATATTGGTTTGTAAAAAGTAATAAAATTCTGTCTCTCATTCTTCTGGAATTTAGTAAAAATAAATCATTTAAATTCTACTTGACCTAAAACAGTTAAATTAATTCTGGTTTGACAGTGAGAAAAATGCAAATGTGTGTTTGTATAACATGTGTGTAAAACTGTGTGTACATGTGGTAACATGTGTGTAACATGTGGATCCCGTGGTTTATCGACTCGTTGGAAACGTCCTCTTGATTAAACATGTTGGAAATGAATCAAAGAAACACAGCCCCCCCCCCCCCTGAAGTGTAAGTTACACTTATTTATATCACACCTTTCACACACAAAAAGCCACAAAGTGCTTCATAACACAACATAACAACACAACACACAATCACAGAGCAGCTGAACAGGTAAACGAGGCCTCTGGTGATTCTGACCTCAGAGGCCGAGGCTGGATCAGGAGCCTGAGCTTAAACTTGACCCTAATGTAGATGTTTTAGAATAGTGGATGTGAGTTCTGTTAGTCAGAGTTTTGCCCTGATGGAGACGGGATAGGGACATTTCAGAGAGACGTTTGAAGATAAAGGTGAAAACTACAAACATGAGCTCTGTCTGCGGCCTCAGGACGAGGTCAGAGCTCAGAGTGTTGTCGCCAAAACCGCTGGTGATGTTGGAACCGTCATTCCAAACTAATAAATAATAAATAAATAAACAATAAACAAAGTGCTGCAGCTCGTCCTGTGGTTTATGATGAAACATTAAACTGTTTCTTTCTATTTCAGCCTCAGCAAAGTGAATGTGACTCACACAGACGGAGCTGCTGCCGGGACAAACCCTGAGGGAGGTCAAATCCTCAGGGAGGCCCGCCGGGAGTGTGTTCAGAGTCTGACACATCTGGAATCCAAATATGGGCATTTCCTAAACTTCAGGATCAGCTTCATTTACAATATATGTTCAAAACACAGTGGACACAACATGGTCAGAAAATACTACAGTGCGAACTCGTGACTCGGCCTAAAGTCACACAGGTCTTCCCACACACTGACCTCCTCTCAGAGCTGTGACATAGAGCTGCAGACCTCCCTGTAGACCTCCCTGTAGACCCTCCATACAGACCTCCCTGTAGACCTCCCTGTAGACCTCCTACAGACCTCCCTGTAGACCTCCCTGCAGACCTCCCTGTAGACCTCCCTACAGACCTCCCTACAGACCTCCCTGCAGACCTCCCTGTAAATTCCCTGAGACCTCCCTGTAGACCTCCCTGCAGACCTCCCTGTAAATTCCTGTAGACCTCCCTGTAGACCTCCCTGCAGACCTCCCTGTAGACCCTCCTGAGACCTCCCTACAGACCTCCCTGTAGACCTCCCTGTAGACCTCCCTACAGACCTCCCTGTAGACCTCCCTGTAACCTCCCTACAGACCTCCCTGTAGACCTCCCTGTAGACCTCCCTACAGACCTCCCTACAGACCTTCCTGCAGACCTCCCTGTAGACCTCCCTGTAACCTCCCTAAGACCTCCCTACAGACCTCCCTGTAGACCTCCCTGTAGACCTCCTGTGACCTCCCTGCAGACCTCCCTGTAGACCTCCCTGTAGACCTCCCTACAGACCTCCCTGCAGACCTCCCTGTAGACCTCCCTGTAGACCTCCCTGCAGACCTCCCTGCAGACCTCCCTGCAGACCTCCTGTAGACCTCCTGTACGACTCCCTCAGACCTCCCTGCAGACTTGCAGACCTCCCTGTAGACCTCCCTGTAGACCTCCCTGATAGACCTCCCTAGACTGAGACCTCCCTGCAGACCTCCCTGTAGACCTCCCTGTAGACCTCCCTGTAGGACCTCCCTGTAGACCTCCCTACAGACCCTCCCTCAGACCTCCCTGCAGACCTCTCCTGACAGACCTCCCTGTAGACCTCCCTGTAGACCTCCTTGTAGGACCTCCCTGTAGACTTCCCTGTAGAACCTCCCTACAGACACTCCCTACAGACCCTCCTACAGACCTTCCCTGCAGGACCTCCCTGCAGACTCCCTACAGACTCCTGCGACCTCCCTACGGACTCCCTACGACCTCTGTAGACCTCCCTACAGACTTCCCCTGTAGGACCTCCCGTAGACCTCTGTTTAAGACCTCCCTGCAGGACCTCCATACAGACCTCCTGTAAGCCTCCCTGTAGACCTCCCTGTAGACCTTCCTACAGACCTCCCTGCAGACCTCCCTTACAGACTCCTGTGACCTCCTACAGACCTCCCTGTAGACCTTCCCTCGACTCCCTGATAGACCTCCCTAGCAGGACCTCCTGTTAGACCTCCTACAGACCTCCTGCAGACCTCCCTGCAGACCTCCGTGTTGACCTCCCTACAGACCTCCCTAAGACCTCCTGTAGACGCTCCCTACAGACTCCTGTAAGGACCCCTAACAGACCTCCCTTACAGACCTCCTGTAGACCTCCCTTAGACTCCTACAGACTCCCTGTAGACCTCTTGCAGACTCCCTGTAGAACCCTCCGCAGACCTCCCATACAGAACCTCCTGTAGACCTCCATCAGACCTCCCTTAGACCTCCCTGCAGGACCTCCATACAGACCTCCTGTAAGCCTCCCTGTAGACCTCCCTGTAGACCTTCCTACAGACCTCCCTGCAGACCTCCCTTACAGACTCCTGCAGACCTCCCTGCAGGACCTCCCTGTAAGACCTCCCTGCAGACCTCCTGCAGACCTCCCTACAGGACCTCCCTGTAGACCTCCTGTAGACCTCCTACAGACCTCCCTGTAGATCCCTGTAACCTCCCTGCAGACCTCCCTACAGACCTCCCTGTAGACTCCCACAGCTCCTGTACCTCCCTACAGACCTCCCTACGACTCCTGTAGACCTTCCCTTACAGACTTCCTACAGACTCCCTGCAGACCTACCCTGTAGACCTCCCCTGCAGACTCCCTGTAACCTCCCTGCAGAACTCCCTGTAGGACTCCTGGCAGAACCTCCCTGTAGATCCCTCCCTGCAGACCTTCCTGATAGACCTCCCTGTAGACCTCCTGTAGACCTCCCTGTAGACCTCCTGAGACCTCCTGTAGGACCTCCTGTAGACCTCCTGGTAGACTCCCTACAGACCTCCTGTAGACCTCCCTACAGACCTCCCTGTCAGGACCTCCCCTACAGACCTCCCTGTAGACCTCCCTGTAGCCTCGCTGTGACCTCCCTGCAGACCTCCCTGCAGACCTCCTGTACCTCCTGTAGACCTCCCTGATTAGACCTCCCTACAGACCTCCCTGTAGAACCTCCGTAGACCTCCTTGTAGACCTCCCGGTAGCTCCTGCAGACTCCTGCGACCTCCCTGAGACCTCCTGTAGACCTCCCTGCAGACCCCTGCAGACTCCTGTCAGACCTCCATGTAGACTCCCTTAGACCTCCCTACAGACCTCCCTGTTAGACTCCTGGTAGACCTCCCTGTATAGACTCCCTGTAGACTCCTGCAGACCTCCCTGCAGACACCCTTCCTGTAGACCTCCCTGTGGACTCCCTGTATTAGACTCCTGCTAGACCTCCTGTTAGACCTCCCTGCAGACTCCTGTAACCTCTGCAGACCTCCCTGTTAGACCTCCTGTAGCCTTCCCTGTAGACCTTCCCTGTCAGACCTCCCTACAGCCTCCTGTAGACTCCTGTTAGACCTCCTTGTAGACCTTCCTGTAGACCTCCCTGCAGACCTCCTGCAACCTCCCTGTAGACCTCCCTGTAGACCTCCCTTGTAGACCTCCCTGTAGACCTCCCTGTAGACCTGTAGACCTCCTGTAGACCTCCCTGCAGACCCTCCTGTTTAGGACCTCCCTGCAGACCTCCCTGTAGACTCCCTGCAGACCTCCCTGTAGACTTCCCTGTAGACCTCTCTGTAGGACCTCCCTGCAGACCTCCTGTAGACCTCCCTGCAGACCTCCCTGTGACCTCTGCAGACCTCCCTGTAGACCTCCCTGTAGGACTCCCTGTCCGGGTTTTCTGATTGGAGAACATTGAAACTAATTCAGATGCAAAGGTTCATTAAGGTCACTAGAACATTTGTTTATCAGAGTCAAAAGCTTTTAGATCATAATCACTTTCCATATTTTTGTTTGTTCACTGTTTGCTTATCTGAAGCTTTTGTCATTGCTGAGGATTTGGGAATCATTTGAAAGTTCACTGATTTAACTCGTTCTTCAGAAAAGAGCATGAAAATTATCAACCAATTCCGATTATCGAGATCGACAACAAACTTGTTCTTGGATCAAAGTCGATTAATTGCTGTAGATGATCAAACAGCCCAAATATGTATAGAGTTTAGAGTAAAGCAGAATACTTTACAAACAATATTACAAAGCTTTTTCTCAACAACAAATGATGTTACGCCTCAGGAGAGCTGAATGATCATAAATTACAATACAAAAATCAAATCAACTGTTGAACGGTTATGTGCAATTATGGAAAATTATTTATGATTTTAAGCTCCGATCTAAATATGCTTCATATGATCAGTTCAAGAAGAAATTTAGACTTTTTTTTTTTTTGAAATTATGAGACAGAATTAAAAGATTGAAGTTGATTGTCTCATGTGTGTGGCTTCTTATACATAAAAAATTACTATGGCAAGGCAAGTTTATTTGTAGAGCACAATTCTTAGCACGGCTCTAACATGTCAGAGATGACTTTGGTGCTAACCATGAAAGCGGTAACCAAGCAGAGCTGTTTTTAATTCTATTCTCTGCAGTGACGGAAGCCAGTGCGAGGACCGGAGCACTGGGAACTAATGTGTTGGTATTTCCTGTTCTTGTCAGGACTCGGCAGAGCGTTTCTGGATGTTCTGGCAGCTTAAACAGCTTGTTTGAAAGGCCAGGTGAGCAAGCTGTTACGTAGTCTAAACCTGCTGGAGAACAATGCATGGTTGAGTGTTCTAAGTCTGGTCTTTGGCACTATTCTCTGATCTTATGTTCTTCAGATGGTAAAAGCTGATGATGTTATTGCTTTGTTGATGTGGCTGTTTAGTTCAGTCTGAGTCAATATATACTCCTAGATTTCCTAACCGTGTTTTTAGGTTTTCAGAGCGAGAGACTCAAGGTGATGGATAACAACTTGATATTTGTGTCTGTGGGCCAAAGACAATGATCTCAGTTTTGTCTTGAATTTATTGGAAGAAAGTTGTTTTGGCACCACAAATGATCTGTTGATGCAGTAGACAGAGAGTATCTACAGGCCCCTGTTCACCTGTATCAGTGACAGAGAGTTCTACAGGCCCATTGTTCACTAGTATCGTGCAGAGAGTATATACAGGGCCCCTGTCACCGTATCATGAACAGGAGATCTACAAATCACCTGGTATCAGTGACAGGTAGAGTATCTACAGACCCATGTTCACCTGTATCAGTGAAGAGAGTATCTTACAGGCCCCTGTTCACCTGTATCAGTGACAGAGAGTATCTACAGACCCATGTTCACCTCTGTATCAGTGACGAGGAGTATCTACAGAATCACCTGTATCAGTGAAGGAGTATCTACCTGGACCCATGTTCACCTGTATCAGTGACGACGAGTATCTACAGACCCTGTTCACCTGTATCAGTGACGAGAGGTTCTACAGACCCTGTTCCACCTGTATCAGTGACAGAGAGTTCTACAGGCCCATGTTTCACCTGTATCGTGGACGAGAGTATCTACAGAGCCCTGTGTCACCTGTTGTCAGTGAGAGGAGTATCTACAACCCATGTTCACCTGTATCAAGTGACAGAGAGTATCTACAGCTGTTCACCCTGTATCGTGACAGAGAGTATCTACAGACCCATGTTCACCTGTTCATCAGTACAGAAGGTTCTACAGACTCATTGTTCACCTGTATCAGTGACAGAGAGTATCTACAGACCCATGTTTCACCTGTATCAGTGACAGAGAGTATTACAGACATGTTCACCTGTATCCAGTGCAGAGGATCTACAGACTCATGTTCACCGAAACAAAATGTGTCAGTGACAGAGAGTATCTAAGGCCATGTTTCACCTGTGTCAGTGACAGAGAGTATCTACAGACCATGTTCACCTGTGTCAGTGACAAGAGTTATCTTACAGGCCCATGTTCACCTGATTCGAGACAGAGAGTATCTACAGGCCCATGTTCACCTGGTATCAGTGACAGAGAGTATCTAAAGGCCATGTTAACCTGCGTATCAGTTGCAGAGGTATCTACAGGCCATGTTCAACTGTATCAGTGACAGAGAGTATCTACAAATCACCTTATCAGTGACAGGGTATCTACAGGCGCCACTGTTCACCTGTATCAGTGACAGGAGAGTATCACTGCCATGTTCACTGTATCAGTGCAGAGGGTATCTACACCCCTGTTCACGTATCAGTGACAGAGAGTATCTACAAATCACTGTATCAGTGACAGAGAGTTCTACAGGCCACTGTTCACCTTATCAGTGACAGAGAGTATCTACCAGACCCATGTTACCTGTTTCGAGTGACAGAGAGTATTACAGACCTGTCACCTTATCAGTGACAAGAGGAGTATCTTTTTACAGACTTTCATGTTCACTGTATTCATGACAGAGAGTATCTACAGGCCATGTTCACCTTGTATCAGTGACAGAGATATCTACCAGACCCATGTTCACTGTATCAGTACCGAGAGTATCTACCAAGACCCATGTTCACTGTATCAGTGACAGAGAGTATCTACAGGCCTATGTTCACCTGTATCATTGACGAGGTATCTTACAGGTCATGTTCACCTGTTCAGTGGGACAGAGAGTATTACATGCCTGTTCACCTGTATCATGAAGAGAGTTCTACAGACTCACCTGTTATCATTGGACAGAGAGTATCTTAAGGCTCATGTTTCACCTGTATCAGTGACAGGAGTATCTACAGGGCCATGTTACACCTGTATCAGAGGACAGAGAGTATTACAGGCCCTGTTCACCTGTATCATTGACAGAGAGTATCTACACTCACCTGTATCAGTGACAGAGAGTAATCTACAGGCCATGTTCCCTGTGTCAGTATGACAGGAGTTATACAGACCCTGTTCACTCGTGTCGTGACAGAGAGTATCTACAGGCCCATGTTCACCTGTATCAGGACAGAGAGTATTCTACAGGCCATGTTCACTGTATCCAGTGACAGGAGTATTCTCAGCCATGTTCACCTGTATGAGTGACAGGAGTATCTAAGACCCATGTTCACCTGTATAGTGACAAGAGATTTATACAGACTCATGTTCACCCGCTCGTCAGATGACAGAGAAGTATCTACAGCCCATGTTCACCTTGTATCGTGCAGGAGAGTATCTACAACTCACCTGTGATCAGTGACATGAGAGTATCTCAGGCCATGTTCACCTGTATCAGGACAGAGAGTATCTACAGGCCCATGTTCACCTGTGATCAGTGACAGAGAGTATCTACAAACTCACCTGTATCAGTGACAGGAGTATCCTTACAGGCCATGTTCACCTGTTATTCAGTGAAGAGAGTATCTAAACAGACCCATGTTCAACCTGTACTCAGTGACAGGAGAGTCTCTCAGGACCCATGTTCACCTTTATCAGTGACAAGAGTAATCTAAGACTTCATGTTCACCTGTATCATTGACAGGAGTTCTACAGGCCCATGTTCACCTTGTTCAGTGACAGAGAAGTATTCTACAGACCATGTACCTGTATCAGCTGACAGAGAGTATCTACAGACCCATGTTCACCTGTATCAGTGACGAGAGTATCTACAGGCCCATGTTCACTGTATCATTGACAGAGAGATCTTACGGCTCATGTTCACCTGTATCAGTGGGACAGAGGAGTATTACAGGCCCATTGTTACTGTATCGTGACAGAGAGTTATCTACAGACTCACCTGTATCGTGACAGGGGTATCTACGACCAGTGTTCACCTGTATCAGTGACGAGTGTATCTACAGACTCATGTTCACCTGTTCAGTGACAGAGAGTTCTACGATCATGTCACTGTATCAGTGACAGAGTTATCACAACCCATGTTTCACCTGTATCAAGTGCAGGAGTATCTACGGCCCATGTTCACCTGTATTCAAGTGACAGAGAGTTCTACAGGCCCCATGTTCACCTTGTATCAGTTGACAGAGAGTATTACAGGCCATGTTCACCTGTATCAGTGGAAGAGAGTATCAACAGAGCCATGTTTCACCTGTATCAGTGACAGAGAGTATCTACAGGCCTCATGTCACTGTATCAGTGACAGAGAGTATCTACAGACTCACCTTGTATCAGTGGACAGAGAGTACTCTACAGGGCCCATGTTCAACCTGTTCAGTGGACAGAGAGTATCTACAGGCCCCATGTTCACCTGTAATTCCAGTGACAGAAGAGTATCTACAGGCGTCTTGTTCACCTGTATCAGTGACAGAGATATCTACAGACTCACTGTTCAGTGAAGAGGTATCATACAGACTTCACCTGTACAGTGACAGAGAGTATCTACAGGATTCACCTGTATCCAGTGACAGAGAGTATCTACAGCTTCACCTGTATCGTGACAGAGAGTAAATTCTACAGGCCCATGGTTCACCTGTATTCAGTGACAGAGAGAGTATTCTACAGGCCCTGTTCACCTGGCCGTCTAGTGACCACGTAGATCTGAGTGTCATCTGCGTAGTTGTGGTACGACACATTGTTGCTGTTAATTAGCTGACCCAATGGAAGCATGTACAAGTTGAATAAGAGGGGTCCCAAGATTGACCCCTGGGGGACTCCACAGATCATGGAAATTTTGTCTGAGACACAGTTGCCAATTTGGACAAGTACGTCCTATCCTCGAGACTTGAACCAGTTTAGAGCAGTACCAGAGATTCCCACCCAGTTTTCTAACCTGTGAAGTAAGATCCCGTGGTCCACTGTGTCAAAGGCAGCGCTCAGGTCCAGCAGAACTAAAACTGAGACCTTACCTGCATTGGTGTTCATACGGATATCATTTGTCACCTTGATCATCACTATACATTACATTAATATTTATTTATTCTCTTTTGAGTTTTGAGAAACTCTATATAGGAACAGGAAATGTTATTAACTGTGTTTGGAATAGGGGGCGGGGTTAAATATGTTTAACTTCTCACTCCTCTTTGGACATTTGTGCATTTGTATATTTGGCTTTTTCAAGAGAACTGACAAGTTTACTTTTGTCTTTTTGATTTGTAACAGCCTTTACGTCTAATGTCTTGTAAAGGTGTGTTGTGTTGCTCACATGTTCGAAATAAAGAAGAAAGAGAAAAAAAAAACTAATGTTTGATTAAAGTGCATATGACAGATTTGAATGCTCTTGAAAATATGACTTATTTAGATGGATTACATCAGTTGCAAGTTCATCAGTTGCATAATTATAATTTTTTTCAGTGAAGCAGCAATTTTAATGAAGAAATGTTGGGCAGAAAAGTTATTTTTATTTGAATTTTTAAACTGCTGACAGGAAGTGACATAAAAGAAGGAAACATTCCACAGCAGTTTGACTCATTCATTTCCCTTTGACTTAACATGGTCGGCACGGCAACAGTTTAAAATGGTTTACCTTCTTCGATGTCACTTCCTGTCGGTGTCCAATAAGGAAGTGAAAACATAAACATCACAAAAATGGTCAAACTAAAGAAAACTGGGAATAATCTTTAGCAAAATCTGAAATATAATCGTGTTAACTGTGTTTTAGCAAAAATTGTGTCTAATGTGTCAGATGCACTTTAAAGGTTCCTCTACAGCTTTACTGTAACGTCATGTTAGTTTGGATCATGTTCAACACTTGGTTTGGGTCGATCCCAGTAATAATATATTTACTCAATTTAAAGGACTTTGTTTTAAAGCAAAGACTGAGAGTAAATCCTGTTTTGGCCCCGCCTCTTGCTTTGATCCCGCCTCCTGCTTTGGCCCCGCCTCCTGCTTTGATCCCGCCTCCTCCAGAGCGGCCGCACATCTGTCACGTTTATTTGTTTATTTATTTGTTTATTTATTTGGATCCCCATGAGCTGTCTCCAAATGGACAGCTACTCTTCCTGGGGTCCGGTTCAAGCAATTACAATATTCACATCATGCAGTTACATTGAAAAAACACTTCACATACAAACCTCTCCTCAGTTATACACATATGCACACATACATATAAAGAATTTAAATATACTGTATATACACACACACACAAACAGACTTAGGCTTTGTTTCAGCCTGTTTAACAGCTGGTGGCAGTTTGTTCCATAAAGTCACAGCTCTGAATATGACCGACCTACTGCTTCTGTTCTGGGTTTGGGGCGGGTCACATGACCCTGAGCCGCTTGCCTGGTTGGATAGTTGTGCAGATCTCTCGCATAATGTAAAAGGTTGTACAAATGAGCAGGTTTTGACTATAGCATATATTTATGAAGAAAGTCATTTCAAAGTCACGTCTGCTTTGTTCCCCTGGCGGAGTCAGCACATTTACACGGCGAGGAGAGGCGGGGCTTCAGGCTCAAGGACGACTCAGAGTCACCGAGAGCAGGGGGCGCTGTGTGAGGGACATAGGGTTGATTTATTCAGGACATTCATGTTTAGTCGGTTCTTCAGAGGGAACTCGTTTAAAGACACAAATCAGTACATTTCAAAACATAAAAGGTAAGTTCTGACAAAGTCAAGCTCTGGTCAGGCTCTTCCACTTTCGGTTCTGGAGAAGCCGATATTGGGCCGGACACATCGGTCTGGTCGATATATCGGTCTGGCCCGAGTAAAGCACATTTAAAACTCCTGACGCTGAGTCTCTGAACCGATCCCAGCGACTCGGCTCCAGAAAAGAGCCATGAATCCTGATCTGGAGTTTCACGGTTCAGACTTTGATCATTTCCCGTAAAGAGAAACACCGGCTGCATCTGGGACATAACAACATATATTATTATTATTGTTATTATTATTGTTGTTATTGTTATTATTATTGTTGTTGTTGTTATTGTTATTATTATTATTATTATTATTATTATTATACTCAACATGCAGCGCTCATCGTGAACACACTTCCCCCAGAGCTCCTGTTCCACGTTGGCAAAGACAAAGCCAGGACGAAGAGAGACATTCAGCAGAACAAGCCGAGCAGTGAAAACAGATTTATGCTTTTCAGATTTGCGTCGTATTTGTCTCAGATATATTTAAATCCTCCTGCGCAGATGTCGCCTCAACACGAGAAGCCGGATTCTTTATTTGATCAGAAACAGAGGATTTCTCAGCCGGGATAAAAACACTCTTTACAGCGAGAGTTTGATCAAACATTGATCTGACACCAAGGATTGTTCCATAGACAGGCCCCACTGGACGAGTGTGGGACATAAGGACGAGTGTGGGTCAGTAGGAACAATGTGGGACAGAAGGAAGAGGGTGGGACATAAGGAAGAGGGTGGGTCAGTAGGAACAATGTGGGACATAAGGACGAGTGTGGGTCAGTAGGACGAGTGTGGGACAACAGGAGCAGCTCATCACAGCTGCACAGCCAGATGGGCTCAGTGCGGAACATCACACTTCACTTTTTTCAATTAGCCGACACCGCTAACAAGCCCAGAGCGCCTCACGGGCCCCGAGGAGAACACAGGTAGATACACATGATACAAATGAGTTATACAAAACAACCAGATCCATCAAAGGCTCAACATCAAGAAAGGTTTTGTAACGGACACAGTTCCATAGCGACGAGGCTTTTGTTCTGCAGCCCAGGGTGCAAGAACAAGAAGTTCTTGCGTCTTGTGAAGTATGAATGAGCCTTTAGCCGCTGCGGTCCCCCACAAAGGAAATGACCATATTTGGATTACAGCGTCATCTCGGTCACAGCCTTTCCTGCTACACGTGGATACCAAACATGTCCGTATTTGTGAATGAATAAGCGTGGGAAAGACCAGGGAGCCACACAGACATGCTGGAGGACATTTTACAAACTGTCCTAAAACTTAAAAAAAGAATATATATAAGTATATATATATATTTGTATTAAGAAATGTATACAGAATTAAATACAAAATTCCAAACTGTTCCGAAATGTTAAAATGTTGCCAAAATCTTTTTATTTTTTTATTTCGAAAAATTATTCAAAAATTTCCAATAAATGAAAAAAATCCTAAATGTCTAACTTTTCCAAAATCTTCCAAACTGTCGCAAAATGTTTGTAAAGAGTAAAAAGAATAAACATCTCCAGGGTTATTTCAGTGAACCTTCAGTGGCCGTTTCTCACGTCTGATTGGCCAGTGCGAAAAACAGATGCATTTTATGAATATGGAAGAGACACATTAACATCAACCAATGAGAACCAACGAGACCCAACGAGAACCAACGAGACCCAACGAGACCCAACGAGAACCAACGAGACCCAACGAGAACCAACGAGAACCAACGAGACCCAACGAGAACCAACGAGAACCAACGAGAACCAACGAGACCCAACGAGAACCAACGAGAACCAACGAGACCCAACGAGAACCAACGAGAACCAACGAGAACCAACGAGACCCAACGAGAACCAACGAGACCCAACGAGAACCAACGAGAACCAACGAGAACCAACGAGACCCAACGAGAACCAACGAGAACCAACGAGAACCAACGAGACCCAACGAGAACCAACGAGAACCAACGAGAACCAACGAGAACCAACGAGAACCAAGGCGGGCAGCGACAGACCGAGGGGAACTATTAATGGATTCATTTTCTTGAAGCTGCAAAGTTTTTTTTCCGGACTCTTGATTAACAGATGTGCTCTCCTCTGGATACAGCCTGGTTATCCTCTATCCTTCCTCCTCTATTCCCTCTCCTCGTCTCCCTCTCTCCTTCGTTCCCTCTCCTCTTTCCTTCCTGCTCTGTCCTTCCTCCTTCTCCCTCTCTCTCCTCCTCTCCACAGCCTCTCTGTTTCCTCCCCCCCCCCTCTCCTCCTCTGGCTGCTCTGACTGAAGCTGATTTCAAGGTCACTCTGTCAGTGACTCACTTCCCGTTTCCTGGTGTTTCCTGTGAGTTCTTTGCGTCACTGCCTCGATGTGTCTCATTACGCTCTAAACATTACGGCTGATGCTGTTTATCCTCCAGAACAGAAACCCAGGTGGACGTATAGATCTGCAGCTGCTCTTCCACACACGTCAGCATTTAGTCACAAAGCAGCTGCAGACCCTGAAATCACAGTTTCCTCCGTAACGTCTCAGGTTTAACTCTGTCTTTACCGTCTTTATTCTCTGACGTTTTGTGTCTTTGAGCCGGAGATTCATCCAGGAAGTGACTCCAACATGTTCCCTGGTCTTTCCCACGCTCATTCATTCAAACCTTTATTTAAGCAGGAAACTCTTATTGAGATAAAACATCTTTTACAGGAGTTCCCTGGACCAAGAGGCAGCAACACAAACACACACACATTTACACACATTATAGCATCGTCAGCTTCACTTAAAACACTCACAACAAACTGTTGGATTCACCTATTGCACATGTTTTTAGTGGTAGGGGAAACAACAACATGTAAACTCCACAGAAAGGTCCAGGTGAGACTCACGGCCTTAGAGAGAAAAGTATTTCCAACGGATCCGACGGCGCAAAGAGAAAAAGCCGACGGTGACGAGTGAACGACTTCAGATCATAAATCACTGGACACCATGAAGAGTTCATATACAAACGTCTCCAGAGTCCAGTTTTACTAGGATGGGAAAGGTCACATTTGCATACGGACTCCCTGATTGGTCAGAGTCGTACTAATACCTGTTAGTGAAACTCCATTATCCTCAGGGTCAGGGTTTACGGTTATGGATCAGGTTAAAGGAACAGGCCAGTGTTTTTATATTCTGAGATCTGTTCTTACCTGAGCTTAGACGAGCTGATGCGTAACTGTCTGGTTTTTACGCGTGCGCTCAGTCACACAAAGACCAAAGATGTTGTTAGCATTTAGCCTCTATGGGGCCAAACGGGGGTGAAGTTAGAAGCGACCGAGCTCTTACACGTTTCCCTTATTTAAATAGTTACATGAGCCTTTACTCCATTCAAGTCTAGTTACACTAAATTAAACATGTGGATAAAAAGAGGAACTATATTGTGAGGCGTAATAATACCGTAGCACAGTAATATAGTTCCCCTTTTGTTAGCTAAATGCTAACAACATACTGTATGTGTGACTGAGCGCACGCGTAAAGAGCAGACAGGTACGCATCAGCTCGTCTGAAGAACAGATCTCAGTCTGGAAAAACACCGGCCTTTTTTGTGTGTGTGTTAATCCTGAAAAAGAAGCGTAACTTAAACTTCAGTTTTTTGACTAATCACGGGTCAATAATAATGCTCAGATATTTGTATTGGTACTTTCTCGATTGTACAAATAAATGATAATTCATTCACAAATGCTGACATGTTTGGTATCCACGTGTAGCAGGAAAGGCTCTGACGGCAGGCGGGAGAAAAGGGACTAAACTTCAGGGCGTCTCCACACTTACACCTGTTTCACTGCAGCGTCTTTAACAGGAGACGTCTCTGTGGGTTTGGAGGTTTGATAAAGAACGACGAGTCAAACGTTTGTGAACGAAGTGAAACTTTCCTCCAGGGCAGTTTTTAAACGAGGTCAGAGCGATGGAAGAGAATCATCCCGTTTGGCTTTTCCCTTCAGACCAGGATCTCATAATAGAATAAACAATCTGAGTGTTTGCAGAGGGAGGGGGGAGGAGGAGGGGGGAGGGAGGGGGAGGGAGGGGGAGACGGTGGAGATGGTGGGAGACGGGGGGGAGGGGGGGGGAGATGGTGGGAGACGGGGGGAGGGGGGGGGGAGGGGGAGGGGAGGGGGAGATGGTGGGAGACGGTGGCCACGCTCAGTCAGAAACACCTCGGGCCATTGGTAAGTGGGACACTGAGCGACAGAAACAACAGAGACGATGATGAGGCTGAAGCCGAGACTTTACGACCAGAAAAACATATAAAGACATTGATTTGGATAAACCTACATTTATATGATTTATTTCACTTCATTTCTTACTGAACATCCCCTTATAAAGCGCCGCACATCTCTGGATTCAGGAAACTACATATTTACTTCACATTTATACTGCAGCGGAGTCACAGGACTGTAATAAACATGTAATAAACATGTAATAAACGTGTAATAAACGTGTAAACACGGCCAACACAGATGATTATAATTATATATTTCCTCCATGATCAGTAACGGTGACGAGGGGGAAATGATCTGTGGAAAATGTAACTGTCTGATTTTGAACGATAAAGATCTTATTTAAAGAGGGGGTATTATGTAAAATGGACTTTTTCAAGCTTTATATCATGTTATTATGTCATTCCCTCATTAAACACATGCCTGGAGTGTTGCCTTGGCTCATTCACATATTTTTGAGTAATCAGTAAAAACTTAGACGGCAGCCATTTTAGGTGTAGCTATGCCTCAGTCCTCCTAGGAACGCCCCACCTCCTGGAGACGCCTCTGGACCTTTCGTCACCAGCCAAGCCACCAACCACTGCTCCTCAGCTCAGCAGAGCCCCCCCCCCGCACAGTAGTGTTGTTTAGATGCCACAGCAGTGTGCTGAAGGGGGCGTGTCGGAAAGCTTCTTAAAGAGACAGAGGCCTATTTCAAGACGTTCAGTACAGCCATTTTGAGAGAGCAATTTTATTCAAGGCAGTTATTTTAATTTACTGCATATACAGACCAACAGAAGGTTACGTCATCATTGTAGTATGCTATAGACTGGTGCTATGTGATTGAAAAAAGCATAATACCCCTCTTTAAAGCTGCACTATGTAATATGACCTCTTCAGTATTTAGGGGTTTTTATTGCTAATGCGCTAACCTGGAGCACACACTAGTATCTCTGCTGCTTCTTTTGCTGAAGAATCCACGGGGTCGACAAAAAAACGATCATTTTCTACCGTTCAGTGTTGGAGCAGCAGCTTAAAGTCCACACACTGAGATTGATCACACGCTCAGGAAGAACCTCAGAGTCTCTGCTGTTAATTCAACACATTTAAAAACTCATTTGTCTCGGCTTCATCAGGCGGACAAATCTAAACAAAGCTCAAAGTGCTGACCTGAACATTGACAGAACAGGCCTGTTGTTTGTTTATACTTTATTACGTCGTCAGTGTTTATTGATTATTGGACGCAGCTTTGGGTGAACAGACAAATAAAATAAAGTTGGTCTTATTTAAACTTTTCTTACCGTCCTGAAGGTCTGAGGAAAGTCCAGGATCAAATGTTTTCACCTTTGCTCTGATTCATGAAATAGATCCTGGAGCCTCAGGAGCTGCCGGCGCTAAACCAACTGCCCACACTGGTCACTGAACGGTCAAATACACAGAGGCTTTTTACCAGCAATCAATCATGACCTTTAGGCAGTGGTATTAGGAGTACAGAGTTTATCTGCGTCTGTACAGAGTTTATCTGCGTCTGTACAGAGTTTATCTGCGTCTGTACAGAGTTTATTTGCGTCTGTACAGAGTTTATCTGCGTCTGTACAGAGTTTATCTGCGTCTGTACAGAGTTTATCTGCGTCTGCGTCTGTACAGAGTTTATCTGCGTCTGCACAGAGTTTATCTGCGTCTGCGTCTGTACAGAGTTTATTTGCGTCTGTACAGAGTTTATCTGCGTCTGTACAGAGTTTATCTGTGTCTGTACAGAGTTTATCTGCGTCTGCGTCTGTACAGAGTTTATCTGCGTCTGTAAGATTTATTCTTTGTACAGAGTTTTCTTCTGTACAGAGTTTATCTGCGTCTGTACAGAGTTTATCTGCGTCTGTACAGAGTTTATCTGCGTCTGCGTCTGTACAGAGTTTATCTGCATCTGTCTGTACAGAGTTTATCTGCGTCTGCGTCTGTACAGAGTTTATCTGCGTCTGTACAGAGTTTATCTGCGTCTGTACAGAGTTTATCTGCGTCTGCGTCTGTACAGAGTTTATCTGCTTCTGTACAGAGTTTATCTGCGTCTGTACAGAGTTTATCTGCGTCTGCGTCTGTACAGAGTTTATCTGCTCTGTACATTTTTGTCTGTACAGAGTTTATCTGCGTCTGCGTCTGTACAGAGTTTATCTGCGTACGGTTTTCTGCGTCTGTACAGAGTTTATCTGCGTCTGTACAGAGTTTTTGCTGTACAGAGTTTATCTGCGTCTGTACAGAGTTTATCTGCGTCTGCGTCTGTACAGAGTTTATTCTGCGTCTGCGTCTGTACAGAGTTTATCTGCGTCTGCGTCTGTACAGAGTTTATCTGCGTCTGTACAGAGTTTATCTGCATCTGCGTCTGTACAGAGTTTATCTGCGTCTGCGTCTGTACAGAGTTTATCTGCTTCTGTACAGAGTTTATCTGCGTCTGTACAGAGTTTATCTGCGTCTGCGTCTGTACAGAGTTTATCTGCGTCTGCACAGAGTTTATCTGCGTCTGCGTCTGTACAGAGTTTATCTGCTTCTGTACAGAGTTTATCTGCGTCTGTACAGAGTTTATCTGCGTCTGCGTCTGTACAGAGTTTATCTGCTTCTGTACAGAGTTTATCTGCGTCTGTACAGAGTTTATCTGCGTCTGCGTCTGTACAGAGTTTATCTGCGTCTGCACAGAGTTTATCTGCGTCTGCGTCTGTACAGAGTTTATCTGCTTCTGTACAGAGTTTATCTGCGTCTGTACAGAGTTTATCTGCGTCTGCACAGAGTTTATCTGCGTCTGTACAGAGTTTATCTGCGTCTGCTACAGAGTTTATCTGCGTCTGTACAGAGTTTATCTGCGTCTGTACAGAGTTTATCTGTGTTGTACAGATTATCTGCGTCTGTACAGAGTTTATCTGCGTCTGCACAGAGTTTATCTGCGTCTGCACAGAGTTTATCTGCGTCTGTACAGAGTTTATCTGCGTCTGTACAGAGTTTATCTGTGTCTGCGCAGAGTTTATCTGCGTCTGCACAGAGTTTATCTGCGTCTGCACAGAGTTTATCTGCGTCTGCACAGAGTTTATCTGCGTCTGTACAGAGTTTATCTGCGTCTGTACAGAGTTTATCTGTGTCTGTACAGAGTTTATCTGCGTCTGTACAGAGTTTATTGTGTAACAGTTTCTCTCAGGAGTTTATCCGTGTCTGTGTTTGTGGCTCTGCTGCAGCTTCAGCCTCAGGGCCGTGTTATAAAGCTGGACATGTGGCGCTTAATGGCTACATGGTGTTAAAGAGAGAGGGGGGGGAGGGGGAGGGAGCGTTATAGTTCGGGTCACGATGTCATTTCGCCAGATTTTGGTGGAAAATAAAAACTATACATTTTTGCAAACTTTATGAAATAAGCGTCAGAAAAACAATGTTTACATTTGCTCTGATGTGATAATAAGATTCTATGAAGAGTAAAAACCTGAGCTCCTCATTTAGTCTGAGGGAAACATGTTGCACAGTTTGACCAAAAGACAAAAGGAAACTTTGTGTTTCTCTTTGTTTAGACCGTAACGTTTCAGTGGAATCTGAACACAGTGAAGCGAAACACACACAAACACATCAGCCCTGAGGAAGTCCCTCGGATCCAAACCTCAGGACGGACTCGGTTTGAACGAGCCTCATATTTAAAGGTCCTTTTAACCATGTTGTTTTGTATTTCCTTCTCCAAAACACCCCAGAGTGTTTTTGTTCTCAGTAATCTCCTGAATCCTGCTCTGAGCAGCTGCTCCGCCCTCTCCTGAGCTGTGACTCTGACGTGTTTTACATCATAGTGTCAAACAGGAAGTGCCAGACGTCTGTAATGTAAAGCCTTACAGCCTGATTTTAATTTATAAAACAGCTTTTTCATTATTTCTGTTGTAAGAGAGAAATAAAAATAAGTAAGTCCTCGACGCGTCTGTGCTGTCCCGGGAGAGTAAACAAACGCACCCCCGGAGGATCCGAACAGAAGTCATGTTTGTGAAGACTGAGCTCTTTCTAACCTACTCTGGACACGCCTGTTCTTTTTTCTTACCCAACGATAATGTCACGGGTTCGCGTTTGGCTCCGAGAGGAACAGGACTATTCAACCATAGAGGTACAGTATATCATATAAATGCCTATAGTTTACTTTGGTATGGCTAAAATAGCAGCTACAGCTCCTTTAACTCCGTCAGCAAAGAGACAAACGTGTTTATTAGTGTCGGGGGGGACCCTGTTGTACATGTTTTCCGTGGGAGGGGAAAGCAGAGGAGGCGACGCAGACAGAGCGAGAAACAGGCCGTATGTGTGTGAGAAACAAAACAAGAGTTTGGATGTAAACATCAGCTGGTGAAGGTGTGAGCGGGGGAGGGGGGGGGGAGGGAGGGGGGGAGGGAGGGGGGGGGGAGGGGTTAGTTAACGTGCGAACTCGTGACGGAGCCGGGAGACGCTGCACAAACACAGCGCGGGTGTAAAACTACGATTCAGGACGTTTGTGTCTTTGAGATTTATCCAGGAAGTGACTCCGACATGTCTGTGTCCCCCTGGTCTTTCCCTGCTTCACTCACTAATACTGACATGTTTGGTATCCACGTGTAGCAGGAAAGGCTGTGATCCAAATATGGTCATTTCCTTTCCTAAAGACGGGAGGAACATACACAGACAAAGGGACTAAACTTTAGGGCCGTTTTCTCCAAATGAAATGTAGCTTTAGAATGATTAGATTCAAACTGTATAAGTGAATCAAAAATCCCCCAATGATCTAAAACAGCGGTTCCCAAAGTGGGGTCGCAACAGGATTTTCAGAAACGATTTTTTTTAAGTTCTGACACTGAATTTAATGTTTTTTTTTAAATTAAAAACAGGATATTTGAGTGAAATGAAGCCAAATATCCAAACATGCCCCTGGTAGGGTCTCCCATGGGTGACGGGTCAGACAGAGAGCGGTTCAGAAGCCCCTTATGAGAGACAGGCCCGGCTAGAACCATGAGGCCGTCCTTCTGTGGACCACCACCTGCAGGGGGCGCTATAGGGGCTGGTGCAGCTCCAACAGCTGCTCCCACGACCCGGCAACGGACAAGAGGAAGAAGATGGATGGATATTGATCCGTAACATCAGGACAATAAGATATGACTTTATTGATCTTAAAATGGAGAAAAGACTCAGAGACGTCTCTTTTCAGGAAGTGGTAAATATCGATTATCAGCAGCATCTCTAATTAAACGCTTTATTTTTAAATGAAAACATTTTCCTCACATTAACGTCAAAGTTTCTCTGACTCTGAGTTTTTCCTGTTTCAGCGTCTCGTCTGAAACTCTGGCCGAGTCTCAGGATTTTCTCTGTGACACAAACATGATCCTGTTTGACTCCGCCCCCTCGCCCCCAGAGGATCCGGCGCCGATCGATGTCGCCTCATTTAGTCCAGGCTCATCACGAGGTCACAGCGAGGTCACAGTGAGGTCACAGCGAGGTCACAGCGAGGTCACAGTGAGGTCACAGCGAGGTCACAGTGAGGTCACAGCGAGGTCACAGCGAGGTCACAGCGAGGTCACAGCGAGGTCACAGCGAGGTCACAGTCAGAGCACAGACTGAAACCACTAAAGAAAGAACTGAACCTTAAACTGATCAACCTCTGGCCCAAATCTGAAGCTCAGCCGATTGGCCAGAGTAACACCTCATTTGAAAGCTAAGACCTACAAAACTGAGAGAGACTTTTAGTTGCCTTGTTGTCTCTTTCTTGTCTGGTTTTTGTGGCTCTCTCTCTTTCATCCTCATTTTCGTCTGTTTTGACACTTTCCCAGAGGTTTTTAGATTTGGGTAAAGCAGTGACTGAAGCTGAATCTAAAGACCTCGTTCATCAGGAAACTGTCAAACTAAAGCTAAACGTCGACAGCAGCTCCGCCTACTGGAGAATCTTCTTTTTTTTAAATGTGATTTTTCTGACAGATTTGTGATTCGATTTGGGATTTGAATATCTGATGTGTAACCTGTGTTTTATTTTTCATGTGATTGAGCTGCAGATAAACTTCAGAGTTTTTACATTTCAGCCTCATCAGCAACAAAAACAAATCTACAAAAGGCAAAGAGGCGACAGAAAAACATGTTTCTAGTTTTATTCTTCACTGATAAACGTGTCTCAGCTTCAGCAGCTGCTGCTTTATCATATTAATATCTGAACCTTTAATGAAGTGCTATGAGCATCGGCCTCTTCACCTCCACAGCGCCACCTGCTGGACGTTAAACACTTTGGGCTGATCTCGTGTCTCAAACACAGACTAACATTGTGCTCTGAGTAGGAGCGCATGTGGGAAGTACTGGGGTGGAGACAAACGTTTTCCTCCAAACAGATCGAGAGAGAGGGGAAAACACTTTTAAGAAATATCGGCAGATACTCAAACTGCAGTATCGGTATCGGTATCGGTATCAGCTCTAACATGGAGTTTGTTTTCTGCGACTGCAGAACAAACATGTTTCTCCTGCAGACACGTGTGAAGAAGCTCCATCGCTCTTATTACAGAACATATCTGTCATCGCTGCAGCAAAACCTCAATATCGATAAAGATTAATCGTGCAGCTCTGATCGAATCAAACATTTAAATCTGCTGTTTTATCACATGTTTCTTATCATCAGGAAACTGTTTATAAAGTCAGAGACTAAACCGGAATATTCCAAACCCTCGATCAGAACTCCAGAACTCCTTTTTCACCAATGTTCATATAAATGTGAGTCGTCAGTGAAGAAACGTAACAAACCAGAGCGAGTTTCATTATTTACATTTACAACGACTCAAACTGAGAAACGACAGAAACGAACTTCAGCCCAAATCTGCAGCGGAACGAACAAAGACGACTCCAGTAAAAGAAAACGAGGATTCCTGAAGTCAAGTCCTGGAGTTTCTCGACACAGAAACTACAGATCCACACTGAGGCTTTAAAGATCCACACTGAGACTTTAAAGATCCACACTGAGGCTTTAACTAAAGATCACACTAAGCTAAAATCCACACTGAGCTTTAAAGATCCACACTGAGGCTTTAACTAAGATCCACACTGAGGCTTTAAAGATCCACACTGAGGCTTTAACTACAGATCCACACTGAGCTTTAAAGATCCACACTGAGACTTAAAGATCAACTGAGCTTTACTACAGATCCACACTGAGGCTTTAAAGATCCACACTGAGACTTAAAGATCCACACTGAGGCTTTAACTACAGATCCACATGAGCTTAAAATCACATGAGGCTTTAATAAGATCCACACTGAGCTTTAAAGATCACACTGAGGCTTTAACTACAGATCACATAAAAAGATCCACACAGGCTTTAACTACAGACCGAGGTATCCACACTGAGGCTTTAAAGATCCACACTGAACTTTAAAGATCCACACTGAGGCTTTAACTAAGATCCACACTGAGGCTTTAAAGATCCACACTGAGACTTTAAAGATCCACCACTGAAGCTTTAACTAAGATCCACACTGAGGCTTTAAAGATCCACACTGAGCTTTAAAGATCCACACTGAGCTTTAACTAAAGATCCACACTGAGACTTTAAAGATCCACACTGAGGCTTTAAAGATCCACACTGAGGCTTTAACTAAAGATCCACATGAGCTTTAAAGATCCACACTGAGAGCTTTAAAGATCCACATGAGCTTTAAAGATCACACTGAGCTTTAAAGATCCACACTGAGCTTTAATAAAGATCCCACACTGAACTTTAAAGATCCACACTGAGGCTTTAACTAAGATCCACACTGAGGACTTTTAAAGATCCACACTGAGACTTTAAAGATCCACACTGAGCTTTAACTAAAGATCCACACTGAGCTTTAAAGATCCACACTGAGGCTTTAAAGATCCACATGAGGCTTTAACTAAAGATCCACACTGAGGCTTTAAAGATCCACACTGAGGCTTTAAAGATCCACACTGAGGCTTTAACTAAAGATCCACACTGAGACTTTAAAGATCCACACTGAGGCTTTAACTACAGATCCACACTGAGGCTTTAAAGATCCACACTGAGACTTTAAAGATCCACACTGAGGCTTTAACTAAAGATCCACACTGAGGCTTTAAAGATCCACACTGAGACTTTAAAGATCCACACTGAGGCTTTAACTAAAGATCCACACTGAGGCTTTAAAGATCCACACTGAGGCTTTAAAGATCCACACTGAGGCTTAATAGATCCACACTGAGGCTTTAAAGATCCACACTGAGGCTTTAACTACAGATCCACACTGAGGCTTTAAAGATCCACACTGAGACTTTAAAGATCCACACTGAGCTTTAACTACAGATCCACACTGAGGCTTTAAAGATCCACCCACCCACTGAGGCTTTAAACTACAGATCCAACTGAGGCTTTAAAGATCCACACTGAGACTTTAAAATCCACATGAGCTTTAACTAAAGATCCACACTGAGCTTTAAAGATCCACACTGAGGCTTTAACTACAATCCACACTGAGGCTTTAAAGATCCACACTGAGACTTTAAAGATCCACACTGAGGACTTTAAAATCCACACTGAGCTTTAAAGATCCACACTGAGGCTTTAAAGATCCACACTGAGGCTTTAAGATCCACATGAGGCTTTAAAGATCCACTGAGACTTTAAAGATCCACACTGAGGCTTTAAAGATCCACACTGAGACTTTAAAGATCCACACTGAGGCTTTAAAGATCCACACTGAGGCTTAAGATCCACATGAGGCTTTAAAGATCCACACTGAGACTTTAAAGATCCACACTGAGGCTTTAAAGATCCACACTGAGACTTTAAAGATCCACACTGAGGCTTTAAAGATCCACACTGAGGCTTTTCCTCCGCTCTGTTTTTATCCTCTGTTTTCCGTCGCCGTCGGCGCGCTGTCCGCTCGCATCAGCTCAGCCCGACCTTCGAACAGACGCCGCGTCACTCACGACTCACGTCAGAGCGGGACTACATTACCCAGGATGCACAGCGGCGATCGGTCAGAACCTTTACACACCAGAGTCGCCTGGACCGGGGTGATCTGACACAGGGATGGGTGGTCGCCTGGACCGGGGTGATCTGACACAGGACGGCTGGGTCAGTGATGTCACCAGTGATGTCACCAGTGATGTCACCAGTGATTCACCTGTGATGTCCCTGATGTCACCTGTATGTCACTTGTGTCCCAGTGATGTCACGTGATTCACCAGTGATGTCACCTGTGATGTCACCTGTGATGTCACCTGTGATGTCACCTGTGATGTCACCAGTGATGTCACCAGTGATGTCACCAGTGATGTCACCTGTGATGTCACCTTGTGATGTCACCTGTGATGTCACCTGTGATGTCACCAGTGATGTCACCAGTGATGTCACCAGTGATGTCACCAGTGATGTCACCAGTGATGTCACCAGTGATGTCACCGCGCCCCGGAGTCGGAACGTTTCTCTTTAGGCTGTTTATTTTCCCGAGCGCTGGTAAAAGTGTTTTTTACAAACAGTGCAAACATGGTTGTAGTGAACAGGTTCCTCTGCAGCTTTAAGCCCCTCCCACAGGCATTACATAACATATATAATAGCACCCAGTAATAACCCTGATATCATGGATCACATGGACAGAACTTTCCTATAAGGAACAAAAAACTGAACAAACGCTGATAAAGCAGAATTATATGATCACATCCGGCACAGGAACACCTGACAGGAAGTGAGGACGAGAGACGAGGAGCAGCCTCAGGGCGTTAGTGTAGTGTGGTCATGTGGTCATGTGATGGTCATGTGGTCATGTGATGGTCATGTGGTCATGTGACGGTCATGTGGTCATGTGACGGTCATGTGGTCATGTGGTCATGTAATGTCGTGTTGGTCATGTGACTCACAGGCGGTGTATGTAGTGTAGTGTGGTCATGTGGTCATGTGACGGTCATGTGGTCATGTGATGGTCATGTGGTCATGTAATGGTCATGTGGTCATGTGATGGTCATGTGGTCATGTGGTCATGTAATGTCGTGTTGGTCATGTGACTCACAGGCGTTGGTGTGTGTAGTGTAGTGTGGTCATGTGGTCATGTGGTCATGTGACGGTCATGTGGTCATGTGACGGTCATGTGGTCATGTGATGGTCATGTGGTCATGTGATGGTCATGTGGTCATGTAATGGTCATGTGGTCATGTGATGGTCATGTGGTCATGTGGTCATGTAATGTCGTGTTGGTCATGTGACTCACAGGCGTTGGTGTGTGTAGTGTAGTGTGGTCATGTGGTCATGTGGTCATGTGACGTCATGTGGTCATGTGACGGTCATGTGGTCATGTGATGGTCATGTGGTCATGTGATGGTCATGTGGTCATGTGACGTCATGTGGTCATGTGGTCATGTAATGTCGTGTTGGTCATGTGACTCACAGGCGTTGGTGTGTGTAGTGTAGTGTGGTCATGTGGTCATGTGGTCATGTGACGGTCATGTGGTCATGTGACGGTCATGTGGTCATGTGATGTCATGTGGTCATGTGACGGTCATGTGGTCATGTGACGTCATGTGGTCATGTGATGGTCATGTGGTCATGTGACGGTCATGTGGTCATGTGGTCATGTAATGTCGTGTTGGTCATGTGACTCACAGGCGGTGTGTGTAGTGTGGTCATGTGGTCATGTGATGGTCATGTGGTCATGTGATGGTCATGTGGTCATGTGGTCATGTAATGTCGTGTTGGTCATGTGACTCACAGGCGTTGGTGTGTGTAGTGTAGTGTGGTCATGTGGTCATGTGACGGTCATGTGGTCATGTGATGGTCATGTGACTCACAGGCGTTGGTGTGTGTAGTGTAGTGTGGTCATGTGGTCATGTGACGGTCATGTGGTCATGTGATGGTCATGTGACTCACAGGCGTTGGTGTGTGTAGTGTAGTGTGGTCATGTGGTCATGTGATGGTATGTGACTCACAGGCGTTGTGACGGCGAAGCTGTTTGCCGTCTCGATGTTGTCGACGTGCGGCACGAGGTTAAACGGCGCCTCAGAGGCGTTGGGGCTGGTGTTGTGGAGGAAGATGGCGAGTCTGAAGGCCGTGTACTCCTGATCCGTGTTCCGGATAAACAGGCCTCCTGTGGAGTACAAGTACACGTTACAAATACTACTACTATACGGATAAACAGGCCTCCTGTGGAGTACAAGTACACGTTACAAATACTACTATACACGGATAAACAGGCCTCCTGTGGAGTACAAGTACACATTACAAATACTACTAGTATACGGATAAACAGGCCTCTGTGGAGTACAAGTACACGTTACAAATACTACTATACACGGATAAACAGGCCTCCTGTGGAGTACAAGTACACATTACAAATACTACTACTACACGGATAAACAGGCCTCCTGTGGAGTACAAGTACACGTTACAAATACTACTACTACACGGATAAACAGGCCTCCTGTGGAGTACAAGTACACATTACAAATACTACTACTATACGGATAAACAGGCCTCCTGTGGAGTACAAGTACATGTTACAAATACTACTACTATACGGATAAACAGGCCTCCTGTGGAGTACAAGTACACGTTACCAATACTACTACTATACGGATAAACAGGCCTCCTGTGGAGTACAAGTACACGTTACAAAACTACAAATACTACGGATAAACATGTTCAGTCCGAGTGATCTGATACCGATATGAACGGGTTTGGCCGATAGTTTGGTGAATCTCTCAAACAGCCTCTGGTTAAATATACATTATTATAGTATAAATATACATTATTATAGTATAAATATACATTATTATAGTATAAATATACATTATTATAGTATAAATATATATTATTATAGTATAAATATACATTATTATAGTGAAGGTGTTTTTTTCTGAGTTCGATCTGCACCAAAGTATCTGCTCTATAATCCTGTGAAGCTTCTAAACGTGTCAGTGTTGACCTGTGACACCAGGGGGCGCTGGATATTCATGTTCAGTCGGTTCTTCAGAGGGAACTCGAGTAAAGACAAAATCAGCTGATTTCAAAACAGAAAAACTGATGGTTGAAATGAAACGCAAAAGTCTGCAACATAAAACATATACAATAGGTGACAAACTTGTGACAAAGTACACATTACAAATACTACTACTGCTATTACTCGTATTACTGCATTTAAATAACCCTCCAGTGAAGTACAAGTACACGTTAAAACATTCTTTTTCAAAGTCCTGTTGAGCTTCAGCACCACGGACAGCTCCACTTTATTCATTCATCCGATCTCACACTGGTATCGGAGATCAGAGCCGATACCAGAGAAATACAATACGAAACTTTCTTACTCACAGCAACAACTTTTAACAAAGTATCTTGTATCGGTTAATATCGGATATCGGCCGATACTCAAACCCACAGTATCGGTGTAGGAAGCAAAAAGATGGATCTCTAGACTATCCAGAGAAAAAAGCTTTGCCTCGCAGTCATACTACTACTACTACTACTACTACTACTACTACTACTACTACTACTACTACTACTACTACTAAAAAAACAAGATGGCTGCCATGAGCAGTGGTGGTTGTTGGGCTCCACTATTGCTTTTGTATTTCCATTGTTGCTTAAGTTTTGTGTGCTCGATTTGGTTGGACTTGTCCACACTATTCAACATCTCTACTTGTGTGGAACAGAAGTCTTAAACTGGACAAAAGAACCAAGAACTCCAACTCCAAACTGTAGCACAAGAGACAAAGGATACAACTGCACATGGCAATTATGTTGGCAGCATCCCTGGTCTTTCATGGACTATATCTGGACACCACTACACCCCAGTTCAAGAAGGAGTAAACACCAATACATTCCAAAGAGAAAGCAAAAAGCTACGAAAGGTATGTCTTTGTGTGGCTAGTTTGCTGTTGGTATCTTTGTGTTCTACTGGGACCATGCTGGACTAAACAGGAAATAACATGCAGGCCAACTCATGCTGTACCAATGATTGTGAAACCAACTCTAGGCTTTTTTGGATATGGATTTCATGTTTTGTATTCAACATGCTGGCAAAATAAACACGAACTTTGCACCACAAGCAAGTCTAAACAACTGAGGAGCAGAAGAAGGGATCCTTCTGTACATTGCTTCTCCTTTTGCTCCTGTTAAGCGGTGACATACAACTAAATCCAGGTCCTCTAAAGAACATTTGCTCAAGTTTATTTGTGGAATTACACACTGAAGAGTGTCTACAGCACCATCTTGTGGACATGCCTAGTTCTGCAACTGCGAGGACCCTTACTACTGCTGCACAAGATGAAGATTTTTCATTGAAGTTAAATGGGAGCCCTTTGGATGCGGCAGCAAAAGTTGTTGGAAATGTTGCAAACCTGAAATGGAAATGCAGCTACCATCCAGTCTCTCTCTGCTTTTCACCTTGAAAATCAAGCAAAATCAAGTGCTAAAAAGATTTCTGGATATGCGTCCAACAAGCAAAAAGAACTGAAATATTTTCAAACTGTGAATCATGCAAAGGTGATTTGGGATGCAAAAGCTAAACCTAAAGGTATATTTGGAGGTCATCTTAATATTCGAAGTGTTCTGGCAAAACTAAATGAAGTTCACCATTTATTGAGTATTCAAATTTAGATTTCTTAGCCATGAGTGAAACCTGGCTACATAGTAACATCTCAACAAACATGATTGATGTTCCTGGTTACACATGTTATAGGAAAGATCGTCCAAATGGAAAAGGGGGAGGGGTTCTGATTTATATTAGAGATAGACTTAAATGTTCAGTTATTGATTTTAATACTTTGGAATAGAATGCCTTGGCTTAAACGTTGAGCTATCGCCTACAATGAAATTTAATATTATGGTTTTATATAACCCACCATCTCATAGTGTATCTTTTTATAGTGATTTTGATGAACTATTAAAACAGATTAATATAAAAAGTGAAACAATTTTAATGGGAGATTTTAATATCAATTGGATGGAGAATGGGAGAAAAGACAAACTAAAATTATAGCATCAAAACATAAACTGCTTCAAATTGTTAAAAATCCAACAAGGATTACTCGGTCTAGTCAAACTTTAATAGACTTGATTTTTACAAACAAATCAGAACGAGTTACTAAAACTTACAACTTTGTGACAGGTCTATCTGATCATAATTTGACGTTGATGGTGCGAAAACTAACCAAGAAGCGACTGGAGGGAATTCACCCTGTGTCCGTTATTAAAAATGGAAAAATAATTCCAAAACATAAACAGCCCTTATTTGAACTTGAATTGAAAAACATAAACTGGAACGATGTGACACAAATGTAAATGTAAATCAGTGCTCTACTTTTTTAACAGAGAAACTGACAAATGTAATTCAGAAATTTGCTCGCGTTTCAAAAACCAACAGGAGGAAAGTGACCCTGCCATGGATATCTGATCATATTTATCAACTTATGAAAAGAGGATCTAGCACTGAAAAATCGATCAAAACTAAATTACAGACAGATATACTGGTCTTTAAGGGACTAAGGAATAAAGTTGTTAGTGGATTAAGAAAAGCCAAGTCCTCTTATTTCATGCATCTGTTTGCTGAATCACATGGAAACAGTTCGCTTATATGGAAACACATTAATAAATTGACCAATCGTAATTCGAGTCAGAGTAAATGCATAACTAAACTGGATGTAAATGGAACAATCAGTAGTAATGCTTTGGAAATTGCAAATGAATTTAACTTCTATTTTGTTGATTCAGTGGAGAAGCTTGCTGCAAGTTTCAATTCAATTTCTGTCGCATGTGATGATGTGAAAGATTCAAATTCATCCTTTAATGTCACACAAGCTGATCAAAAAAGATCCATACAATTATTAATCAATTAAATAGTTCAAAAGCCAAGACCTTTTTGATTTAGATACACATTTAATCAAAAAGTACAGTAACGAATTGTTAAAACCAGTATCACATTTAGTGAATTTATCAATCAAAAATAATTAATTTCCTGAAAATCTCAAAACGGCTGTTGTGACTCCAATTTTTAAATCAGGAGCACAGATAAAGCTTGCAATTATCGACCGATCTCAATTTTACCTGTGATTTCCAAAGTGTTAGAAAAGCTTGTGGCTGAACAGTGATGACCTACTTGGAGGAACATAGTCTACTAACCTAAACAATTGGATTTCGACCAAAGCACTCCACTGAGATGGCTGTATGTCACTTTACAGAAAACATCAAAACTAGTTTGGATCAAGGTAAATGTGTGGGAGCAGTATTTCTCGATTTAAAAAAAGCTTTTGATACTGTAAACCACCAAGTACTCTTGAGAAAACTGAAACAACTAAACTTTCCAAACAAGCTTTAAATTGGTTTAAATCATACCTTGCATCAAGACAACAGTGTGTAAAAATAAATGGTGTTAAATCTACCATCCAAAAATGTAATTTAGGTGTACCACAAGGGTCGATATTGGGCCCCTTGCTGTTCTGTCTATACATAAATGATTTACCGGAAATCTGCAAAATACCAGCTGCCAATTGTATGCAGATGACACAATCATTTATGTCGCTGCAGATTCCCCTAAACAGGCTTCAGACTTGTTGAACAGACAGCTTGTCAGCACATCTCAGTGGCTGCGGACAACTGTCTGACCTTAAATTATACTAAAACTGTTGCCATGTGTTTCTCTCTAAAGAGAAATTCACCAAATGATCTAAACATTAATATTGACAAAAATAAAATCGAGTAGGTTGATGAGTTTAAGTATTTGGGGGTTATTATAGATTCTAAACTGAAGTTGATGCCCATGTCAGAAAATGTCTAAGACCATCAAGACAAATTTAAATTGTTTCCGTATGATTAGGTCTTGTGTATCAACTCAGGCGGCACGAGTATATCTACATGCTATGATTTTATCTCATATGTCGTATTGTTCAATCGTTTGGGGCCAGGCCTCACAATCTGTCCTAAAGCCTTTAACATCACTCTACAAGCAAACACTTAAAGTGTTTGATCAAAAACCAATGAAGTGGCATCACTGCACTATCATTCAAAAATATAAAATGATGACATTCGATAGCTTCATCAGTTTCTCTTTTATAAAAATATATTCAAGTGTCTTAATGGTCTTGCTCCGTCTGTAATGTGTCAGTTAGTACAAAAATACACTAATCAAGGAGTGAGCACCAGAGCTGGAGTCAGCGGGAACTGCAGAGTGAAGTTTTGTAAAACTGCTCTGGGTCAGTCTGCGTTCTCAGTAAAAGGGACACAGTTATGGAACTCTTTGCCACTGGAGCTAAAGTCCCAAATGGACCTGAGACTTTTCTCACAAAAGCTGAAGCTGTGGCTAAAGAACAAACAAAAGTGTGAGCACTGAACAGTTTGGCTGGACTTGGGATGGGAGTGGTCAGATATGTCTTCTCTTATTTCTTTTTATTGTTGTATTGTTTGATGCCTTTTACTGATTTTTCATCTTTCTGTTCTGTTTTAAACCCCTTTGAAAAGCCTAACCAGGGACGGGGGCTGCAAATTAGCCTATGGCTAGACGCCTTATGTACATAACATCGGCCACTGAGCTGGCAATGTTTCTTGTACTGTCCCTGTCAAATAACAAATAAATAAATAAATAAATAAACTACTACTACCGGATTCGATGATCACTGTCATTTCAGTTTTTGTAAATAAACTCTTTCAGTTCCGACAAAAACAGTCAGAAATATGAGGCTTTAGGTCTGACGTAGTTAGTATAGTTAGTATATATAGTTATAGTATAGTTAGTATAGTTACTATAGTTAGTATATATAGTTATAGTATAGTTAGTATAGTTACTATAGTTAGTATATATAGTTATAGTATAGTTACTATAGTTAGTATATATAGTTATAGTATAGTTACTATAGTTAGTATATATAGTTATAGTATAGTTACTATAGTTAGTATACTGTATTAGTTATATTATAGTTATATAGTATATATAGTTATAGTATGTTATAGTATAGTTAGTATAGTTATAGTATAGTTTATAGTATAGTTAGTATATAGTTATATTGTATAGTTATTAGTATAGTTAGTATAAGTTATAGTATAGTTATAGTTATAGTATATAGTTATAGTATAGTTAGTTATAGTTTTAGTATAGTTATAGTAAGTTATAGTATAGTTATAGTATAGTTAGTATAGTTAGTATAGTTATAGATAGTTATAGTTATAGTATAGTTAGTATAGTATAGTATAGTTAGTATATAGTTATAGTATAGTTATAGTATAGTTATAGTATAGTTATAGTATAGTTAGTATATTATAGTATAGTAGTATAGTTATAGTATAGTTATAGTATAGTTATAGTATAGTTATATATAGTTATAGTATAGTTATAGTATAGTTAGTATATAGTTATAGTATAGTTATAGTATGTATAGTTTTATAGTATAGTTAGTATAGTTATAGTATAGTTATAGTATAGTATAGTATAGTATAGTTATAGTATAGTTATATATAGTATAGTATAGTTATAGTAGTTATAGTTATAGTTAGTAGTATAGTTTATAGTTATAGTATAGTATAGTAGTTATAGTATGTTATAGTATAGTTATATTTTAGTATAGTATATAGTTATAGTATAGTAAGTTATAGTTAGTATAGTTATAGTATAGTTATAGTATAGTTTAGTATAGTTTATAGTATAGTTAGTATAGTTAGTATAGTTAGTATAGTTATAGTATAGTTATATGTTATAGTTATAGTATAGTTATAGTATAGTTAGTATAGTTATAGTATAGTTAGTTATAGTTATAGTATAGTTAGTATAGTTAGTATAGTATAGTTATAGTATAGTTAGTATAGTTATGTATAGTTATAGTATAGTTATAGTTATAGTATAGTTATAGTATAGTTAGTATAGTTATAGTATAGTATAGTATAGTTATAGTATAGTTAGTATAGTTATAGTATAGTTAGTATATAGTTATAGTATAGTTATAGTTAGTATAGTATAGTATAGTTATAGTATAGTATAGTATAGTTAGTATAGTATAGTATAGTATAGTATAGTTAGTATAGTTATAGTATAGTTAGTATAGTTTATAGTTATTAGTATAGTTAGTATAGTTATAGTATATAGTATAGTATAGTTATATTAGTATAGTAGTATAGTTATAGTTATAGTATAGTTAGTTAGTATAGTATAGTTAGTTAGTAGTATAGTTATAGTATAGTTTAGTATAGTTATAGTATAGTTAGTATAGTATAGTTATAGTATAGTTAGTATAGTTTAGTATAGTTATAGTATAGTTATAGTATAGTTATATAGTTATAGTATAGTTAGTATATTAGTATAGTATAGTATATATAGTATAGTTATAGTATAGTTAGTATAGTGTATAGTTAGTATAGTTAGTATATAGTTATAGTATAGTTATATGTATAGTTATAGTATAGTTAGTATAGTATAGTATAGTTATAGTATAGTTAGTATAGTTATAGTTATAGTTATAGTATAGTTATAGTATAGTTTATAGTATAGTTATAGTATAGTTATAGTATAGTTATAGTATAGTTATAGTATAGTTAGTATATAGTTATAGTTATAGTATAGTTAGTTATAGTATAGTTATAGTATAGTTAGTTAGTATAGTTATATATGTATAGTATAGTAGTATTAGTTATTATATTAAGTTTTTTATTTATTATTTATATAGTTAGTTATATGTTTGAAGCTCGACCTGGGAAAGTTTCCTGACGTGACAAAGGTTTCCGCACATGAACCAGAGAGACCTGAGGAAACACTAACAGTTTAAACATCTCGATCAGTCACAGAAACACTGAGTGAGACAGAGACGAGTTTGGAGCAAAAGCTTCAGAACTAAATCTAAAATAGAAAGTCTTAATGAGTCGACATCCTGGATTCTCCATAAAACTCTACAACTCATGACACTCACTAAAGTCCACAAAGTCCTCAGGTTTAGCCTGACTTTTATATTGTATATATTCATGCTCACAGATCACAGTTTGTTTATTCATTGGTCCAGTTAGACTCTTAGCTTTGCATATTTTCTTGACCCAAAAAGCATTCTATGTTTTTGTTTTGTTGTTGTTTTTCTCTCCCAATCCTATTGATTTCAATAGAATCTGATCTTCATGAACAGCACTACACCTTTATTGTAAATGTACAAATCTATACCGTGAAATTACACGGCTCTGGAGAAGAACCAGGGAGGGGGCGTTTAAGTTTCCGACACAAAAGTTTCCACAGAGGAAAGTCTCTTTCACCTTCTGTCCCGGCCCATTGATGATGGACACGCAGGACAGACCTGATCCTGTCCTGAGGACCGTCCACACTGTCCTCCTTCCTCCGTCTCTCTGAATATCTGCCTCATCGTCCAGATCCTCAACACAAACCAAGATAGTTGTGCTGCTTTTCATTCCCTAACACCAGCCCCTCCCCTCCCCTGCTCCTCCTCCTCCTCCCCTCCCCCTCCTCCTCCTCCCCTCCTCCAGCCCCTCCCTCCTCCCCCTCCCTCCTCTTCCTCCCCCTTCTCCTCCCCCTCCCCTCCCCTCCTCTCTCCCCCTTCTCTCCCCCTCCCCCTCCTCTTCCTCCCCCTCCCTCTCCTGCTCCTCCTCCCCTCCCCTCCTCCTCCCCCTCCCCTCCTCCTCCTCCCCTTCCTCCTGCTCCTCCTCCCCCTCCCCTCCTCTTCCTCCCCCTCCTCCCCCTCCTCTTCCTCCCCTCCCCTGCTCCTGCTCCTCCTCCTCCTCCTCCTCCCCCTCCTCTTCCTCCCCCTCCCCTGCTCCTCCTCTTCCTCCCCTCCTCCTGCCCTGCTCCCCTCCCCCTGCTCCTCCTCCCCTCCTCTTCCTCCCCCTCCTCCTCCTCCCCCTCCTCTTCCTCCCCTCCTCCTCCTCCTCCTCCCCCTCCTCTTCCTCCCCTCCTCCTCCTCCACCCCCTTCCTCCTCCTGCACACGTATGTTTATTGTCTCCGGCTCTGGTTTGTGTATAAATAAATCCCAGGGTAAATGTCAGGGACACGGTCTGTGCTCAGCCTGAAGGGGGCGCTGCAGGGAGGCTCTTATGTCTGTGTGACATTCAGAGAAATACCAGCGCGGCCTCTTCACGCGTGACCTCTCTGCAGCGCCGTGTTCTGAGGCCACGGGAGAGGAATATTTATCCCAGAGCGCCGCCGGGCCTTCCTCTGTCTGCTCCACACTCTGCTCCACACTCACCACACTCTGCTCCACACTCACCACATGCTCCACACTCACCACACTCTGCTCCACACTCACCACATGCTCCACACTCACCACACTCTGCTCCACACTCACCACACTCTGCTCCACACTCACCACACTCTGCTCCACACTCACCACATGCTCCACACTCACCACACTCTGCTCCACACTCACCACATGCTCCACACTCTGCTCCACACTCACCACACTCTGCTCCACACTCGCCACACTCTGCTTCACACTCGCCACATGCGCCACACTCTGCTCCACACTCTGCTCCACACTCTGCTCCACACTCACCACACTCACCACACTCTGCTCCACACTCACCACACTCTGCTCCACACTCGCCACACGCTCCAGTCCATCATTAGGATCGAGCTTTCCCGTTTCCCCTACCACTAAAAACATGTACAATAGGCCAGGATGAATGAGAGTGCGCATGGGGGACGACGGATGCAAATTAGCCCAAGGCTACAATCCGGTGTGGCTTGTTCATTAACTTGCACTGTCCCAACCAAATAAACCAATAAAATAAAAAATATGTGAGTCCGGAGGAATGTGAGAGGAAATGTTTTTCATGAAGGGAAACAACTGTTGTTTAGTTTTCGTCTCTGAATGTTTTTTATACTTTTATAAATAAAAAGGTTTCCAGACTCTTTGCTTTAATCAGTTTCCCGCCGTCCACCTCCTGTGAGTCGTGTTTTACTGTTTACTGCGACAAAATGGAATAGGCGGGGCTAAGAGGTTAAAGCTCTTAATACAAGCTTTTCCAGCCATTTCACATGTGGGGCCCCTCGTGATCTGCCCCTGACCGCCCCCTGTGCTCCACACTCCGCCCCTGTGCTCCACACTCCGCCCCCTGGGCTCCACACTCCGCCCCCTGTGCTCCACACTCCGCCCCCTGTGCTCCACACTCCGCCCCCTGGGCTCCACACTCCGCCCCTGGGGCTCCACACTCCGCCCCTGGGGGCTCCACACTCCGCCCCCTGGGCTCCACACTCCGCCCCCTGTGCTCCACACTCCGCCCCCTGGGGGCTCCACACTCCAACCCATGGGCTCCACACTCCGCCCCTGGGGCTCCACACTCCGCCCCCTGTGGTTCTGCCTAACTCCTGGACTAAACAGTAGATGTTCCTCCTCAGCTGAAGCTCCATGAAGAAGCTCCGGGTTTTTATCGAGGCTGAAGGTCGGACTGAACCGCGGCTAAACTAAGACTCAGACGCTGAAGGTGGAACTCTCGATAAAGCCACTGAGGCTCAGAAACAGTCGGATTTATTTCACTGGTTTATATGGATTTATATTCATGACTTCAATAAAAAAATCAATAAAAGGTCTTTCCTGGACGAGCGTGTAAACAGATGCTGCAGCCAAACTGAAAACTGCAGCAAAAACAAACTCCACACTCCTCACAGCCCCTTCACCTGCCAGGCAACACAAACATCTGCAAAGGAGACGCATGTTTGTGGGCGGAGCCTCAAAGTCACGGAGTGAAGCTAACAACTTCATATTTACATAAAGACATGAGTGAACCTTTTATTATTAAAAAGAGTCGAGCTAATCCACCACTGCAGCTTCAGAACAAATCCACATGTTTTTCCTCTAAGGTTTAAACTCCTCCTCCCAGAGCGTCCTGTTCCTCTGAGGCTCCGCCTGTTTCTGTTTTGCTCATTAGACGAGTTAGCGTGACTTTGTAGCTGATGTTACAGTAAAGTCACCAGGTCCTCTCCTTACTGCCGCATGTGCTCCTGAGCATCCTGTCTGTTTGGGCCGACTGTTCCCTGGGATTGACCTGTCAGGCGCTGCAGCATCTGCATCTCCATATGTTTTTCCAGACTGCGACAGGATTCTCCTCGATTAAAACGCACCAAACGATTATTGTGATCGACCTTTATTATGATCACGATTAGATTAAAATTAGATTAAATGGCCCTAAGTGAGTCTGTGATCGGTTTATCAGGATCAGATCATTTCTTTGTTTTCTCCCTCAGGGTTTATCTCTGTCCCAGAGCAGTCACAGAAATACTGTTTTAAAGTTATATTTGATTTAAACAGAAGTCAAGGATTTGAAGAGGAAAATCTATGAACAAAGGATCTAAAGTCTGAGCCTCCGATAAAGCGGGAATAACATTTGAAAAAACTGTTTTATTAAAGATGTTTGAGGAAAGTTCATGATATTTTGTGCAGAAGGATTAATTTAAACGTTTGACTCATATTTAAAACTTTAGGCCAAACGTCAGAATAAACTGATAAAGAGGAAACTCTATTTCAGCTTTAATGTGGAATATAAATT
The DNA here is from genome assembly GCA_007210695.1 of Neogobius melanostomus. Taxonomy (NCBI): domain Eukaryota; kingdom Metazoa; phylum Chordata; class Actinopteri; order Gobiiformes; family Gobiidae; genus Neogobius; species Neogobius melanostomus. The sequence continues at coordinate 77,627 of VHKM01000584.1, read as the reverse complement.
CATCCTGATTAAAGTCGTCTTCAGCTTCACTGGCTTCATTCTGATCGTTTATTACGGCTCTTAATTGCCTCCGCTGAGCAAACGCCTGGGTAAAGGAGGTGGAGGACGGATCACTTTCTCCATCATGAAAAATGCATTTAACAAATCACAAACGATCAAACATTTATGAGCTGCAGCTCCTCAGGGTTTATTTGCAAACTCCACAGTCATCAGCTGTGACGGAAACATCTGGAAACACCAGGACACATCAGGAAACATCAGGACACATCAGGAAAATAATAATAATAATGCAACCCCGTGAGCCTCCACCTTAACGTGGTGGGGTTGTTTGAGCGCCCGAATGATCCTGGAGCTCTGTTATCGGGGGCTTCTTACCCCTGGTAGGGTCTCCCAGGGCAAACAGGTCCTAGGTGGCGGGTCAGACAAAGAGCGGTTCAGAAGACTCTATGGACAGTTTAAGAACAAGGACCGTGACATCGTCCGGTATGGCGCAGCCGGGGCTCCACCCTTGAGCCAGGCCTGGGGTTGGGGCTCAAATGTGAGCGCCTGGTGGTCGGGCCTCTGCCCACAGGGCCCGAAAGGACGACCTGGGCCCGCCCTCCTGTGGACCCACCACCCGCAGGGGTCGGGTGCAGAGAGGACTAGGTGGCAGTCGAAGGCGGGTGCCTCGACGACCTGGTCCGCGTGCGCAGCTTCTGGCGTTCGGGACAATGGAACGTCACTTCGCTGGGGGGAGGAGCCTGAGCTTGTGCGGGAGGTCGAGAGATACCGGCTAGATATAGTCGGGCTCACCTCCACGCACAGCCTGGGTTCCGGATCCCAACTCCTGGAGAGAGGCTGGACTCTCCATTTCTCTGGAGTTTCCCGCGGGGAGAGACGGCGGGCTGGGGTGGGTTTGCTCATAGCCCCCCAGCTCAGCCGCCACGTGTTGGAGTTCACCCCGGTGAACGAGAGGGTCGCGTCCCTACGCCTTCGGGTTGGGGACAGGTCTCTCACCGTTGTCTCGGCCTACGGGCCCAACATCGGTGCAGAGTACCCGGCCTTCTTGGAGTCCCTGGGAGGGGTACTAGATAGTGCTCCGACTGGGGACTCCATTGTTCTACTGGGGGACTTCAACGCCCACGTGGGTAACGACAGTGAGACCTGGACGGGGGTGATGGGGAAGAACGGCCTCCCCGATCTGAACCCGAGTGGCGTTCTGTTATTGGACTTCTGTGCTAGTTACAGTTTGTCCATAACGAACACCATGTTCGAGCACAAGGGTGTCCATAAGTGCACGTGGCACCAGGATACCCTAGGCAGGAGGTCGATGATCGACTTTGTAGTTGTGTCATCTGATCTCCGGCCGCGTGTCTCGGACACTCGGGTGAAGAGAGGGGCTGAGCTGTCAACCGATCACCACCTGGTGGTGAGCTGGATCCGCTGGCAGGGGAGGAAGCCGGTCAGACCTGGCAGGCCCAAACGTGTTGTGAGGGTCTGTTGGGAACGTTTCCCTCTGTCAGTAGGGATCCCTCTGTCAGTAGGGTCTTCAACTCCCACCTCCGGAAGAGCTTCACCCAGATTCCGAGGGAGGTTGGAGACATGGAGTCCGAGTGGACCATGTTCTCCTCCTCCATTGTTGATGCGGCTGCTCGCAGTTGTGGTCGTAAGGTCTCTGGTGCCTGTCGCGGCGGCAATCCCCGAACCCGGTGGTGGCGCCCGGAAGTAAGGGATGCCGTCAAGCTGAAGAAGGGTCCACCTGGCCTTGTTGGCTTGTGGGACTCCGGAGGCAGCTGAGAGGTACCGGCAGGCCAAGCGTGCTGCAGCTGCAGCGGGGGGGGGGGGGGGGGGGGGGGGGGGATCTGCTGTCTAGAAAGCTCCTCGGTGGCAAGGCCCCGGGGGTGGATGAGATTCGTCCCGAGTACCTTAAGTCTCTGGATGTTGTCGGGCTGTCTTGGCTGACACGTCTCTGCAACATCGCGTGGCGGTTGGGACAGTGCATCTGGATTGGCAGACCGGGGTGGTGGTCCCTCTCTTAAGAAGGGGGATCGGAGGGTGTGCTCCAATTACAGAGGGATCACACTTCTCAGCCTCCCGGGTAAGGTCTACTCCAGGGTGCTGGAGAGGAGGATCCGGCCGATAGTCGAACCTCGGATTCAGGAGGAACAATGCGGTTTTCGTCCCGGTCGTGGCACACTGGACCAGCTCTATACCCTTCATCGGGTGCTCGAGGGTTCGTGGGAGTTCGCCCAACCAGTCCACATGTGCTTTGTGGATCTGGAGAAAACATTCGACCGTGTCCCTCGTGGTGCCCTGTGGGGGGTGCTCCGGGAGTATGGGGTCCGGGGCCCTCTGCAAAGGGCTGTCCGTTCCTTGTATGACCATAGCAGGAGCTTGGTTCGCATTGCCGGGCTGCCCTTTGTCACCGGTTCTGTTCATTACCTTTATGGACAGAATTTCTAGGCGCAGCCAGGGGCCGGAGGGTGTCCGGTTTGGGAACCTCAGGATCTCATCTCTGCTGTTTGCAGATGATGTTGTTCTGTTGGCTTCATCAAATCAGGACCTCCAGCTGCACTGGGGAGGTTTGCAGCCGAGTGTGAAGCGGCCGGGATGAGGATCAGCACCTCCAAATCTGAGGCCATGGTTCTCCACCGGAAAAAGGTGGCTTCCCCGCTTCAGGTCGGTGGGGAGTCCTTACCTCAAGTGGAGGAGTTCAAGTATCTCGGGGTCTTGTTCACGAGTGAGGGACGGATGGAGCGTGAGATCGATAGACGGATCGGTGCAGCGTCAGCAGTGATGCGGTCGCTGTATCGGACTGTTGTGGTGAAGAGGGAGCTGAGTCAGGGGGCAAAGCTCTCGATTTACCGATCGATCTACGTTCCCACCCTCACCTATGGTCATGAGATCTGGGTAATGACCGAAAGGACAAGATCGCGGATACAAGCGGCCGAAATGAGTTTCCTTCGCAGGGTGGCTGCTCAGTTACCCGGGAGGAGCTCGGGGTAGAGTCGCTGCTCCTTCACGTCGAAAGGGGCCAGCTGAGGTGGCTAGGGCATCTGTTCCGGATGCCTCCTGGTCGCCTCCCTCGGGAGGTGCTCCAGGCATGTCCTATTGGGAGGAGGCCTCGTGGAAGGCCCAGGACACGCTGGTGGGACTATGTCTCCGAGCTGGCCTGGTGTCGCCTCGGGGTCCCCCCAGAACAGCTGGAGGAGGTGTGGGTGGATCGGGAAGTCTGGGCATCTCTGCTGAGACTGCTGCCTCCGCGACCCGGCCCCAGATAAAGCGGAAGAAAATGGATGGATAATAATGCATTAGTTTTATATAGCGCTTTTCTGGACACTCAAAGACGCTTTACATTGCACTATTCATGTACTCCATACTTGGTGGTGGTAAGCTACTGTTGTAGCCACAGCTGCCCTGGGGTAGACTGACAGAAGCGAGGCAACTAGTCTGCGCCATCGGCCCCTCCCACCACCACTCACTCACTCACTACATTCGCCTCAGGCTTCCTGGTGTTCCAAACATCTTAGTTTCTGCAGCTCTTTTCATTAAGGACATTTAGATCAGTGTTAACTCACATGTACTAAAGTCTACATGTATGTTAACTCACGTGTACTAAAGTCTACATGTATGTTAACTAAGATGAATTTGTCTCATACAGTATATTCCTCTCATGTTTCTGATATATTCCTCTCGGGTTTCTGATATATTCCTCTCGTGTTTTTGATATATTCCTCTCGTGTTTCTGATATATTCCTCTCGTGTTTCTGATATATTCCTCTCGTGTTTCTGATATATTCCTCTCATGTTTCTGATATATTCCTCTCGTGTTTTCTGATATATTCCTCTCATGTTTCTGATATATTCCTCTCGTGTTTCTGATATATTCCTCTCTGTTTCTGATATATTCCTCTCATGTTTCTGATATATTCCTCTCGTGTTTCTGATATATTCCTCTCGTGTTTCTGATATATTCCTCTCGTGTTTCTGATATATTCCTCTCGTGTTTCTGATATATTCCTCTCGGGTTTCTGATATATTCCTCTCTTTTCTGATATATTCTCTCTGTTTTTTTTTCTGATATATTCCTCTCGTGTTTCTGATATATTCTCTCGTGTTTCTGATATATTCCTCTCGTGTTTCTGATATATTCCTCTCGTGTTTCTGATATATTCCTCTCATGTTTCTTATACATTTCTCATGTTTCTGGTTTGTTGTGTCTGATCTGCTCGGGCTCAGCTTTTAGTCCATCGATGTGCGGCTGTTCCGGCCTGAGCTCTGAGCGAAGCATCGATCAGACGCTGATGGAGGTCACTGTGTGCCCTGCTTTCTGTGCCAGGCCCCCGGCGCCTCACGCAGCCGGCCCGGGGCCCCAGGGCTGCAGGGCCGGGGCTCAGGGGGCTCAGGGGGCTCAGTGGGGGCTCAGGGGGGCTCAGGGGGCTCAGGGGGCTCAGGGGGGCTCAGGGGGGCGCAGGGGGGCTCAGGGGGGGCTCAGGGGGGCTCTCCTGTATATTTGTATTGTGGGAAACATAAACTGTACTGGGTTTAAAAACATCATTGGTTCTGTTTCTCACGTCGGTCCCTCTGAGGAATTAAACCTTGAAAAGCATCAAATCCAAACGTCTCTGAGTCAGGACAGTCCTGAGCTTTTGTGCCATTTGGTCCGAAACACTTTCAGCTGCAACAATCTCACTTCCATCTGACTAAACTTATTTATTTATTTGATCTGTTTACATTGATTTAGTTACAAGAGTCGTATCATTCCACAGTAATGGAAGCTCTAAAGGAGTCGGCTGAAGCTGGAGCTCATGTGCCTCTATATCCAGTATCTCAGTACTCGTGCGTTTCACATTTGTTTTTCCATTGGGAACTCAAGAACAACTGTAACAATTCACATAGTTATAATTTACCATAAGAATATGTAAAACACACGCGTGTTCCTGATTATGAGTTACTTTTTCCTATTACAATGACTGTTTCAACAATACAGTCATTGTAATAGACCTTACAATCTGCAGCACATGGTAAGGGCCATGGTCACATGTTACATGTTGCATGGTAACTCGCCTAATTGATCAAATTAGCAGAAAAAGATCCAAATCACATCTGTATCACATGTGTATCACATGTGTGTGAGTGTGTATCACATGTGTGTGAGTGTGTATCACATGTGTGTGAGTGTGTATCACATGTGTGTGAGTCTGTATCACATGTGTGTGAGTCTGTATCACATGTGTGTGAGTGTGTATCACATGTGTGTGAGTGTGTATCACATGTGTGTGAGTCTGTATCACATGTGTGTGAGTGTGTATCACATGTGTATCACATGTGTGTGAGTGTGTATCACATGTGTGTGAGTCTGTATCACATGTGTGGGAGTCTGTATCACATGTGTGTGAGTCTGTATCACATGTGTGTGAGTCTGGGCCAAAGGAAACAAAGCTGATCTTCATGTGTATTAAGTGTGTCCCGTCTGTCCTCGTGTCCCGTCTGTCCTCGTGTCCCGCGCTCTTGTCCCGCGGTGTCTCCCCCCACGAGCCGCCGCGTTAGGCGTCAGTGCGCGCGCTGCGACGGGGCGACACTTTGGCGCAGTGGGTCAAAATGCGCGTAAAAGCCTCGTGTCTCCAAACGGCGGAGCACGTTCCACCTGGTTCCCCCCCTGGTTCCCCCTGTTCCCCCCCTGGTTCCCCCCCTGTTCCCCGCAGCGTCAATGCTCCGGGTCGATATCGGGTTTTATGAAAGTAAATGGACGGTCCGTGTTTGTGTCTGTTACGAGCGTGCGGGACAGATGTTCATGATCCCGTTCATCCGCGCGCACAGATGTTTTAATTGGCTCCCGTGTGTTTCTGACTGAACACGGCGGTGACACGAGAGCCGTCCCGTAACGCGCGCGGAGGGACCGGGGAGTTCGCGGAGTGACAGGAACATCCCGCGCACACTCACCGATCTGCACGCTGCTCGGGAACGCCGCCTCCGCCAGAGCCCAGGCGCAGGAGCAGAATGTCACCGCCCGCAGGAGCCAGTCTCCTCTTCTGCGCGCGGTGTAATCCTCATGGTGACGCGCGGACCGAGGCAGAGGAGGCTAAACACGGGGAGCCCGCGGAGGAAGCATCCCGGGGAAGAGGCGACACGAAGCGGGTTCACCACAGATCCATGTCCGGCCGGAAGAAAATCTCCTCCTCCTTCTCCCCGCAGTGTCCGCGCCAGGTCCGCGCCGAGTCCGCTCTGTGCGCAGCGAGCAGCGGTCACAGCAGCAGCAGCGGCGGCGGAGGGGAGGGGGGGGGGGGGGGTAGAGGAGAAGGGGGGAGGAGGGAAGGAGGGGGGGGGAGAGGAGAGGAGAAGGGGGGAGGAGGGAAGAAGGGGGAGAGGGGAGGGGGAGGGGGGGGGGGGGGGAGTCTGCAGACGGAGCAGCCGCAGTTTCACGCCCCTCTGTTTAAACGTAAACATTTTGGACACAATTATCCCTGTGTGACTTTTATTACGGGGGGGGAAATATATAAATATAAATATATAAATATGTCAAGCCACTTTTAGGCTGAACAGAACAGAAGAGTGAACTGGTGGAGGTTTTCTCCAACATTATATTTTCCCAAAACAACTGCAGATGTTGTTTATCCCGGAGGAGACTCTGAAGTGTCTCTGCTTTATGTTTGAATAATTATTAACTTTACCTGCTTTAACTGAGCACATTTTCTCCAGTTCAGTTTTACCCAAATCTAAAAGCTTCTCGACTGGAGCTCACATAGACCAGAGTGACGCTTCATTTGAAAGCTAAGACCAAAACTAATCATCACTTTTTTGTCACATTTTTGTTGTGTTTTCGTCTTCGTTTTCGTTGCTGTTTTGACGCTATTTTAAATAAGAGGTTAAATCATTGTTCACCTTCAGGAAAAGTCCATATTTTAATGGGAAATAGAATCAGAATGTGGTTTTATTTCAATCACAGACGTAACAACACGGTTGATCCTGTCACTGTGGCTCAATCGCTCACCTGCTTTGGAATTTCTCGAAGCTTCACTTTGCCGTCCCGACGAGCAGATTGGTAAGAGGTCTAACGCCAAACCGGATGTGCGTCAGCGTCCGCCATGATAAGAAGCGTCCGAATTGGGCTGTCAGTTAGGAAGGAGTTAGGGAAAGGAGCCTGTATGCTAACTATCAAAGCCACTTTAGCATAGGGACCTCTGATGCTAACTATCAAAGCCACTTTAGCATAGGGACCTCTGATGCTAACTATCATAGCCACTTTGGCATAGGGACCTCTGATGCTAACTATCATAGCCACTTTAGCATAGGGACCTCTGATGCTAACTATCATAGCCACTTTAGCATAGGGACCTCTGATGTTAACTATCATAGCCAATTTAGCATAGGGACCTCTGATGCTAACTATCATAGCCACTTTGGCATAGGGACCTCTGATGCTAACTATCATAGCCACTTTAGCATAGGACCTCTGATGCTAACTATCATAGCCAATTTAGCATAGGGACCTCTGATGTAACTATCATAGCCACTTTAGCATAGGGACCTCTGATGCTAACTCACTGGCGATTAGGAGCCATGTGCCATCCCATAAGCCACTGCGCCGCATGCCCGCCCCCCTGGCCCCACCCTCGAGTGATTCATGCTCAACCACTGTTTATTGACAGGTGCACATTTAATTAAAACAAATATATAAAAGTTTCTGCACAAGCCAAACTTTATAAAAGTGACTTCATACATGTTGTCGTCCCCACAGCTCAGTCACATGGTTTTAAAGAGCCTCCTCAGTAAATGGCCTAAATGAAGCAGTTTGTGCTTTTGCTTCATTTAGTAGAAACTTAAGCCACATGGCTAATTTGCATACTGTAGCTTTATGAAACAGCTGTTGAGATAAAATAAAGGGAAATGTGAAGGATCATTTGGAGTTTTCTTTCTTGTCTCCTTAAATGTCTTTATTTTGACACTATGTTGTTGCATACGCAATACAGTAGGTGGCAGCATACGCTTTTGTTTGGCCTGCAGTCCACCAATAACCTTAAAGAAGAAGAAGAACAGCTGTTGGTGATGTCACTTCCCCTTCCCCTGGGTAAGGACGGTGGAATTGGGCAAATGCTGCTGAAGCTCTAGTTCACTAACTGCATAGAGATCTAACAGTTGAGCCATGAAAGGTTAAGGATTAGGAGCTATAGGGTTTGGACTTAAAGGCTCATCATTTAAGGGTTTCAGACGCAGACAAAGTCTTTTTACAGCCGTCCTTCAGGGCTTTAACACTCTTTGTGTCCCAGAGTAAAGTCTGTGTGTTTGGTTATGGAGGCACCAGGTGATCAGTTCCACCTGAGCTGTTCCCTCGCTGACAGGGAGGGGCAAACAGGGAGTGGGAAGAGCAGAAGGGTCTGGATGCTGCAGATGGAGAGTCATGTGACCAGTGGAGCTCTACAGCTCTACAGTGGAGCTCTGCATAACGCTTAAACTAATCCAAACTAACCCTAATCCGGACTTTACTGGAGTTTACTGAGATCAACTTCAATGAATGTGGTGGGAAAAAGTGGAGCTGACATCATTTCCTGTGGAGGTCATGTGACTGTCCATCCACTGCAGCCAGAGGCTCCTTCATGTCCAACAGCAGCAGTGATGGGCAGATGATTCCTCAAAGCTGGTCGGCTTCATTGTGACGAAATCTGTTGGTGAAAAAATCCCTGACTGAGCTCATTTATTCTACGTCACAAATATGAACCAAATCGTCTGGATTGAGCTTTAACGGCTCAGAGTGATGATTAGAAAGAGGAAAACTGCTCCAGAGATCGAGAATCACATGAATGAAGTATCATAACCATCTATGTGACGACAGGGCACCAGGTAAATGTGGAGGTCGAGTCAAACGAGTAAAACATCATCGAACATCATCGGACTCAACCTCACGATCCTCTGAGGATAAACCAGACGCTCCTCACAGCGACGCCAACGGTAAAACTATAAACACTGGCCTTTATCTGTGTTTGTGCTTCAATATAGACGTGAGAGAAAGGAACGACGGATTCTATTGACTCATGTTGTATCCGGGCAGATTCTCCTCATGCTCAGAGTTTGGATCCTCGACTAAAACAGAATGAAAAGTGAAACGTTCATCAGAACATCAGGATGAACTTTGGACCAGACGGGATTATCCTGGAATATTTAAGGCCTTTATTTTCCTTTAATGACTCGAACCTTTGGAGTTTGCATGTTCCACTAAAACATGTACAATAGGCCAGGATGAATGAGAGAGCCTCTTAAAGAGGGGGTATTCTGCTTTTTTCAATCACATAGCACCAGTCTATAGCATACTACAATGATGACGTAACCTTCTGTTGGTCTGTATATGCAGTAAATTAAAATAACTGCCTTGAATAAAATTGCTCTCTCAAAATGGCTGTACTGAACGTCTTGAAATAGGCCTCTGTCTCTTTAAGAAGCTTTCCGACACGCCCCCTTCAGCACACTGCTGTGGCATCTAAACAACACTACTGTGCGGGGAGGGGGCTCTGCTGAGCTGAGGAGCAGTGGTTGGTGGCTTGGCTGGTGACGAAAGGTCCAGAGGCGTCTCCAGGAGGTGGGGGCGTTCCTAGGAGGACTGAGGCATAGCTACACCTAAAATGGCTGCCGTCTAAGTTTTTACTGATTACTCAAAAATATGTGAATGAGCCAAGGCAACACTCCAGGCATGTGTTTAATGAGGGAATGACATAATAACATGATATAAAGCTTGAAAAAGTACATTTTACATAATACCCCTCTTTAACCTGAACCCAGCACATTTTCTCCAGTTTGGCTTTACCCGAATCTAAAAGCTTCTGGAGCTCACAGTCTGTAGGTCAGAGTGAGTTTATTTCTAAAGAGATTTAATAACAGATCTTTTTCCTCACGTTGTTGTCGTCACTTTATAAACTTTTCCTCATCATTTTATTTGTTGCTTTTTGTCATATTTTTGTTGCCATTTTAACACTTTTATCAGGACGTTTTTAGGTTTGGGTAAAGCCAAACTGGTTCAGGCGGGGGTTAAGAGGTTAAACAAGTGACTCAGTAACACTTTTACTTTTACTTGAGTAAATACTTTGGCTCCGCCCCTTCTCCTGTGGGCGTGTCTTCCTTCAGCGCTGATGGTTCTGCTCCGAGGACGTCCTGAAGACTCTCCTTCAGTAACGCGTGGGCGTGAGGCCTTTGGGGCAGAAGCTCAGGGTCGGTTTTTGGCTCCAGTTTTTGGCACGAGCTGAACTTCACCTTCACCGACCGCGAGCTGGAAACACCTCAAGGACAAAGTGCTGCAGCAACAACAACAACAACAACAACAACAACAACGACAACAACGACAACAACGACAACAGCAACGACAACAACAACAACAACAACAACAACAACAACAGCAACAACGACAGCATCATCTCCTCTTTAGCTCCTTCAGACTCCTCACTGAACCACAGCTGGAAGGTTTTTCATTTTTCCTGATCTGATTCTCTGTTTCAAACACAAACGGTGTTTCAGGCGATGTTGACTGAAGCTTTAGTCCGTCCTCATTCGGGACGTTAAAATAAAATGTCTCCGTCTGAGTCATGACAAAGAGCCGGATCTTGTGTTTCTAAACACAGATGTGGGACGATGCAGAGCCGGTCCTGCTGTGTGTGGGCGGGACAGACTCCAGCCAGAGTCCACCAGGGGACGGTCGAGCGAGTCCAGACCCACACTACAGCGGGACACAGTGTTTAACCTCTTACCCTTCACCTTAACCAGTGTGGCTTTACCCAAATCTAAAAGATTCTTGAAAACGCAACAAAAAGTGACAACGATGCAACGAAAAAGATCCACATAGATCAGTTTTGCAGAGCTTAGCTTTCAAATCAGGCACTGGCAGAGGTTAAAGGGGGGTGTACACTTCCTGATTTTGTCCGTCTACGATGTACGACCACGAGTCCTGAGAAAGATCTGAGGTCGTACAGCGAGACGGGGACAAAGATTTAAAATAGAACCGTCGTACGAGCTGCGACCCACATCAGGCGAGTCTCAGAGTGAGTCTCCTCCTCTCACTGCAGCTCAGAGTGAGTCTCCTCTCACTGTAGCTCAGAGTGAGTCTCCTCTCACTGTAGCTCAGAGTGAGTCTCCTCTCACTGCAGCTCAGAGTGAGTCTCCTCTCACTGTAGCTCAGAGTGAGTCTCCTCCTCTCATTGTAGCTCAGAGTGAGTCTCCTCTCACTGTAGCTCAGAGTGAGTCTCCTCTCACTGTAGCTCAGAGTGAGTCTCCTCTCACTGCAGCTCAGAGTGAGTCTCCTCCTCTCACTGCAGCTCAGAGTGAGTCTCCTCCTCTCACTGCAGCTCAGAGTGAGTCTCCTCCTCTCACTGTAGCTCAGAGTGAGTCTCCTCTCACTGTAGCTCAGAGTGAGTCTCCTCTCACTGCAGCGCAGAGTGAGTCTCCTCTCACTGTAGCTCAGAGTGAGTCTCCTCTCACTGTAGCTCAGAGTGAGTCTCCTCTCACTGTAGCTCAGAGTGAGTCTCCTCTCACTGTAGCTCAGAGTGAGTCTCCTCTCACTGCAGAGAGGAGTGAGTCTCCTCTCACTGTAGCTCAGAGTGAGTCTCCTCTCACTGCAGAGAGAGTGAGTCTCCTCTCACTGTAGCTCAGAGTGAGTCTCCTCTCACTGTAGCTCAGAGTGAGTCTCCTCTCACTGCAGCTCAGAGTGAGTCTCCTCTCACTGCAGCTCAGAGTGAGTCTCCTCTCACTGCAGCGCAGAGTGAGTCTCCTCTCACTGTAGCTCAGAGTGAGTCTCCTCTCACTGCAGAGTCTCCTCCTCTCACTGCAGCTCAGAGTGAGTCTCCTCTCACTGAGCTCAGAGTGAGTCTCCTCTCACTGCAGCTCAGAGTGAGTCTCCTCTCACTGCAGCCAGAGTGAGTCTCCTCTCACTGTAGCTCAGAGTGAGTCTCCTCTCACTGCAGCTCAGAGTGAGTCTCCTCTCACTGTAGCTCAGAGTGAGTCTCCTCTCACTGCAGCTCAGAGTGAGTCTCCTCTCACTGAGCTCAGAGTGAGTCTCCTCTCACTGTAGCTCAGAGTGAGTCTCCTCTCACTGTAGCTCAGAGTGAGTCTCCTCTCACTGTAGCTCAGAGTGAGTCTCCTCTCACTGCAGAGAGGAGTGAGTCTCCTCTCACTGCAGCTCAGAGTGAGTCTCCTCTCACTGTAGCTCAGAGTGAGTCTCCTCTCACTGTAGCTCAGAGTGAGTCTCCTCTCACTGCAGCTCAGAGTGAGTCTCCTCCTCTCACTGTAGCTCAGAGTGAGTCTCCTCTCACTGTAGCTCAGAGTGAGTCTCCTCTCACTGCAGCTCAGAGTGAGTCTCCTCCTCTCACTGTAGCTCAGAGTGAGTCTCCTCTCACTGTAGCTCAGAGTGAGTCTCCTCTCACTGCAGCTCAGAGTGAGTCTCCTCCTCTCACTGTAGCTCAGAGTGAGTCTCCTCCTCTCACTGTAGCTCAGAGTGAGTCTCCTCTCACTGCAGCTCAGAGTGAGTCTCCTCTCACTGTAGCTCAGAGTGAGTCTCCTCTCACTGCAGCTCAGAGTGAGTCTCCTCTCACTGCAGCTCAGAGTGAGTCTCCTCTCACTGCAGCTCAGAGTGAGTCTCCTCTCACTGTAGCTCAGAGTGAGTCTCCTCTCACTGTAGCTCAGAGTGAGTCTCCTCTCACTGCAGAGAGGAGTGAGTCTCCTCTCACTGCAGCTCAGAGTGAGTCTCCTCTCACTGTAGCTCAGAGTGAGTCTCCTCTCACTGCAGAGAGGAGTGAGTCTCCTCTCACTGTAGCTCAGAGTGAGTCTCCTCTCACTGCAGAGAGGAGTGATCTCCTCTCACTGCGCTCAGAGTGAGTCTCCTCTCACTGCAGAAGTGGTCTCCTCTCACTGTAGCTCAGAGTGAGTCTCCTCTCACTGTAGCTCAGAGTGAGTCTCCTCTCACTGCAGAGAGGAGTGAGTCTCCTCTCACTGTAGCTCAGAGTGAGTCTCCTCCTCTCACTGTAGCTCAGAGTGAGTCTCCTCTCACTGTAGCTCAGAGTGAGTCTCCTCTCACTGCAGAGAGGAGACTCACTCCTCTCTGCGACCGTGACTCTGGTCGTCTCTTTGATTCAGTGGAGACGATGGAGACGAGAGCAGCTCATGATGTTTCCATCTCCAGGTGGTGCAGAGTTCACCTCCTCAGAGGTTAAACTCATGTCCTTAGTCTGAGCAGTTTTAAACAGCGCCTCCTCCTCCTGAGGGAAACCCAACTCTCCCATAATGTGTGAATAAAACTCATATTTGTTTCTTATAGAAATGTGTGGTGTTCTTGTGGTTAATAGTGTTTCATGGAGCTGAAGCTTAGGAGGGAAATGAGCCTCTGTAAATGTGACATAAACACTAATAAGTCTCAGTAAATATCCTAAAGGTTCCGGCTCCGCGTTAACGACCAAATTAAGGAAAACCTCCGAGAGCCGCTTTGTTTTTAATAATGCGCCGAGACATTAATATTAATGAGCCGTTTATCACACGCTTAAACAGAAACAGTTACTGAAACAGGAAAAGATTCTTCCTCCAGGGGCGATGTTCAGATTTGTGTTTTAGTTTGAACTCAGAGTAAAAAACAAACTCTCTCTTAAAGATGTTTATTCTCTGACGATTTGAGCCGGAAATGTTTCCAGGAAGTAACTCCAACATGTTGGAACAGTTTGGAAGATTTTCTAATGTGTTAGAATTTTATTGACTTTTTGTTTGTTTTTTGACATTTGTAAAAAAAAAAAATTGGGCATTTTTAACATTTTTGGAACAGTTTTAGTTTCTTTTTGTTTGTTTTTTTCTTTTGCTTTTTTTTAAACATACTTTTTTTTTAGAAATGTTGGGAAATTTTTGAAACATTTAGAACAATATTGGCACCGTTTTAACCTATTTTTAAACATTAAAAAATGGAAGTTTTTTAGGAAAATTAGTATTATTATTATTTATTTATTTTTGTAACAGTTTGTAAATGTCCTCTAACATGTCTGTGTGTCCCCCTGGTCTTTCCCACGCTGATTCATTCACAAATACTGACATGTTTGGTATCCACGTGTAGCAGGAAAGGCTGTGATCCAAATATGGTCATTTCCTGTGTGGGAGACAGCAGCGGCTAAAGTTTCCTCATGTTCCCGTTTGTCTCCGCGGTGCAGACGAGGCGTTCAGGTGCTCGGGTGTCGTTAATGGAGCCGTGCTGCGTTCGAGTCTGTGGGGAAAACACAACGCGTCGGTGAAGAGCGCCGCGTCCACCAATCAGAGCGGAGCGCGAGCAGATCGGCCAATTAGGCTCCAGCTGAGAGCGAGGAGGCGACAGACGGAGACTCCGGACTCGCTGATTCTAAAGTATCAGCACAAACTGTTCCAGCTGCAGAAACATGAGGCCTTAGCTTTCAAATGAGCTGTTACTGTTGCTCTCCAGTCCAGGAGCTTTTAGATTTGGGTAAAGCCGAACTGGAGAAAATGGACTCGGTTAAGGCGGGGCTTAAGAGGTTAAAATATGTTGTGTCGCATTTGCACTAATTTGGTGCAGGGCCTGTTCGGTATCGGTATCAGTATCAGTATCGGTATCAGTATCAGTATCAGTATCAGTATCAGTATCAGTATCAGTATCGGTATCGGTATCGGTATCAGTATCAGTATCAGTATCGGTATCAGTATCAGTATCGGTATCAGTATCAGTATCGGTATCAGTATCAGTATCGGTATCGGTATCGGTAGCCGATCCAGGCACTTTGAATCGTTTTGAATGTTCTTTATGTACCAGTTCCAAAACTAAACCAGATCCAAAATCCTCTGAGCAAATCTCTGGATCTGAAACTGAGCACGTTTTCTCCAGTTCGGCTTTACCCAAATCTAAAACGTTACAGCCTCTAGGCCCGAGTCCTGCTTTTCCTTCTGCTGAGGAGGAAACAGGATTATTCAAGAACATATGAGGAATGAGTGAATCAACATAACGAGAAAGATCAAATAATCCGCTGATCTGAGGAACAAACCCTGAAGAGTCTGTGAGCAAATATAATAAATATAATATAATATAATATAACATATATAATATAATTAATATAATATAATATAATTAACATATATAATATAATTAATATAATATAATATAATATAACATATATAATATAATAATATAATATAAATATAATTTAATATAATATAATATAATTAACATATATAATATAATTAATATAATATAATATAATTAACATATATAATATAATATAATATAATATAATTAACATATATAATATAATTAATATAATATAATATAATTAACATATATAATATAATTAATATAATATAATATAATTAACATATATAATATAATTAAATATATATAATATAATTAATATAATATAATATAATTAACATATATAATATAATTAATATAATATATATAATTAACATATATAATATAATTAATATAATATAATATAATTAACATATATAATATAATTAATATAATATAATAATTAACATATATAATATAATTAATATAATATAATATAATTAACATATATAATATAATTAATATAATATAATATAATTAACATATGCAGATTTACAAATATCCACTTTATCTCCAGTGTCCAGACATGTGGAAATAACGGCTGAAGTAAAAACGATTTACCGTTTAATAATCTAATAATTATTACTTTATTCACAAATGTATTAATGTAACGACACATCAATCTGAATGTATTTATTGAGTTTTCGGCTGTTTTTTATTTGACTGTGTTTTGTTTGTTTTTATACGACGGTAAAGCGAGGGTAAAGTCTTATGACTGAAAGGTGCCGGTTCCAGTCCCTCCTCACACAGGTGCATGATGTCGCTGTGTCTTTGGGCAAGACACTTCCCCTGGTTTAGTTTAACAACCAAATAAACGAGAGAAAAACTCAGGACACGTTAGGACTCAGTTTATTCCCTAAAGGCGGGGAGTGCTAACGGGGGGGGGGGGGGGGGGGGACTAAGGGGACTAAGGGGAAGGGCATCCGGGGAACACGTCCTGACACCAGTCATGGTTCATGTAGTGAAGAAAACTGACCTCGCGCTCCAGGACCTCCTCAGGCAGGGGGGGGGAGGGGAGAGAGGAGGGAGATATGGGAGGGGGGGATGAAGGGGAGGAGGGGAGGGAGGGGCGGTCCGGTGTAGGAGGCCGGGGCGTGGCCGGAGGTGGCGTCGCGGCGGCGGCGCCCTCTACAGGCAGGAGCAGAGTCTGTCTGCAGAGTCACATGGGACAAACATTACAGCCCTGTAAGCCCCGCCCTCTCTCTCCAGCCTGGCTTTACCCAAATCTAAAATCTGCTGGAAAAAAGAGTCAGAAAAGAAACAGAAAAGTGACAAAAAGTGAAAACGCATTAAAAAAGGTTTAAACAACACAGTCTCACTCCGAAAGCGTCATAAATTGACGAACGGTCACTCGCCTTATGCGTAATATAGAACGCAAAAAGGTCCCGTTTGCGTCTCCAGTAACGCAATGGGTTTGTAATGTATTTCAATGAGAGTCCAGGCGCGGCTCATTTGACGATATCGGACAGCTCATAGTATAGAACACGTAGTACAAATTCTGCTCGGTTTAGCCAACTATAAAACAATCAAAAATGCAAAAATGACTCGCTGTGTATTTGCAATTACAATAATGCTAAAGAAACATGCAAATCACAGTCAACACTCGCTTGAATCCCTCGCAAGACAGGCAAAAGCGCATTCAGCACGCATACACAAGCGCAGAACTACAGTATTCATATTTGCGTGAATCTGAGGCCAAACTGTTGTTCATCAAAGCCAAAAAATGATGGATCCAGGACAAACCAAGCCGGACCCAACCCAATCACAAAAACTTCTTCAGGAACTTTTACAATATGGCATTGCATTACAGCAGTACGTAGTTTAAAGCCTTTTCCTTACCTTCTGCTGTCTTCGTGGGACGAGTTCTCCAGTATTTAGTCCCACAAGTGGCGTGTCATGGTCCGGTTTTAATCCATGGCTTGCCGGGTCTTTGCCGGGCTTGTACCCGGCCAAGGTGCGCTCTCTTCGGGTTAGCTTTGAGCTGCGGCCCGCTGGAGTCCCATGGAGGATCGTAACGCCGATTTACACTTCCTCTGCAAAAGTCCTTTGGGTGAAAGTGATGCCAAGTGTCCACGATGATATAAATGTCCTTATGTTTGCCTCGGTCAGCCATTTAAGGTTCAAAGATAAGCATTTATTGATCATATGTTTGACTAGGCGCCAATATACAATAACACGATCAGCTGTTCTGATTGACACCCGCGTCAATCAATGACACGCGTTCAAAACTGTGACGTCACTAAGAAGGCGGTCAATCTATATTTTTTATTGTAAAATATTAGTATTACACTAAACCTGCACTGCTGATACCGACTATAACATTATTATTTTATTTTTTTGCAGTCTGTTTACTTATTATTATTTACTGTGTGCACTTTTTGTCCCCACAAAGTCCTTGTATATAAGATACCACTATTTACTAATTAATTGTTTATTTATTTCACATTTCCTGCCTATTTGCACCCTGAGTGTTTCTAAGAGCTGAATGTAACAAGTACATTTCTCCATTGTGAGATCAATAAAGGCTATCTTATCTTATCTTATCTTATTAGCCTTATTTACGTCATTGAGCAGAAGAATCTGAAAGCACATTTAAGGTTTGGATTGGAGGCCTTTTTTATTTTATTTTTAGAATTATTATTTTTATAAATTTTTCAGCAATTAAAGACGGTTTACTTCACACATCTCTTGTATGAAACAGGTGCATAAGAGAATGTATAGAAGCCAAACGTAGAACAGGAAAAACTCTCACACTGTATACTCCAAACACCAGTGTTCCTTTATTTGATGCAACGTTTCGGCCAGTGGCCTTCGTCAGGCAAAATGTTTTTTATGAATGAGAAGCCATCCTTATATAGGGTGTGGCCTGCTGCATCACAGGCTGCTGTCATAATGGCCTATGGTAAAACGTAGCATATGTATACAACATACATCCAAACACAAAAAACAAAGCCAGGATATAGTGAATAAAATATACATATGTACATATATACAATAAAAACATCTAGTGGCACATGAAATGCATATGGGAAATGGATATATAAGACAGCTCAAAAATAGAGAAGATCTGCCTAAATCTATGCAAATCAACATGTACACCAAGGAAGTTAACACAGCCTATAAACACAACATGGCATTGGAACCTCTATAGAGGTGTCAATAGAGAACTCTCTGTCTCTGTTCTCCGTCACCTGCATAAGCTCACTCTGCTACCATAAAGGGCACATCTTAACATCCGACCCTCAAGGAACCCCCTCTTTTTGTCAATAGGAGGGGAAAAATTAAAAGACTATTTGGTCCGTGCCAATGTTAGCCCCAAAGTCACATCTACCCAGACACTATTGACACCTATCCCTAATGGGAATTACAGATGTGGGAGTTGTGCACAATGTAACAACACCTATAAAACTTATTTCTTCCAACATCCCCACAGTGGTAAAAAACATACCCATTTGCATCCACGTATGTGGTCTTTTTATTGCGTTGCCCTTGTGGATTAGCATATGTGGGAAAACCATAAGAAAATTAAAACAAAGAATAAGCGAGCATAAGAGCTCATACACAGAAATGACAGAGAATAGCTAGTAGCTGCTCATTTCAACGATGCACATCATGATGTCAGTGCTCTATGTTTTTGAACAAGTCTCTCTTATAGAGGAGGAGACCATGACAAACTTTAGAAGAAAAGAGAAAGCCTACTGGATTGTAACTTTACAGACCCTCACACCCAAGGGATAAATGTTTTTCTATAGAGGTTCCAATGCCATGTTGTGTTTATAGGCTGTGTTAACTTCCTTGGTGTACATGTTGATTTGCATAGATTTACTGTAGGCACATCTTCTCTATTTTTGAGCTGTCTTATATATCCATTTCCCATATGCATTTCATGTGCCACTAGATGTTTTATTGTATATATGTACATATGTATATTTTATTCACTATATCCTGGCTTTGTTTTTTGTGTTTGGATGTATGTTGTATATGCTGCCTACGTTTTGCCATAGGCCATTATGACAGCATCCTGTGATGCAGCAGGCCACACCCTATTTAAGGATGGCTTCTCATTCATAAAAACATTTTGCCTGACGAAGGCCACTGGCCCAAACGTTGCATCAAATAAAGGAACACTGGTGTTTGGAGTATACAGTGTGAGAGTTTTTCCTGTTATACGTTTGACTTCTATACATTCTCTTATGCACCTGTTTCATACAAGAGATGTGTGAAGTAAACCGTCTTTAATTGCTGAAAAATTTATAAAAATAATAATTCTAAAAATAAAATAAAAAAGGCCTCCAATCCAAACCTTAAATGTGCTTTCAGATTCTTCTGCTCAATGACGTAAATAAGGCTAATAAGATAAGATAAAATAGCCTTTATTGATCTCACAATGGAGAAATGTACTTGTTACATTCAGCTCTTAGAAACACTCAGGGTGTGCAAATAGGCAGGAAATGTGAAATAAATAAACAATTAATTAGTAAATAGTGGTATCTTATATACAAGGACTTTGTGGGGACAAAAAGTGTACACAGTAAATAATAATAAGTAAACAGACTGCAAAAAATAAAATAATAATGTTATAGTCGGTATCAGCAGTGCAGGTTTAGTGTAATACTAATATTTTACAATAAAAAATATAGATTGACCGCCTTCTTAGTGACGTCACAGTTTTGAACGCGTGTCATTGGTTGACGCGGGTGTCAATCAAACAGCTGATCGTGTTATTGTATATTGGCGCCTAATGAAACATATGATCAATAAATGCTTATCTTTGAACCTCAAATGGCTGACCGAGGCAAACATAAGGACATTTATATCATCGTGGACACTTGGCATCACTTTCACCCAAAGGACTTTTGCAGAGGAAGTGTGAATCGCCCTTACGATCCTCCATGGGACTCCAGCGGGCCGCAGCTCAAAGCTAACCCGAACAGAGCGCACCTTGGCTGGTTACAAGCCCGGCAAAGACCCGGCAAGCCATGGATTAAAACCGGACCATGACACGCCACTTGTGGGACTAAATACTGGAGAACTCGTCCCACGAAGACAGCAGAAGGTAAGGAAAAGGCTTTAAACTACGTACTGCTGTAATGCAATGCCATATTGTAAAAGTTCCTGAAGAAGTTTTTGTGATTGGGTTGGGTCCGGCTTGGTTTGTCCTGGATCCATCATTTTTTGGCTTTGATGAACAACAGTTTGGCCTCAGATTCACGCAAATATGAATACTGTAGTTCTGTGCTTGTGTTTGCGTGCTGAATGCGGTTTTGCCTGTCTTGCGAGGGATTCAAGCGAGTGTTGACTGTGATTTTGCATGTTTCTTTAGCATTATTGTAATTGCAAATACACAGCGAGTCATTTTTGCATTTTGATTGTTTTATAGTTGGCTAAACCGAGCAGAATTTGTACTACGTGTTTTATACTATGAGCTGTCCGATATCGTCAAATGAGCCGCGTCTGGACTCTTCATTCAATGCATTACAAACCCATTGCGTTACTGGAGACGCAAACGGGTACCTTTTGTGTTCTATATTACGCATAAGGCGAGTGACCGTTCGTCAATTTATGACGCTTTCGGAGTGAGACTGTGTTGGTTTAAAATGAGTTTGTAGATTTGGGTAAAGCTGAAGTGGAGAAAACACACGCGGGTTTAAAATACATCTGACACATTAGACACAGTTTCTGCTAAAACACAGTTAACACAATTATATTTCAGATTTTGCTAAAGATTATTCCCAGTTTTCTTTAGTTTGACCATTTTTGTGATGTTTATGTTTTCACTTCCTTATTGGACACCGACAGGAAGTGACATCGAAGAAGGTAAACAGTTTTAAACTGTTGCCGTGCAACCATGTTAAGTCAATGGGAAATGAATGAGTCAAACTGCTATGGAATGTTTCCTTCTTTTATGTCACTTCCTGTCAGCAGCTTAAACATTCAAATAAAAATAACTTTTCTGCCCAACATTTCTTCATTAAAATTGCTGCTTCACTGAAAAAAATGATAATTATGCAACTGATGTAATCCATCTAAATAAGTCATATTTTTCAATCTGTCATATGCACTTTAAGGCGGAGGTTAAGAGGTTAATATAAACTGAGTCTGAACCCGAGTGTTCGAACGACATCAGAGTCTGATATTTAGGACGAGTCACACAGGTATTTATACTTATACTTATACTTTACTGCACTTTTCCACAGGAATAAACCCGGCTAACACTAAACACCTCTGTTCCTGATAATCACTCTGATTGTCCCTTTGAACCATCGCACATGGAGACAATGTCACCGTCCACACATCTGTCATGTGACTTCTACATATCACACATCTGTCATGTGACATCTACATATCACACATCTGTCATGTGACTTCTACAACTCACACATCTGTCATGTGACATCTACAACTCACACATCTGTCATGTGACTTCTACAACTCACACATCTGTCATGTGACATCTACAACTCACACATCTGTCATGTGACTTCTACAACTCACACATCTGTCATGTGACATCTACATATCACACATCTGTCATGTGACTTCTACAACTCACACATCTGTCATGTGACTTCTACAACTCACACATCTGTCATGTGACTTCTACAACTCACACATCTGTCATGTGACATCTACATATCACACATCTGTCATGTGACTTCTACAACTCACACATCTGTCATGTGACATCTACATATCACACATCTGTCATGTGACAGCTACATATCACACATCTGTCATGTGACTTCTACAAATCACACATCTGTCATGTGACATCTACATATCACACATCTGTCATGTGACTTCTACAACTCACACATCTGTCATGTGACATCTACATATCACACATCTGTCATGTGACAGCTACATATCACACATCTGTCATGTGACATCTACAACTCACACATCTGTCATGTGACAGCTACATATCACACATCTGTCATGTGACTTCTACATATCACACATCTGTCATGTGACATCTACATATCACACATCTGTCATGTGACATCTACATATCACACATCTGTCATGTGACTTCTACAACTCACACATCTGTCATGTGACATCTACATATCACACATCTGTCATGTGACTTCTACAACTCACACATCTGTCATGTGACATCTACATATCACACATCTGTCATGTGACATCTACAACTCACACATCTGTCATGTGACTTCTACATATCACACATCTGTCATGTGACTTCTACAACTCACACATCTGTCATGTGACATCTACATATCACACATCTGTCATGTGACTTCTACAAATCACACATCTGTCATGTGACATCTACAATCACACATCTGTCATGTGACTTCTACAACTCACACATCTGTCATGTGACATCTACATATCACACATCTGTCATGTGACTCTACAATCACACATCTGTCATGTGACTTCTACATATCACACATCTGTCATGTGACTTCTACAACTCACACATCTGTCATGTGACATCTACAACTCACACATCTGTCATGTGACTTCTACAACTCACACATCTGTCATGTGACAGCTACATATCACACATCTGTCATGTGACATCTACAACTCACACATCTGTCATGTGACTTCTACAACTCACACATCTGTCATGTGACTTCTACAACTCACACATCTGTCATGTGACATCTACAACTCACACATCTGTCATGTGACTTCTACAACTCACACATCTGTCATGTGACTTCTACAACTCACACATCTGTCATGTACAATACATATCACACATCTGTCATGTGACAGCTACATATCACACATCTGTCATGTGACATCTACAACTCACACATCTGTCATGTGACATCTACATATCACACATCTGTCATGTGACAGCTACATATCACACATCTGTCATGTGACATCTACAACTCACACATCTGTCATGTGACTTCTACAACTCACACATCTGTCATGTGACATCTACAACTCACACATCTGTCATGTGACTTCTACAACTCACACATCTGTCATGTGACAGCTACATATCACACATCTGTCATGTGACATCTACAACTCACACATCTGTCATGTGACTTCTACAACTCACACATCTGTCATGTGACTTCTACAACTCACACATCTGTCATGTGACATCTACAACTCACACATCTGTCATGTGACTTCTACAACTCACACATCTGTCATGTGACTTCTACAACTCACACATCTGTCATGTGACAGCTACATATCACACATCTGTCATGTGACAGCTACATATCACACATCTGTCATGTGACATCTACAACTCACACATCTGTCATGTGACTTCTACAACTCACACATCTGTCATGTGACTTCTACAACTCACACATCTGTCATGTGACTTCTACAACTCACACATCTGTCATGTGACAGCTACATATCACACATTCTGCTACATCGTCATGTGACTTCTACATATCACACATCTGTCATGTGACTTCTACATATCACACATCTGTCATGTGACTTCTACAACTCACACATCTGTCATGTGACTTCTACAACTCACACATCTGTCATGTGACTTCTACAACTCACACATCTGTCATGTGACTTCTACAACTCACACATCTGTCATGTGACATCTACAACTCACACATCTGTCATGTGACTTCTACAACTCACACATCTGTCATGTGACTTCTACAACTCACACATCTGTCATGTGACTTCTACAACTCACACATCTGTCATGTGACATCTACAACTCACACATCTGTCATGTGACTCTACAACTCACACATCTGTCATGTGACATCTACAACTCACACATCTGTCATGTGACTTCTACAACTCACACATCTGTCATGTGAC
This sequence comes from Neogobius melanostomus, assembly GCA_007210695.1. Classification (NCBI taxonomy): domain Eukaryota; kingdom Metazoa; phylum Chordata; class Actinopteri; order Gobiiformes; family Gobiidae; genus Neogobius; species Neogobius melanostomus. The sequence continues at coordinate 53,761 of VHKM01000584.1, read as the reverse complement.
ACTACAATCACACATCTGTCATGTGACTTCTACAACTCACACATCTGTCATGTGACTAACTCACACATCATGTGACTTCTACAACTCATCACACATCTGTCATGTGACTTCTACAACTCACACATCTGTCATGTGACTTCTACATATCACACATCTGTCATGTGACTTCTACAACTCACACATCTGTCATGTGACTTCTACAACTCACACATCTGTCATGTGACTTCTACATATCACACATCTGTCATGTGACTTCTACAACTCACACATCTGTCATGTGACTTCTACAACTCACACATCTGTCATGTGACTTCTACAACTCACACATCTGTCATGTGACTTCTACATATCACACATCTGTCATGTGACTTCTACAACTCACACATCTGTCATGTGACTTCTACAACTCACACATCTGTCATGTGACATCTACAACTCACACATCTGTCATGTGACTTCTACAACTCACACATCTGTCATGTGACTTCTACAACTCACACATCTGTCATGTGACTTCTACAACTCACACATCTGTCATGTGACTTCTACAACTCACACATCTGTCATGTGACATCTACAACTCACACATCTGTCATTTGACATCTACAACTCACACATCTGTCATGTGACAGCTACATATCACACATCTGTCATGTGACTTCTACAACTCACACATCTGTCATGTGACAGCTACATATCACACATCTGTCATGTGACAGCTACATATCACACATCTGTCATGTGACAGTGTGACAAAGTGGGTTTGTCCCTGTATTTATTTTGGACACTTTTGGTTCATTTCCCATATCCATCAGCTAACAATAACCCACCAGATTCATTCGTTTTAAGTTAATGATTAAGCTTCACATTGTCTGTTTAAAACGTTGTTTATTTGCATATAACTTACCTGTACATGGTTGAAACAAAGGGAAGGCGTGGTCCTTGTCGGCCATTTTAAAATCTCAGGCTGAACCATGTGGCAGGGGGAAAAACTGGTTACAACTTTGAGTTTCCTTTTTGTATATGAGTTTGGTTTCTATTTTGTCTTAATTTGATTTAAACACTTGTCATTTGGACAAACACCAACCTGTTTTATGTAAAATGTTAACTTACCAGCTAAACTTATTATTTGAACTCACCCATCACACTAATGGTATTACCTGGGGGAGGTCTTTTCCCATTAGGAGCTGTATAAAAGCTGTCTGCTTTAGTCACACGGGAAGCCATTTTGTTCATGAAGGTGACATGTGTGTCATGAAAGAATAAATTTTGCCTGGTAAGAATATGTTTGTCAAGTCTGCCTGCCCATTTTGACCACTCTGTGGCCAGCTTCCCCACAGACAGCTACATATCACACATCTGTCATGTGACATCTACATATCACACATCTGTCATGTGACTTCTACAACTCACACATCTGTCATGTGACATCTACAACTCACACATCTGTCATGTGACTTCTACAACTCACACATCTGTCATGTGACATCTACAACTGACACATCTGTCATGTGACTTCTACAACTCACACATCTGTCATGTGACTTCTACAACTGACACATCTGTCATGTGACTTCTACAACTCACACATCTGTCATGTGACATCTACAACTCACACATCTGTCATGTGACTTCTACAACTCACACATCTGTCATGTGACTTCTACAACTCACACATCTGTCATGTGACTTCTACAACTCACACATCTGTCATGTGACATCTACAACTCACACATCTGTCATGTGACTCTACAACTCACACATCTGTCATGTGACCTACACTAGTCATGTGACTTCTACAACTCACACATCTGTCATGTGACTCTACAACGACACATCTGTCATGTGACATCTACAACTCACACATCTGTCATGTGACTTCTACAACTGACACATCTGTCATGTGACTTCTACAACTCACACATCTGTCATGTGACAGCTACATATCACACATCTGTCATGTGACACATAACATCTTACATCTACATATCACACATCTGTCATGTGACTTCTACAACTCACACATCTGTCATGTGACTTCTACAACTCACACATCTGTCATGTGACTTCTACAACTGACACATCTGTCATGTGACTTCTACAACTCACACATCTGTCATGTGACATCTACAACTGACACATCTGTCATGTGACTTCACATATCACACATCTGTCATGTGACATCTACAACTGACACATCTGTCATGTGACTTCAACATATCACACATCTGTCATGTGACATCTACAACTCACACATCTGTCATGTGACTTCTACAACTCACACATCTGTCATGTGACTTCTACAACTCACACATCTGTCATGTGACTTCTACAACTCACACATCTGTCATGTGACTTCTACAACTGACACATCTGTCATGTGACTTCTACAACTCACACATCTGTCATGTGACTTCTACAACTCACACATCTGTCATGTGACATCTACATATCACACATCTGTCATGTGACTTCTACAACTCACACATCTGTCATGTGACAGCTACATATCACACATCTGTCATGTGACTTCTACAACTCACACATCTGTCATGTGACATCTACAACTCACACATCTGTCATGTGACATCTACAACTCACACATCTGTCATGTGACTTCTACAACTCACACATCTGTCATGTGACAGCTACATATCACACATCTGTCATGTGACATCTCAACCCAATCGTGTGACTTCTACAACTCACACATCTGTCATGTGACTTCTACAACTCACACATCTGTCATGTGACTTCTACAACTCACACATCTGTCATGTGACTTCTACAACTCACACATCTGTCATGTGACATCTACAACTCACACATCTGTCATGTGACTTCTACAACTCACACATCTGTCATGTGACAGCTACAACTCACACATCTGTCATGTGACTTCTACAACTCACACATCTGTCATTGACTTCTACAACTCACACATCTGTCATGTGACTTCTACAACTCACACATCTGTCATGTGACAGCTACATATCACACATCTGTCATGTGACAGCTACATATCACACATCTGTCATGTGACAGCTACATATCACACATCTGTCATGTGACAGCTACATATCACACATCTGTCATGTGACAGCTACATATCACACATCTGTCATGTGACTTCTACAACTCAAATTTATTATTAAACTCACACATCTGTCATGTGACTTCTACAACTCACACATCTGTCATGTGACTTCTACAACTCACACATCTGTCATTGACTTCTACACCACATCTGTCATGTGACTTCTACAACTCACACATCTGTCATGTGACAGCTACATATCACACATCTGTCATGTGACTTCTACAACTCACACATCTGTCATGTGACAGCTACATATCACACATCTGTCATGTGACAGCTACATATCACACATCTGTCATGTGACAGCTACATATCACACATCTGTCATGTGACAGCTACATATCACACATCTGTCATGTGACAGTGTGACAAAGTGGGTTTGTCCCTGTATTTATTTTGGACACTTTTGGTTCATTTCCCATATCCATCAGCTAACAATAACCCACCAGATTCATTCGTTTTAAGTTAATGATTAAGCTTCACATTGTCTGTTTAAAACGTTGTTTATTTGCATATAACTTACCTGTACATGGTTGAAACAAAGGGAAGGCGTGGTCCTTGTCGGCCATTTTAAAATCTCAGGCTGAACCATGTGGCAGGGGGAAAAACTGGTTACAACTTTGAGTTTCCTTTTTGTATATGAGTTTGGTTTCTATTTTGTCTTAATTTGATTTAAACACTTGTCATTTGGACAAACACCAACCTGTTTTATGTAAAATGTTAACTTACCAGCTAAACTTATTATTTGAACTCACCCATCACACTAATGGTATTACCTGGGGGAGGTCTTTTCCCATTAGGAGCTGTATAAAAGCGGTCTGCTTTAGTCACACGGGAAGCCATTTTGTTCATGAAGGTGACATGTGTGTCATGAAAGAATAAATTTTGCCTGGTAAGAATATGTTTGTCAAGTCTGCCTGCCCATTTTGACCACTCTGTGGCCAGCTTCCCCACAGACAGCTACATATCACACATCTGTCATGTACATCTACATATCACACATCTGTCATGTGACTTCTACAACTCACACATCTGTCATGTGACATCTACAACTCACACATCTGTCATGTGACTTCTACAACTCACACATCTGTCATGTGACATCTACAACTGACACATCTGTCATGTGACTTCTACAACTCACACATCTGTCATGTGACATCTACAACTGACACATCTGTCATGTGACTTCTACAACTGACACATCTGTCATGTGACTTCTACAACTCACACATCTGTCATGTGACATCTACAACTGACACATCTGTCATGTGACTTCTACAACTGACACATCTGTCATGTGACTTCTACAACTCACACATCTGTCATGTGACATCTACAACTCACACATCTGTCATGTGACTTCTACAACTCACACATCTGTCATGTGACTTCTACAACTGACACATCTGTCATGTGACTTCTACAACTCACACATCTGTCATGTGACATCTACAACTGACACATCTGTCATGTGACTTCAACATATCACACATCTGTCATGTGACATCTACAACTGACACATCTGTCATGTGACTTCTACAACTCACACATCTGTCATGTGACTTCTACAACTGACACATCTGTCATGTGACTTCAACATATCACACATCTGTCATGTGACATCTACAACTGACACATCTGTCATGTGACTTCTACAAATAAAACATCTTATTCTAAGTCGTTTCTATTTTATCTTACATGAGTTCAAACCGACTCAAATTCAAAGTAAATGCTCTTTTGTCCAGTGTACTTATTTACAACCTAAGAATCCCATCATAAACTGTATATGGCCCCGCCCCTGTGGTCATGTGGGCGGAGTCACTGACCTGTCCTGAGCGAGTGACCTCATCATGTCGTTAAACTCCCGGTCCAGGGCGCGGCTCCGCTCCTGCAGACGCTGACACCGGTTTTCGTACGAGTTCCAGGAGCCCCTCCTCCTGTGGGCGGGGCTGTGGGGGCCCATCCTCGTGTGGGCGGGGCTGTGGGGCTGGTCCCGCCTCCTCCTCATGGCGGGCAGCATGTCCCGTGGCCTGACGATGGCTCCCGCCCCGGGGCAGATGTATCCCAGGTAACGGATCGTCCTCCTCTGTCCAGGGCCGTACACAGAGATGGTGCTGGTGACGGGGGGCGGGGTCCGGGCGGGGAACAGCGGGAGACACGCCCACTCTGCGGGCATCCGGCACATCACCAGCCTCACGCCTGTTACCATGGAGACAAGACACGAGCAAACGTCCAACATGAGCTAAACTGCAGAGGATTGACCCATAAAAGACTCCAAATCCCAGAATGCTTTGCTCTGACATCATCCTGAACATGTGATCAGAAATATGACTCAGCGCTTTAATGAAGGATCATCTTAAAAACATAAAAGCATCACAGTTTTCTTTAGACACGGACAGGAAGTGACATAGACAGAGGCAAACTATGTTAAACTGTTGCCGTGCCGACCGAGTTATGTCAATGGGAAATGAGTCAAACTGAACTTTACCTTTGTCTACGTCACTTCAGCAGCTTAAACGTTCAAATAAAAATAACGTTTCTTCATTACAATGGCCGCTTCACTGAAATAAACTGATCATTATTCATCTAAATAAGTCATTCAAACCTGTCGTACGCACTTTAGCCGCTAACGTTACATCAGACATTGTGCAGCTCTTGGAGATCTGAGGCGTGAGTGAACGTTAAAACTGCTCTAACGTGAGGAGTGGAACCTGTGACGGCCGTGTCTAATGTGAGGAGTGGAACCTGTGACGGTCGTGTCTAACGTGAGGAGTGGAACCTGTGACAGTCGTGTCTAACGTGAGGAGTGGAACCTGTGACAGTCGTGTCTAACGTGAGGAGTGGAACCTGTGACAGTCGTGTCTAACGTGAGGAGTGGAACCTGTGACAGTCGTGTCTAATGTGAGGAGTGGAACCTGTGACGGCCGTGTCTAACGTGAGGAGTGGAACCTGTGACAGTCGTGTCTAACGTGAGGAGTGGAACCTGTGACAGTCGTGTCTAACGTGAGGAGTGGAACCTGTGACGGCCGTGTCTAATGTGAGGAGTGGAACCTGTGACAGTCGTGTCTAATGTGAGGAGTGGAACCTGTGACGGCCGTGTCTAACGTGAGGAGTGGAACCTGTGACGGCCGTGTCTAACGTGAGGAGTGGAACCTGTGACGGCCGTGTCTAACGTGAGGAGTGGAACCTGTGACGGCGTGTCTAACGTGAGGAGTGGAACCTGTGACAGTCGTGTCTAATGTGAGGAGTGGAACCTGTGACGGCCGTGTCTAACGTGAGGAGTGGAACCTGTGACAGTCGTGTCTAATGTGAGGAGTGGAACCTGTGACGGCCGTGTCTAACGTGAGGAGTGGAACCTGTGACGGCCGTGTCTAACGTGAGGAGTGGAACCTGTGACGGCCGTGTCTAACGTGAGGAGTGGAACCTGTGACGGCCGTGTCTAACGTGAGGAGTGGAACCTGTGACAGTCGTGTCTAATGTGAGGAGTGGAACCTGTGACGGCCGTGTCTAACGTAGAGGACGTGACAGTCGTGTCTAACGTGAGGAGTGGAACCTGTGACAGTCGTGTCTAACGTGAGGAGTGGAACCTGTGACGGTCGTGTCTAACGTGAGGAGTGGAACCTGTGACGGTCGTGTCTAACGTGAGGAGTGGAACCTGTGACAGTCGTGTCTAACGTGAGGAGTGGAACCTGTGACGGCCGTTCTTACCTTGGTCTAAATCCTCGTCCGGCTTCATGATCCTCACGTGTCCGACACAAACTGACACAAACAACAGGTTTCTATGGCAACGGTTCAGAGGAATATCTTTGAAAACAGACGTCACTTTGGAAACGAGACTTTACGTGTTTGAAAATAATGACTTTAGCTTTAGCAACAGACGTCCAGATGTTTCCAGCTGTGTTCTACATTTATGTTTCTTCTTCTTCTTCTTTACTGTAGATCAGAATGAGCCTGATAGAAATGGAAAACAGCACATTTTAGTGAAATATCAAAATACAAACATCATTAAACCATTTTAAATGTTTTGCTCCATAAATTATGAAAACGTTAATTCTGTGTATTTTCACTAACCAGGTCGTGTCTATTGTGTTTGTTGTTCTGTGGCCTTTCCTGAGAACATCAACCTGCCCTGGGACGACAGGTGAACATCAGCCTTTGTGGTATATTTCCATGTGGACCTTGAGGACTGATCTTAAAGAAAAAGAAAAACAGAGAAGGACAAAGTGTTTCACAGTTTTCTGACTCATTAATGGAATTGTGGCAAAATCAAGGCCTTAAATGAACTTAAACACATCAGAGCAATAACGTCATCAGCTTTTTACCATCTGAAGAACATTAAGATCAGAGGAATAGTGTCAAAACCAGACTTAGAGAGACTCATCCATGCATTTGTCTCCAGCAGGTTAGACTACTGTAACGGCTGCTCACTGGCCTTTCTAAACCAGCTGTTAGAGCTGCAGAACATCCAGAACGCTGCTGCTCGAGTCCTGACAAGAACCAGGAAATACCACCACATTAGTCCAGTGCTCCGGTCTCTGCACTGGCTTCCTGTCACTCAGAGAATAGAATTTAAAACAGCTCTGCTTGTTACAAGTCTTTTCATGGTTTAGCACCAAAGTCCATCTCTGACATGTTAGAGCCGTATGAACCATCTCAGGGAGGGGTCTCCTGGTGGTTCCTCAGGGAGGGGTGTCCTGGTGGTTCCTCAGGGAGGGGTCTCCTGGTGGTTCCTCAGGGAGGGGTCTCCTGGTGGTTCCAGAGTCAGGACTAAACACGCTGAGGCTAAAGCTCAAAGCTGGAACAGTCTTCATGAGGATGTGAGACAGGCCTCAGACTTTTACCCGTGAATATGTAAACTGAATATTTGATCTGCACTCTTGCCTTTTACTGTCATTGATTTATTTCTATGTTAATGTTATTGATTTGATCTGTTTTTTTGTAATTTTATGCAACTGTGAAGCACTTTGAATTACGCTCTACTCACGGGTCGCCCTCTGCTCCTGACAGGGAGAGGACACAGTGTCCGACTCTGTGACCGGATGTCAGTCCCTGTTTTTTTCCTTCAGTGTCTCCCCTTAATCTGTGATAATATGATGACGCTGCTGCAGCAGAATGAGCTCATCTCTGAGAGAGAGGAGAGAGAGAGGGGGGGAGGAGAGAGAGAGAGAGAGAGGGGAGGGAGGAGAGAGAGGAGAGAGGGGGGGGGAGAGAGAGAGGGGGGAGGAGAGAGAGAGGGGGGGAGGAGAGAGAGAGAGAGAGAGGGGGGGGAGAGAGAGAGGGGAGGGAGGAGAGAGAGAGGGGAGGGAGGAGAGAGAGAGGGGAGGGAGGAGAGAGAGAGGGGAGAGAGAGAGAGAGAGGGGAGGGAGGAGAGAGAGAGGGAGAGAGGAGAGAGAGGAAGAAGGAGAAAAGGAGCAGTTGACTTCAAAGAGTCCAGAGCGGAGATGGAATTAATCTCTACTAATCCCACTGGGGGGGGGGGGGGGACAGGGGGGGGGGATAACAGAGAGAGGATGGAGTGAGTGAGTGAGTGAGTGAGTGAGTGAGTGAAATAAAAAAAATGAAAGAAGTGATGGAGAAACATGTCTCCTAAAGGAAAAAGACATTGAAACGCTGCTCATTAAACGCAACTGAAGCTTAAAGCAACACTGCGGAACATTCCAGGCTTCACCGTCCGGGATCACGTCAAATGGTCACATTTTTATATAGCGCCTTTCTACCTGCTTTAGGCACTCAAAGCGCTTTACATCAAGGAACCAGTCACCCATTCACACTCTCATTCATACACCAGTGTACGCAGACACTGGAGGCAAGGTGGGTGAAGTGTCTTGCCCAAGGACACAGCGACAGTGGGCACCTGCGGGATTCGAACCGCCGACCCTCTGGTCACAAGACGACCCGCTCTACTCTCTGCACCACCGTCGCCGTCACAGGAGAAACAAAACAGAAACATTACTTTAGTCAACAAGAAATCAGTCGGAAACTGTTCCTGAAATACGGTATTTCCTCTTGAAAAAAATCATCTCAATGCACTTAAAATACCAAAATAAATCTTTAAATTATTTTAAATAAATGCCAAAGTACAGATTCACAAACACAAAAATATGTTTTATTCACAGAAGCAGAGATTCACAAACCAAAACATACCTTTTATTCACAAATATATATTCGCAAATAATATTTTACGTGAATAAATCTAAGCACGTGTAGCAGGATTATTTTTTTTTAAGTGAACATCCTCAAACTTTATAGTGAACCCTTTTATTATTTTGAGTATCTCCATTTTTTGGTAATTTTGTGAGATATTTTTATTTTATAAGTGTTATTACTGAGTAATATAGTTCCTTTAGTGCCTGTTGCGCAGGGACCATAATTGGTGCGACACCCCCCTCTATCCAGCGCGCGGTCTGCTCTGTCCCTCATTGAGATGAGCAACCTGCGTGCTGGTAAGTTGTGCTCCTCGAGTCTCCCTATGAGTTTAGCTAACACTTCTTTAAGCTCTGTTAGTCGAATAAAAGTGTCAGAAACACGAACATAACATCATAAACTGTAAAACGAAGTAGATGTTAATTAGGTCACGAACTATTTTTAGCCTGTAAAACGGACTTTTTAGCGCCTATGTTGACGTTTTTTTTTGTTTTTTTTTTGTGTGTGTCCTGTCGCTGTTTTAAAGGTTTGTTTAAGGTTTTAGAGAAAAATATATAAATTCTGGTACTGCAAATTTTTATGCTGTATTTTATTTTTGTTATATTTTCAAAGCTGTAAATCCAAATTAGCCAATTAGTACAACAACCAAATTATTAGAATTTCGAGTATTGTGTAAATTATATACATGTTATTTTTTTTAAATATTGTATACTCTATGTTAATTCAATTGAGATGAGCAACCTGCGTGCTGGGAGCTGTGCCACTGTGTGTCCTCTAATTGTGTGTCCTGTCGCTGTTTTAAAGGACCTGGCATTAAAGAAGCAGTACCCAGAGTCTGGCCTCCCGTGTCTCTATGCGACCATTTAAACACGCTACATAAAACTGGTGCCGTGACCCGGATCCCTTGATTAGCCGCTGCCGATCGCCGAGGTTCTGCTGTGTGCTCGTGATGCCTGGAGTCCAAGCTGGTCTTCAAGTTGATCCCTGTTAGCCTTTGTGTTGGTCGCCATTTTGAGAGGGTTTAGGCATAAGACTGTGAATCATACAGCTCATACATTGACATAATTTTGAGAATTTACCACTTGTGAGTTTTATTTGAGCCAGCCCTTATTTTCTGGCACTTTTCTGTTCAAGTGACCTTCAAACCATGGCGCGTAGACGCGATCAGACATATGATGTACTTTCACCTGTTGGTAGAGGGAGAGGTTTATTTACATTTTTGAATGAAAGTCCAGGGCCTGTCCCTCAGCCGCTGTTTGGGTCAGAAGGTGTTACAGATGGACATGTACCACAGTATTCTACACCTGTTAATCCCAACAGCACCCATCAGTGAACTCATTGGTGAATTGGGGAGTCAGATTGGTGAGTCCATAGCTGGCCGTCTCCTAGCCAGCCAGCAGCCCCATAGCTCACAGCCTCCACTTGATAATCCACCCAGAACAGAGATTTTTAATGCAACCGCTGACCTATCTAAAGTTAGCTTGATAGTCAGACCAGACATTAAAGACCCACCCATGTATCGCGGTGATGGCACAGACAAGTACTCCATTCATGAGTGGATTGATGCTGTCGAAGTGTACTTGCAAAAAAAAGATCTCCCATCTAGCCAACAAGTAGAGGAAGTTTTAAACCACCTTCTTGGCCGCGCAAAAAGTATTGTCAAAGTGGGACTGAAAAGTAGCTCCTCAGGCAACACACCAGTAAGCCCAGAGACAATTTACAACATTCTCAGGCGTTACTTTGGTGAGACCCCTGGCTCTTGTCTGCCATTAGCTGATTTCTTTGCCACCCAGCCAACAGCTAAAGAAACACCAGTAGACTATTGGGTCAGACTAAACACAGCCGCTGAAGTAGCTGATAGACATTTAAAGCTCCAAGGGGGAAAAATGGACAATATGGACTCTGAAATAGCCATGATGTTTATCAGAAACTGCCCCGATTCTGACCTTGCCTGTGTTTTCAAATGTAAACCCATCAGTAAGTGGTCACTCACTGAGGTGCAGGAAGCTATCGATGAGCATCAGAGAGAGCACCAAGTCAAAAAGCCTGCTGTAGGTACGCCCAAAGCACACGCTGTTTGTGTTGCCACTGCTGTAGCTGAGAGTGACCCTCCAGACCATAACGCAGAGTACACTAAAGTAAATACAGCTAAGATCACCAGCCCAGTCAAACCAAGTGAAGCAACTATCCCAGAGTCAAATGCATTGGAGAGAGTACTAAGTATGTTGGAGAGAGTGCTAGAACGTACAAACCAACCTGTACCTGCTGCAACCAGAGCGCAGTCCTCCCCATTCGCTCGCTCATCTCCATGTCGCGTCTGTGGACAAAACGCACATTCAACCCGGAATCACTGTATGAGAGAAAAAAGATGCTTGAGCTGTTTAGAAACAGGTCACCAAAGAAAAGACTGTCCCAAGTCCCCACACCTCAGGCAGTCAGTCAGGGAAACTAATGCACTCACATGCGAGAGGGGACAGTGTGAGTGATAAAGCAGAGACCCTCAAACCCGATGATGATGCTCAGTCTGTTTACTCTGAATGTGTGACATCATCACCACCAGATACTGTCGTATTGTTCCAGAACATAACTAGGCTTGACAAAGCAGATAGTCTGTTCTACACCAATGCTCTAGTCGAGGATGTAGTTTCATTTAAAGCCCTCCTCGACACAGGTTCAATGGCATGTACCATCAGTGAAGAGGCTGAACAAATGTTCATGTCCACTGATATATGCCCTGATATTGTGCTTGTAGGTTGTGGTGGCGTTAAAGTTAAGCCCAAGTGCATCTATGATTTAAAGGTGGAAGTGTACGGGTGCACATTCAGAGTTCCTGCATTAGTAGTTCCTGGGCAAAAAGACCAAATGATCATTGGAACTAATGTCATTAAGCATCTCCTCAAACACATCAGTGAAAGGGACCACGGTATGGAACAGCATCCCAGCAGACATTAGAGACTGTACCACATTCATCGTATTTAAAACTAAACTTAAAGGTTGGCTGAAGGGGAATCAGACATGTAACCACTGACCATTATATTCATGTTTTATGTCTCAAGTTTAATTGTGTGGATGATCTGTGTGATGATCTTTTGTCTTTAATGTTGTATTTTGGTCTTTGTATTTTCTTGATCTGCCAGGGACTACAGATGGAAAGTAGCCATTGGCTAATTCTGGCATATTTACATTTATATGTTCATTAATATGCATTGTCCCTTTAAATAAATAATAAAATAAAATAAATAAAATAAACAGTTTAAACAGTCTACACAGTTTTGGCAAGTCCTAAGTAAACCCGAATCAGCAGAAGAACCTGAGATCATGCAGTTCCTTAATATGTTGTCTGGCATTAACAGGTGGAGAGGGGACAAGATCCCTGATGTTATTGGGACAGCCAAGTTGACTAAAGCCGTAACCCTCCAGCCCAGACAGGACACCTCGTGCGGAGCAAGTTGCCTGCAGACTCAGCCATCTCCGAAGGTAGTGCAGTGCTGGTCGAGCCACCAAAGACCCTGACTCACAAAAATGACATCGTCGTATGCAGGTCTGTGTCCAACATGCATGGCGACAGGTGGATCCCAGTTAGAGTGCTAAACACCTCCAACAAACCAGTGACTCTGAGGCGCAATACAAAGATTGCGGAGGTGTCTGCTTGTATTGCTATAGAGAATCTGAATGAGGACTCTGGTGCTGTTGACTCACTGGAACAAAATAAACAGACAGTGACAAATGAACACCTTAGCAAAGCTGGGACTTGAAAGTTTGGACATTGATTCCTGTGAGGTGTCGCCTTACTGGAAAAAACAACTCCTGCAGCTCATTCAAAAGTACGAGGATGTCTTTTCGAAAAACAAACTTGACTGTGGCTCAGCAAAAGACATTGTCCATAGAATCCACCTGTCCGACAGTCGACCATTCAGACTCCCATACCGTCGAGTACCCCCAGGGCAGTATCATAAACTCAGACAAGTTCTCTCAGAAATGGAAGAGCTAGATATCATTCGCAAATCAAACAGTGAGTGGGCGTCGCCACTGGTCCTCGTCTGGAAAAAGAATGGAGACTTAAGGATTTGTGTGGACTATCGCTGGCTAAATGCACGCACAATCAAAGATGCTCACCCTTTGCCCCATCAAGCGGATTGTCTTGCTGCCCTGGGAGGAAGCGCCATATTCAGTGCAATGGATCTTACCTCCGGCTTCTATAACATCGCAATGGCCGAGGAGGACAAAAATTTTACAGCGTTCACAACCCCCATGGGTCTTTATGAGTTCAATAGACTACCACAAGGCCTGTGCAATAGTCCCGCTAGTTTCATGCGGCTCATGATGGGTATATTCGGTGACCAAAACTTCCTAACACTGCTCTGTTACTTGGACGATGTGTTGGTCTATGCGCCTGATGAGGCAGAGGCTCTAAAAAGGCTGGAAATGGTCTTCAACCGGCTGAGAACTCATGGATTGAAGCTAGCTCCCAAAAAATGTCAACTCCTCAGAAAGACAGTGAAGTTTCTTGGACATATTGTGGAAGGGAGTGGAGTTTAAACTGATCCCGATAAGGTCAAAGCTATCACTTCAATGACAGAGGTAGACCTCATGATGGAGGACGGTAAAACACCATCGCAAAAGAAAATCAGATCGTTCTTGGGCATGATCATGTACTATCAACAGTTCCTCCAAGATTGTTCTCGCATTGCCAAGCCCCTCTTCGCACTCACTGCTGCCCCTAAAGGGAGGAAAGGAAATGCCCGTGGTGCTGCTGCTTTCAAAAAGTTACACCCAAGCGATTGGAAACAAGAGCACAAAGATTCATTTGAACACCTGAAAACTGCCCTTCTAGAGTCCGTTGTTTTGGCACACCCAGATTTCAGTCGCCCGTTCATCCTTTCAACAGATGCCTCAACTGATGGACTAGGCGCTGTGATATCTCAAGTCCAAGAGGGAGAAACAAAGGCACGGCCCATTGCATTCGCCAGTAAAGCGCTCACTCGTGCACAAAGCAATACCCAGCCCATCGCTTAGAGTTTCTAGCGCTAAAGTGGTCAGTCTGCGACAAGTTCAGTCACTGGCTAAAGGGGAACTCATTTACTGTATGGACTGATAATAATCCCCTTACCTATATTCTCACAAAGCCCAAACTTGACGCGTGTGAGCAAAGGTGGGTCGCAAAGTTATCCCCATACAACTTCAATATCAAATACATACCCGGCAGTAAAAACATAGTCGCAGATGCCCTAAGCCGTCAGCCCTTGTCAAAGGCCGTGTTTCCCAGAGACTTGTGACTGAACCCTATGACAGTTGTTGAAAGAGTCAGAACAGTTAAGGAAGACACAGTTCAAGGGGTCTTTAGGGCCAGCGCAGATTGTCAGGAAGTTCAGTGTCTCCAAATTACCCAGTGTTTAGAACATCAGTCATTGGGTAGTGAGGAAGTGTCCGCAGTCCTCTCAGGTCACTTAGAAAGGGAAATAGTTGTGAGGAAAGGGTTTTCTCCTGGCTAGCTCAAGATTTAGACAGGCTATTGCCCCCAAGCCAAATCACTTTACCTGTGTTCTCTGTTCAGGAGCTCCAAGATGCACAGCAAAAGGACACTACCATTTCAAAAGTCATCCCATTGTCATACGTGGTAGGCGACCATCTAGGAGAGAAAAGTGTAGTCTGTCTCCAAAAACCCTGGCGCTTCTAAAACAGTGGGAGAAATTAAAAATGCTTGAGAACATTCTCTATAGGGTGTCCAAAGATCTAGTAACTGGCAAAAAGCGACATCAGTATGTTACTCCCCTGTCACTCGTTAGTCATGTCCTTCAGGGTGTGCACGATAATGCTGGACATCAAGGTCAGAGCCGGACATTACACCTTGCCAGGCAGCGCTTCTTTTGGCTAAACATGGAGCTTACTGTCCGCGAGTACGTTAAATGCTGTAAACGGTGTGTTGTGAGCAAAACTCTTGAACCAGAGGCAAGGGCACCTCTGGAAAGTATCAAAACCACAAGTCCCCTAGAGTTAGTGTGTCTTGATTTCTGGTCGGCAGAGGATTCAAAAGGACGCAGCGTGGATGTGTTAGTTGCCACTGATCATTTTACCAAAATGGCCCACGCATTTCAGTGCCCCGATCAGTCAGCGAAACAAGTAGCACGCCAGTTATGGGACAAATACTTTTGTGTGTATGGCTTTCCGCAAAGACTTCATGCTGACCAAGGTGCGAACTTTGAAAGCGAACTGATTCAGGAGCTGTTAAAAATCTCAGGAGTAAAGAAATCGAGGACCACGCCTTATCACCCCATGGGTAATGGCCAACCGAAAGGTTCAATCAGACTTTAGGAAACATGATCAGAGCCTTGCCTGCCCGCGATAAGAGTAAATGGCCACAAATGCTCCAAACCTTAACATTCGCCTACAACTGCACAGCACATGAGTCGACTGGCTATGCGCCGTTCTATTTAATGTTTGGCCGCATACCCAGACTCCCAATTGATGTAATGTTCCACAATGCAGAAAGAGACAATGAGATCACCGATTATAACAGTTATGTCAAAAAGATAAGAGATAATCTCAAAGAGGCCCTCGTTGCGGCCCAAACTAATGCAGACACCAGTCAGCGGCGCCAAGCCCGCTTGTATAACTTGAAAGTCAAGGGCACAGACATTGAGGAAGGAGACCAAGTTCTCTTGGCAAATAAAGGTGAGCGAGGTCGTAGGAAGCTTGCTGACAAGTGGTGTTCCACCATTTACACGGTTGTGTCCAAAGATCCAAATGTCACACTTATCGAATCAGAAATACAGTCACTGGGCAAGAGAAAGTCGTTCACCGAAACCTCCTCCTGTTAGCAAACTTTCTGCCGCTCGAACTCGATCACGAACAAGAGTCAGTGTCCTCCTTTGATTCTTCTCTTGAGCAGAGTACTGTCAATCAGGATCGTTCCGTGTTGACTCAGGGCCCAATGCAATAGATCGTACAGCTGAGTGGGTGGAAAGAACAGTGTCCTCGAAAGATTCCTGTCCATGTCCCTCTGAGGTCGCTTCAGACCTTGTCATGAGTCACGTGTTGAGTCTGATGTTGAAAATCCTCATAAACCCGAGAGTGGTGACAGAGACACTGTTAGTCCAGACCCAAGTCCTAGACACTCTCGTGACCAGTCCAGTGAAGCAGTTGCCATTGGACCTACTGTTCCGTCGCCTGATACAATGAGCCTTTTCAGAACTAGGGCTGGTAGAATTGTGAAACCAGTTAACAGACTGATACAGAATATGACGCAAAAGAACATTCAGACTCGTACTGCAGTCTCAGGTTTTGCAAAAAGTTTATTTTTGTAGATACAACCTGTTTTTGGTTGTGATCCTAATGTAATCAAATCAATGTGAGTAATGTAGTCTACCAATTAGCTCAGGGTTATTGGAGAGTAACAGCCACTAACTTACCTGTAAGAGGTTGTGTATACGGCACTATCTTATTGCAAGTATACATTGTTGAGTTTGGCCAACTTATCAGTGTTGCTTTTCCTTTTGTGGAGGAAGACATTTATGTCGCAGACATGTAGAAAGTCTATGTCTATGTTTGATGGCAAGAATATTACTCTGGGTCCAGTTTGACATGTGTTGGTACGGTTTGAGAAGTTCAGAGGGAGTATGTAGCAGGATTATTTTTTTTAAGTGAACATCCTCAAAACTTTATAGTGAACCCCTTTTATTATTTTGAGTATCTCCATTTTTTGGTAATTTTGTGAGATATTTTTATTTTTATAAGTGTTATTACTGAGTAATATAGTTCCTTTAGTGCCTGTTGCGCAGGGACCATAATTGGTGCGACACACCCCCCCTCTATCCAGCGCGCGTCTGCTCTGTCCCTCATTGAGATGAGCAACCTGCGTGCTGGTAAGTTGTGCTCCTCGAGTCTCCCTATGAGTTTAGCTAACACTTCTTTAAGCTCTGTTAGTCGAATAAAAGTGTCAGAAACACGAACATAACATCATAAACTGTAAAACGAAGTAGATGTTAATTAGGTCATGAACTATTTTAGCCTGTAAAACGGACTTTTTAGCGCCTATGTTGACGTTTTTTTTGTTTTTTTCCTTTGCCCTCGTAGGGAGCTGTGCCACTGTGTGTCCTCTAATTGTGTGTCCTGTCGCTGTTTTAAAGGTTTGTTTAAGGTTTTAGAGAAAAATATATAAATTCTGGTACTGCAAATGTTTAGGCTGTATTTTATTTTTGTTATATTTTCAAAGCTGTAAATCCAAATTAGCCAATTAGTACAACAACCAAATTATTAGAATTTCGAGTATTGTGTAAAATTATATACATGTTATTTTTTAAATATTGTATACTCTATGTTAATTCAATTGAGATGAGCAACCTGCGTGCTGGAGCTGTGCCACTGTGTGTCCTCTAATTGTGTGTCCTGTCGCTGTTTTAAAGGACCTGGCATTAAAGAAGCAGTAAGGCAAGGCAAGGCAAGGCAAGTTTATTTGTAGAGCACAATTCATACACAAGGCAATTCAAAGTGCTTCACAGTTGCAGAAAGAGAAATTACAAGAAAACAGATAAAATCAATCAATAAAACATCAACATAAAGTTAATCAATGACAGTAAAAGTCAAGAGTGCAGATAAAATACTTTCAGTTTTCATATGCACGGGTAAAAAGAGCTGTTTTCAGCCTGGATTTGAACATTGTCAGAGTTGACGCCTGTCTCACATCCTCATGAAGACTGTTCCAGATTTTAGCTGCATGAAACTGAAACGCAGCCTCACCGTGTTTATTATTGACTCTGGGAACCACCAGGAGACCCCTCCCTGAAGTTCTCAGGGCCCGAGATGGTTCATACGGCTCTAACATGTCAGAGATGTACTTTGGTGCTAAACCATGAAAAGACTTGTAACAAGCAGAGCTGTTTTAAATTCTACCCAGAGTCTGGCCTCCCGTGTCTCTATGCGACCATCTAAAACACGCTACACACGCACATTAGACATTGTGAATAAATCTGGGATTTTGAATTAATTTATATTTTGCATCAATGAATCAATATGACACAAATCTCACCCCATAAGATTCCTCCTGAAGGTTTTTCAGACGCTAAACTTTAAACATAATTTCGTTTTGTTTAGTTGTGTCTAATTAAAGTCGGAGCGTTTAGAGGAAAGTCTGTTTCTGATGTTTGTGCACAGCACCATCATGTGGCCGTGAGCGGGACTGCACCAGCTCACACACTTTAAACATTAACTCAACATTTCTTATTAAGCATCAAGGAAATTAATAAACGTTTAAATTGTTTAACCTCTTAACCCCCACCGTTTGGCTGTTTGGAGACTCGAGCTGGAGACTCGAGCCGGAGACTTGAGCTGGAGACCCGAGCCGGAGACCCGAGCCGGAGACCCGAGCCGGAGACCCGAGCTGTCACAGGTTTGATTTCCAAGTCTCCGACAGGTCTCAGACATTACAGGGATGTCACGGAAACATCTCACACGTCGAGGAAACAAATAGTGTTCACAACGTGGTCAAAACTATTGGAGGTCACACCCATGGAGACACACGAGACCACACGGAGACCACACAGGACCACACGGAACCACCGACCACACGGAGACAACAGGACCACACAGGGACCACACAGGACACACGAGACCACACAGAGACCACACGAGACCAACGGGACACGGGACCACACGGAGACCACACAGAGACACACAGAGACCACACAGAGACACACGGAGACCACACGGAACGACACACAGAGACCACACGAGACCACAAGAGACCACACAGGAGACCACACGGGACCACACGAGACCACACAGAGACACACAGAGACCACACAGAGACCACACGGAGACCACACGGGACCACACGGGACCACACAGAGACCACACGGGACCACACAGACCACACAGAGACCACACGGACCACACAGAGACCACACGAGACCACACAGAGACCACACAGAGACCACACAGAGACCACACGGGACCACACGGAGACCACACGGAGACCACACGGAGACCACACAGAACCACACGGAGACCACACAGGGACCACACAGAGACCACACAGAGACCACACGAGACCAACAGAGACCACACGGGACCACACAGGGACCACACAGAGACCACACAGGAGACCACACAGAGACCACACAGAGACCACACGGAGACCACACAGAGACCACACAGAGACCACACGGGACCACACGGGACCACACAGGGACCACACAGAGACCACACAGAGACCACACGGAGACCACACGGAGACCACACAGAGACCACACGGGGACCACACGGGGACCACACAGGGACCACACAGAGACCACACAGAGACCACACGGGACCACACGGGACCACACGGAGACCACACAGGGACCACACGAGACCACACAGAGACCACACAGAGACCACACGGAGACCACACAGAGACCACACGGGGACCACACAGGACCCGACCACACGGAGACCACACAGGGACCACACGGAGACCACACAGAGACCACACAGAGACCACACGGGAGACCACACAGAGACCACACGGAGACCACACAGAGACCACACAGAGACCACACGGGACCACCAACCACAGGGACCACACGAGACCACACGGGACCACACGGGACCACACGGAGACCACACAGGGACCACACGGAGACCACACGGGGACCACACGGGACCACACGGAGACCACACAGGAGACCACACGGAGACCACACAGGGACCACACGGGACCACACAGAGACCACACAGAGACCACACGGACCACACGGGACCACACGGGACCACACAGAGACCACACGGAGACCACACGGGACCACACAGGACCACAGACACACGGAGACCACACGGAGACCACACGGGACCACACAGGAGACCACACGGAGACCAACACAGAGACCACACGGAGACCACACGGGACCACACGGAGACCACACAGGAGACCACACGAGACCACACGGGACCACACAGGACCACAGGGACCACACAGGAGACCACACAGAGACCACACGGAGACCACACGGAGACCACACGGAGACCACACAGAGACCACACGGACCACACGGACCACACGGACCACACAGGGACCACACGGAGACCACACGGAGACCACACGGAGACCACACAGAGACCACACAGAGACCACACAGGGACCACACAGGGACCACACGGGACCACACAGAGACCAACGGAGACCACACGGGACCACACGGGGACCACACAGAGACCAACGGAGACCACACGGAGACCACACGGAGACCACACGGAGACCACACGGGACCACACGGGACCACACAGAGACCACACAGGGACCACACAGGGACCACGGGACCACACAGAGACCAGACGGAGACCACACGGGACACACGGGACCACAAGACAGACGGAGACCACACGGAGACCACACGGAGACCACACGGAGACCACACGGGACCACACGGGACCACACGGACCACACGAGACCACACAGGGACCACACAGGGACCAAGACACAGGACACACGGAGACCACACGGGACCCGGGACCACACAGAGACCACACGAGAACAGAGACCACACGGAGACCACACGAGACCACACAGGACCCACAGAACCACACGAGACCACACGGAACCACACGAGACCACACGGAGACCACAGAACCACACGGAACAACAGAACACACAAGACCACACAGGACACACAAACCACACAAGACCACACAGACCACACGGGACC
This sequence comes from Neogobius melanostomus, assembly GCA_007210695.1. Classification (NCBI taxonomy): domain Eukaryota; kingdom Metazoa; phylum Chordata; class Actinopteri; order Gobiiformes; family Gobiidae; genus Neogobius; species Neogobius melanostomus. The sequence continues at coordinate 32,836 of VHKM01000584.1, read as the reverse complement.
ACACGGAGACCACACGGAGACCACACAGAGACCACATGGCAGTGTTAATTTGACAACATATTTTATTTTAGTTTTAGTCTTTTGACGAAAATATCTTCAATTTTAGTCTAGTTTTAGTCGACTAAAATTGCAAGTAAATTTAGTCGACTTTGCTTTTTTAATATTCATCATAATCATATTTAATCAGCTCCTCGGCTTCATGGAGCTGCTCCTTTGGCAGAGGATTCACATATGAAGCTCTTTCAGACGGTCAATAGTTTGGATGATTTTAGTCGACTAAAATATCTGGACATTTTAGTCATAGTTTTAGTCTCATGAAAAACTTTTAATTTAGTTTTAGTCCAGTTTTAGTCACAAAAATATCACTTTGACTCAAATTAAAGGAACAGGCCACCGTTTATTCCTACTGATATATGTTCTTACCTGAGACGAGTTCATCTGTACCTGTCTGGTCTTCACGTGTGCCTTCAGTCACGTAAACACAGCACAGACGGCGTTAGCATTTAGCCTCTCTCTTCTCCTCTATAGCTCCAAACCAGGTGAAGATAGAAGCTACCAAACTCTTCCACATTTTCCCTATTTAAATATGGTTACGTGAAGTGTTACACTATAAAGTATAATTACACAAAATTAAACAATGTGGATTTTCTAAGCGGATAAAAAGGGGAACTATATTGTAAGGCGTAATAATACCAGGAGTAATTTGGCATCCACGCAGTAATATCTTCACTTTACTGTGCGGATGCTGAATTACTCCTGGTATTATTACGCCTTACAATATAGTTCCCCTTTTTATCCGCTTAGAAAATCCACATTGTTTAATTTTGTGTAATTATACTTTATAGTGTAACACTTCACGTAACCATATTTAAATCGGGAAAACGTGAAGGGGTTTGGTAGCTTCTATGCTACAGAGACAGATATCTCAGTATGGACTAAATAGACCACACAGAGACTTGAAAAAGACTGAAATCAAACCGAGACCTGGAGCTGTATTTCCTGTCGAGTCTCCAGGTCAGGCGTAGGCCTTGTCAGGCTCAGGGGCCAAATCCGGCCTCCAGCACAGAACCTCCGGCCCTCAAGGTGATTTGGACAAATATGAATAAACTAATCAGAGTCTGTTTTAAAGTTAAAGTGGTGCCAATACTTTCAAACACCCAGTGAGGTGATATATCCCGTCCAACAGTCTCTTTAGCGCTGGTGCATCATAGACGGTCCCGGGTTCGATTCCTTTTCTGTGGAGTTTGCTTGTTCTCCAGATTGTACATGTTTATGAGAATGATCATTAGTCTCATGTAAATGAAATGTGGCTCTAAACTCGTCCCTGAGTTAGAAATGAGTTTAACATTTGAACTTAGTGGCTTCTTCTGTCAGTGTTTGTAATAAAAATGAGCAGCCGGACTCGGGTTTAACAGACGGTGTTTATTGTGTTGTCAAAAGTACAGCACGGACGACATTCATCTATCAGCGTAACCATGGAAACCCCCGCATGCCTCGGGGAAGCCTTCGTACAGCGCGGGTCAATAATAATGTACTTACAATACTTCAGCAGAGCCCTTCGCCGACGTCTGCGCCACGGAAACGGTTACCGTCGGCAACGAGTAAACTCACGCCACGGAAACCAAAAATGTGGAAAATGGTGGGTAAACGTAAAATAAATAAATAATAATAATAATGAAAAATTGGGGAAAATTTGAGAAAAAATTTAAGAGCCTATAGTTTAAAATTGAGGTGGAGGGCAACTGAAAATTACATGGCCGTAACCTTAGTAACGCTCAAAATGCAGATTATAGTCTTAAATCATTGCTAATTTCTCTGTAATTCCTGAGGCCAATTCACATGAAACAAAAACTGTCACAAAGTTCAAAGTCATATCTTCCAGCTCATATGAACATATGTCTAATTATTTCCTCACAAAGGCTCCAAAAGTGGAGACAATATTCAAAAACATGTGCTTGATGTTGGCCAGTAGAAAGGACTTTCAGCCATAAAATTCACATGTCAGGTTTGTGAATCCAGTCACATGATGATCAGAGAAAACATTTGGACATTTTTTTGGAAATTTCTTTCAAAAAACTGTTTCTCTCCCATAGAGTTGTATTGGCACCTGCCCTCCGACTGAAATAGAATTCTATAACGTGAACGCCACCTATTAGGAGAAATTAGAAAAATTAGGAAAAACATGAGAATATCATAAATATTGTCATTTTTCTTCTCATTCCTGCAGCTCAAGTTGGTTCTTTGGTTCAGAAGAACTTTGATTTATCGGGGAAACGTCGGCGAAGGGCTCAGAAAGCTCAGAAAGCTCATGAAGCTCATGAAGCTCAGGAAGCTCAGGAAGCTCAGGAAGCTCAGGAAGCTCATGAAGCTCATGAAGCTCATGAAGCTCATGAAGCTCAGGAAGCTCAGGAAGCTCAGGAAGCTCAGGAAGCTCATGAAGCTCATGAAGCTCAGGAAGCTCATGAAGCTCATGAAGCTCATGAAGCTCAGGAAGCTCATGAAGCTCATGAAGCTCAGGAAGCTCATGAAGCTCAGGAAGCTCATGAAGCTCATGACGCTCATGACGCTCATGAAGCTCAGAAAGCTCATGAGGCTCATGAAGCTCATGAAGCTCAGGAAGCTCAGGAAGCTCAGGAAGCTCATGAAGCTCATGAAGCTCATGAAGCTCATGAAGCTCATGAAGCTCATGAAGCTCAGAAAGCTCATGAAGCTTCCCGGTCGTTGCTAAACAGCTCAGACACAAATGCAGCGAAATGAGGCAGAACGGAGCAAAACAAATCAACTCCAGGCACAAAATGGACAAAGCCAAAGTCGTCGAGGTGTAAATTATTGCTTTGGTGGAAACCGTGACATTCGAAATGATAAATGTGTAAACAATCAGTGAAACATTCCAAAGCAGAAATACAAAAGTGTTTTACATTAAACACGGAGTAAATACAGTTCAGTTACAACAAACGCAGGAAATACTTTGTTCAGTACGAGAACGATCTCGGCAAACACGAGTCCCATAAATCGAACTGGATCATCCGCACTCTGAAGCTTCTGGGACTCAGTTATTTAAGGGATTAAGATAAAGTTACACATTTCTTTTGTCAAACCAGGAACAAACAACGTTCAGGAATCTTAAAGCTAAAGAAATGTGTTGTTTATTTGCAAATGAAGAACCTGTCACGGGTCACAGATCAGGTTTGAATTTTGGGCCAAATCCACTGTTTTTTTATAAATGTTCCCCTGGTGAAATAATATAATCATTATTAAAAGAGCCTAATCATATTTAACCTTTTAACCGAGCACATTTCTCCATAAGCTCACAGCCTATAGGCCAGAGTAACGCCTCATTTGAAAGCTAAGACCTACAAAACTCTTCTTTTTTCTGGCTTTGTCGTCACTTTTTTCACATTTTTGCCACATTTTCATCACTTTTTTCGTCACTTTTCAAAGAAGCCTTTAGATTTGAGTAAAGCCAAACTGAAGAAAATGGTGGGGGTTAAGAGGTGATCCAATAAACATTCTGCACTATGTTCCTTTGTATTATTTTATGGTATGGAGTTTGAGGGTAAACAAATAAACAAATAAACATAAGCCCCTCCTGGAGGCTCCAACAGGCCCGGTTAGAACCATGAGGCCGTCCTTCTGTGGACCCACCACCTGCAGGGGGCGCTATAGGGGCTGGTGCAGCTCCAACAGCTGCCCCACGACCCGGCAACGGACAAGTGGAAGAAGATGGATGGGCATAGGCGACCCAGGCGGCTGTGTAGAGCTCCATCTGCTGGGGGGGGCGACAAATTACGCTTTAACTATTGAACCCCATGAGGTCCATTTAGAGCTACAGCCAGGGGCGAGCTGGGACCTCATTTCAGCCCGGGATTATAGCTCTGTAAAAGCTGGTCTCACGAACAAGAGGTCGCACACACAGTCTGAGCCTGATACAAACCCACAACGGCCCATTCTACGCTCTAGCTTTTTAACGCACGACACTATACAGGGGAAATAATAATACAAATAAAAACTGTAGTGGAGATGGGAATGACATCAGGGAAAATAACAGGACCAAAAGAGAATTATAACACACAGAATATAATATGCCTGTCCCTACACAAGTCAAACGTGTGATAAAAATGTCAATTAGACTGACATTGGAATATAAACCAGAAAGAACTACAGTATAAACCTGGGATTAATCTCCAATTACATCTTTAAAAGTCAGATTAACGACGTAGTAATTCTTTTTTAGATATACTTTCGTCCTATCAATTGTTGTTTTTCCTTTAAATTCTGCAAACATCTGTAACAAATGTACCGAGCTGCTGTTATGCATTTAAATGCTCTTCTTGGCAAATGTTGCTCTGTCTGAAGCTGATGATTATATGTATAATATAATAATGTATATGTATCGTTATAAATCTGTATCTGTTGTACCTAAAGTCGATGTAATTTAGACCTTATAATTTATTATGCTGTGTAAATGTATATTGAGTTGAACACGGGGTGGGCACTTATAAGCTTATTGCTTCAGCCTACTCCACTTTGAGCATCCGGAATTGTATACATTTTGAAAGACAAAATGAATGTAAAATTGCGCAAAATAAACTAAACTAAACTAAACAATCAGCACAACTTATGTAGATAAACACATTTATTTGTCCACTTTTCTACCTTTCACTGCCTTTTTCTCTCTTTACTCGCACGGACACTTGTCTCTGCTGGATTGGACTGCACCAACCTGAACTAAAGAGGAGGGGTGTGTCACTTAAACACCACTCTGAGTTAGTTCAATATCAAATGTTATCTCCCCAGCACAAGAATGAAAAGTTCGATGCAAATATTTTTCAGATTTTCATTCATCAGTCGTTATTTTGATAGATTTCCATGACATTACGCTCGTGTTATATATCTGGAACAGCAGCTCATGCTCCTGCTGCAGTTAAAGCCTTTAGGTCTGGAACAGCTGTGAGTCTGTTATTATTTCATTATTTTATTCTGACGGCCCAGAAGCACCGGCACCGAGCGGCCCACCAGGACACGCCTCCGGCTACAACACGGACATAACTCTGAGTCTCTGGTGTTGGAAAGTAAAGATTTAAAGCTTTTAAAGACGATCCAGTTCGGTTTACGGGTTTGTGTAAAAGAGCTTCAGTTTGGCATCGTCACATTTAGAAGCAGCGTTAATATCTAAAACATGAATCATCCAACTTAAACAGTTAAAGCGACACGTGTGAAATGCTGGTGCACGAGGGCAGTGTGGGCAGTGTGAGCAGTGTGGGCAGTGTGGAGTCGCGCGGAGAGCCTGTGGAGACGGGATTAGAAGATGTTTGAACGTTCCGCAGGAGGGAAACGGGTTTTTGCAGAGTCATGAGAAACGTTCTGTTCGTAGCTTTACTCGAACGTAAACAGCGTTTTAGAAAAGAGACAGCCTGAGGTTTAGAGCGTGAGCAGACAGGGCTGAACTCGGCTGCAGCTCCGTTACCTCTAATGAAAGAAACATTAACTAAAGCTCATTGTTATCATTTGTCCAGGTGTTTCCCTGCACAGCGCCATCTGCCTGTGAGTTTACAGCTTTATAAACGGAAAAATAACAAAACTAAACCTGATGAGTTTCTGAAGCTTAATGTTTCCCGACACGGGTTTATGGGTGTGTGGGCGGGGTTTCCGTGTGTGTGGGCGGGGTTTCCGTTTGTGTGGGCGGTGTTTCCATGTGTGTGGGCGGGGTTTCCGGGTGTGTGGGCGGGGTTTACAGGTTGACCAGGCGCAGGTCGGAGGCGGAGAAGTGTGGGCAGAGCGCGGCGTCCGGGTCCTGCAGCTGCCGGACGATGCGACGCTGGAACTTGGCGCGGACACGATTAAACTCCATGATGTCGCTGGGATCCTCCTCCACCCAGAACCGCTGGAACTCCTGCATCAGGTGACCTGCAGAGACAGATGTGACCACAGAGTAAAGGCTTATGCAGACAGTGAGGAGAGAGAAAAGCCTAAAACACTCACTTTGTTCAACACTAGCCCTGACCAGTGTGGGGAACGTTACTTTAAAAGTAACTGGTCTTAACCCCCAGCTCAACCGAGCACATTTTCTCCAGTTCAGTTTTACCCAAATCTAAAAGGTTACAGACTATAGGCCAGAGTAACGCCTCATTTGAAAGCTAAGACCTACAAAACTGATCTAAGCTCTTCCTTGTTTTGTTATCACAGTGTTGTTACTCGTTACAGATCCTCGAGCCCCAGTATCGACGTCTGAAGCTAAACAGCTGGATCTGTCACTGAAACGCTAGAAAACCCTGAACCTTCATGAAACTGAAACACAAGTGGCTTTGGCGTTGGCGTGTCCAGGTGTGTCCAGTGGTTTTGTGCTGTGTGTGTGTGTGTGTGTGTGGTGTGTGTGTGCGTGTGTGCGTATGTGTGCGTGCGTGCGTGTGTGCGTGTGCGCGTGTGTGCGTGTGTGCGTGTGGTGTGCGTGTGTGCGTGTGTGCGTGTGTGTGTACGTGTGTGCGTGTGTGCGTGTGTGCGTGTGTGACTCACAGAAGTCTGCTGGAAGTGCGTGAGTCCGGGCAGCTCCGGGGCCACGTTGTACAGGTGAGTCTTCAAGGCTCCGCTCAGCAGCAGCGAGTACGTCAGCTCCGTCATGTTGATGCCCACGATGGCAAACGAGTATCTGCAACCACAGGAGAGGCTCCAGATCTGCACCCCATTACTTTACATTTACCATATTTAACTCAACATAAGTGATTATAAAGGTTTATTCTCCTCATGGACATTTTAATGACATGAGGCTTTTTCAGGAAAGAATAAAAGGTTAATCCTGAGCTCCAGTGCGAGAACTATTTCTGGAATAAACCAAACAAAAAACGGAGTAATCAACCTTTGTTGTAGCTTCACCCTGAAATGTTCCTTTAACAGGAACGCTGATATTTAAAGATGTCTTATGTGTGAATGCGTTTAACCCCTCTCAGTCGTCCAGGTCTTACCCGATGGCTTTGTCGAGGCTCTTCTGCTCCCACTCGGCCGCGTTCAGCTCACTGCGGAAACAAACAGCTCAGACACGTGACCAGTGTGGGCCCAATGGAGTCTAACAGTGAGTGCAGTGATCAGTGTGGGCCCAATGGAGTCTAACAGTGAGTGCAGTGATCAGTGTGGGCCCAATGGAGTCTAACAGTGAGTGCAGTGATCAGTGTGGGCCCAATGGAGTCTAACAGTGAGTGCAGTGATCAGTGTGGGCCCAATGGAGTCTAACAGTGAGTGCAGTGACCAGTGTGGGAGCTCGGCGTAAAGGCTGGAATGACAGATGGAGGCGGTGAACGGTTCGTACAAAAGCTCAGATTGAAAAGTGAAAATGTTGTGAATCGAAGTGAAACTGAAACATCTGATCATAATTCCTGTTCAGGTCAAACCTTTAGACACAAGCCACACTGAGGTTGTGAATTTGCTGAGGGACATGTGACACAGGAACAATTCACGTTCAGTTCCTTTGGTCACATGTTAAAGTGCATATGACAGATTTTAATGCTCTTAAATATGACTTAATTAGATGGATCACATCAGATGCATAATTATCATTTTTTTCAGTGAAGCAGCAATTTTAATGAAGAAATGTTGGGCAGAAAAGTTATTTTTATTTGAATGTTTAAGCTGCTGACAGGAAGTGACATAAAAGAAGGAAACATTCCATAGCAGTTTGACTCATTCATTTCCCATTGACTTAACACGGTCGGCACGGCAACAGTTTAAAATAGTTTACCTTCTTCGATGTCACTTCCTGTCGGTGTCCAATAAGGAAGTGAAAACATAAACATCACAAAAATGGTCAAACTAAAGAAAACTGGAATAATCTTAGCAAAATCTGAATATAATCGTGTTAACTGTGTTTTAATGTGTCAGATGAACTTTAAATATAAACTAAAACACAATAATCCCACACGTGTCAGAAGCCGCTCTGAACTACAGCAGCTTGTGTGTGGAGTTTGTCAAAGTCCAGTAAATGTTCACATAGAGTTACTGATGTGGAGGATGAGAGTGCAGTACCTGCGCTCAGAGCCCGGCCTCCTGCAGCAGAGCGTGAAGAGCGTGACGAGCGTGACGAGCGTGACGAGCGTGAAGAGCGTGACGAGCGTGAAGAGCGTGAAGAGCGTGACGAGCGTGAAGAGCACACAGAGCATGCACAGCAGCGATGGAGGTGAAGAGGAGACACACATGAGATCCTGCACTGAGAGATGAAGCAGCAGAGACAGAGCTCCACACAGCGAGGGCGGAGTCAGAGGCGGAGTCAGAAGCAGAGTCAGAGGCGGAGTCAGAGGCGGAGTCAGAGGTGGAGTCAGAGGTGGAGTCAGAGGCAGAGTCAGAGGCGGAGTCAGAGGCAGAGTCAGAGGCGGAGTCAGAAGCAGAGTCAGAGGCGGAGTCAGAGGCAGAGGCGGAGTCAGAGGCAGAGTCAGAGGCAGAGTCAGAGGTGGAGTCAGAGGCGGAGTCAGAGGTGGAGTCAGAGGCGGAGTCAGAGGTGGAGTCAGGGGAGTCAGAGGTGGAGTCAGAGGGAGGGTCAGAGAGTCAGAGGCGGAGTCAGAGGTGGAGTCAGAGGCAGGGCTAAAACGACCTGAATCTGAACCGCTGTCTTTAAAAGTGAAGAGACGTTAAAGCCGAGACACTGATTAAAACCTGGGGCGTCGTTTTAACCTCTCACTGAACCGCAGTTTCTCCAGTTCAGTTTTACCCAAAGCTTCTCACAGCCTTTGGGTCAGAGTAAGGCCTCATTTGAAAGCTAAGACCGACTAAACTGAGCTAAACGGATCTGTTCCCTGTTGTCGTCACTTTATTCACGTTCATTTTCGTCCCGTTTTTGCCACTTGTTTTTGTTTCTCTTTTGTCGCATTTTCATCCTCGTTTTCTTCGAGTCTTTTGTCGCTATTTTGACACTTTTTTCCAGATGTTTTTAGATTTGGGTAAAGCTGAACTGGAGAGAATGTGCTCGGTTCAGGCGGGAGTTAAAGGGATATTCAGGATTTCTGACATTGGGCCTCATTTCCTAGTTATCCAGAGTGTTGTTGATGTCTGGAGATATTTTTTCTTAAATTCATGCAGTTCTTATATTTGAAGAGTCTAGTGGCGCTAGGCTAATGCTAGGCTAGTGCATTTCTATGGTATCAGTTAGCCTGCATTAAAACAGTCTGACCCACTCCACAGTGCACCTGAGCTAAATCACTTATAACACCAGACTAACCATATAAATGTCTGTGTTAATAGAATCATGTTTGAAATATAACTGACCTTGTATCACATGAATTACTGCATTTTGAGGGACTATTTCTCGCAGATCACTCCCCCGCTGCGTTAGCTTACAGCCACGAAGCTGATGCTGCTCAAATATAAGTTATTTTAAATGATTCTATTAACACAGACATTTATATGGTTAGTCTGGTGTTATAAGTGATTTACCTCAGGTGCACTGTGGAGTGGGTCACACTGTTTTTAATGCAGGCTAACTGATACCATAGACATGCACTAGCCTAGCATTAGCCTAGCATTAGCTAGCGCCACTAGACTCTTCAAATATAAGAACTGCATGAATTTAAGAAAAAAATATCTCCAGACATCAACAACACTCTGGATAACTAGGAAATGAGGCCCAATGTCAAAAATCCTGAAGTATCCCTTTAAGGAGTTCTATAATCTCCAGACCGAACTCTCCTGAAGCCCCGCCCTGAAGCCCCGCCCTGAAGCCCCGCCCTGAAGCCCCGCCCTGAAGCCCCGCCCTGAAGCACCTACTTGTGTTTGGGCTGCAGGGAGTCGCTGAGCATCTGCAGAGCCGTGGCTTTGTCGTGCTCCGCAAAATACCTGCGGATCAGAGGAAAGGATGAAACCGTACACACAGGAATGGTTTATTTAACTGTAAACTAAGCTTTTTCTAACCTAACCCAGCTTTATACTTGTCAGTAACTTTATCCCGGCCCTGTCTGCTGTGTTCTTAGATGATGCTGTTGGTCTCTGAACAGACCTCTGAGACCATCACAGAGCAGCTGGATTTGAACTGACATTAGACACACAGACTGTAGACTCTGTGATGTCATTAGGTCATGTGATCATTCACAAATCATCAGGAAACTTCTCAAGGACTTATGCACATCCCACTTTTCACTTTTTTATTCATAAAACAAATTCTAAATCATGTAAAAATGTCATTTTTACTTCACGATTGTGTGTCTCAAAGTGTCGGCCATTTTAAAAGCGCAGGCTGAACCATGTAGCTTTGAGTTTCCTTTGTGTATGATTTTAGTTTCTATTTTGTCTTTATTCATTTGATTTGAACTTATCATTTTAGACTAAACTCCAACTTTTATGGAAAATGTTCAAACTCACCAGCTGAACTTATTGTTTGAACTTTCCCATCAGGCCAATGGTACTAACCGGTCCTTTCCCCATTAGGAGAGATATAAAAGTGTTTTTAGTCACAGGGAGAGAAGCCATTTTGTTCAGGCATGTGTCACTGAGAAGTTCCTTTTGTGGGAGAATAAATATTTCCTGGTAAGAGTTAAATGTTTGTCGAGCTGCTCATTTCGATCACTCGCTTCACCAGAAATTCAATTAAATATATTTATGTTCATGGTCCATAAATGTTCAAGAGTACACTGTACTTATGCAGCACACTGTACTTTTATTTGATACCAGCGCTTCAACGACACCGATACTAAAATATGTCCAGAACCAGGAAACAGATCAATAATGTGGAAAGTCAGGTTCATCTCCAGTGTCAGGGGAAAAATGGGAGAAAAGAATCAAACATTTAGCAATAAAATGAATAAAAAAATAAGTTAAAAAAAATGGGCAATATAATGTATTTGAGCTGAAACAACCAAGTCACTTCCTTTAACAGAATCATGACTTGGATCTAAAGATGTTTAGCTGTTTTTTTCCTGCTTTCGATACTTTTACTTTTCAAATACCAGACTGGTGTCGTTTAAAGGAACTCGGCCTGAGCTCAGATTTGACATTTAAATCTGCTTTGGTTCATTTCCTTCAGTAAAAACTGTTCATGAGCGTCTTTGGTGAAAACTGTCCTGTTTCTTAGACGCCGGTCGGTCTTCGCTCGTACGACGGTTCTGTTTTAAATCTTTGAGGCGAGAGATCGTTGGTCACAGACGGACAAACTGTTTAAACAGAACCCAGAGCAGGTCAGTCTGAGGTCAGACACTCACAGCAGGTTGTGGAGGCCCAGCAGCCCCATCCCCCTGAAGTCCGTCTTAGGGTCACTGCCCTGGAACCCGATCTCACACCACTGTTTGGAGATTCTCCCGGAGAGCGGAGTGTCGGGACGGAGCTCCTTCCACAGCTGAGAACCACAAAGAACCACAAAGAACCATAAAGAACCACAAAGAACCATAAAGAACCACAAAGAACCACAAACATAAAGAACCATAAAGAAACATAACTAACCGTAAAGAACTAGGGCCGGGCGATAAATCGAATTAATTCAATTAATTCATGCTTTAAAAACAGACAATGTGGAAAATGGAACCGGACTTTCCTTCGGTCTGCTCCTGTGCCTTTCTCTCTCTCTGCTCTGAGCGGAGAAACCTTTTAACTCCGCCCCTTTCCCCTTAAAGATGGGGTATTATGCTTTTTTCAATCACATAGCACCAGTCTATAGCAACTACAATGATGACGTAACCTTCTGTTGGTCTGTATATGCAGTGAATTAAAATAACTGCCTTGAATAAAATTGCTCTCTCAAAATGGCTGTACTGAACGTCTTGAAATAGGCCTCTGTCTCTTTAAGAAGCTTTCCGACACGCCCCTTCAGCACACTGCTGTGGCATCTAAACAACACTACTGTGCGGGGAGGGGGCTCTGCTGAGCTGAGGAGCAGTGGTTGGTGGCTTGGCTGGTGACGAAAGGTCCAGAGGCGTCTCCAGGAGGTGGGGGCGTTCCTAGGAGGACTGAGGCATAGCTACACCTAAAATGGCTGCCGTCTAAGTTTTTACTGATTACTCAAAAATATGTGAATGAGCCAAGGCAACACTCCAGGCATGTGTTTAATGAGGGAATGACATAATAACATGATATAAAGCTTGAAAAAGTCCATTTTACATAATACCCCCCTTTAAGTCTCCATGGAGACGGTTTCAATCACAGCTGAGACATGAGGATAAAACTAAAACATGACTGTCACCAGACATCGTTAACACATACGTGAGAGTATGGCTGCCGCAGCACGGTCGCAGCAGCAGCAGTCTCGCTCGGTACTTTACCAATGTTTTTATGGGCGATCTGATTTTAATCTGCCGAGAGATGTAATAATCTCTGTCCTGCTAACACTCTGCGTTCTCTCCTGCCTGTACCGCTACCTGTTACTACCCAAGGATAATGGAAGAGCTTACACACCAGCAGCTCGCAGCCAAATCCTTCTGTATTCTAAATTCCTGGATTATGGACATCCACGAGTGCACAAAGTGCATAAGAAAGAAAACGGGCCATGGAAAGTACGGACTTCGCTTTTGTACTATGTGGTATTGATTTTACTGGCAGGGGACGTTGAACTAAATCCCGGCCCACAGGGACTAGGGGCTGAGACCAACGAGCTAGCACCGATGCCAGTGCTAACATCAGGATGGCTCGGGCTAGCGCAGAAACGGTTGCAACCAGCGGTGCATGAGTTGGCTTTGGAGCTATGTCATCCGACTGCGGGCTTTGAGCTCGTCTTGAAGCCATGTCCTGCGGCTGGCGGTGGGTTAGCATTTGAGCTTCCACCGTCAGCGGTGGACTGCATGCTAGCATCTGAGCCACAAGCTACGGGCAGCGGGCTATTGGCGGCTGGAGGCGGGTTGGCACTGGAGCTTCCGCCGCCGGCTGCGGAGCTGACATCGGAGCCGGCATCGGAGTCACGGACGTCTACTGTAGGCAACGAGTTGGCGTCGGGACTACGACTGCCGGTGGCTGAAGGTGGGGTACCATGGGAGTTTCCACCACTGACGGCGGGCGGCGTGTTAACATCAGAGCCGGCGGCGGAGCCAGCAGCGGAGCCAACATCGGAGCCAACGGCGGAGCTAGTAGCGGGGCCAACATCGGAGCCAGCGGCGGAGCTAGTAGCGGGGCCAACATCGGAGCCAGCGGCGGAGCTAGTAGCGGGGCCAACATCGGAGCCAGCGGCGGAGCTTGCAACGGAGCCGGTAACGGAGCTAACATCGCCAGCAACGGACCATGGGATAGTCTCAGAACCACGATCACAAAAAATAATAATCAACCAAAACCTACGAACTCTAAGGTAACATACAGACAGCAGCAGACAAAACTTTTACAAACTGTGAACCATGCTAAAGTTATCTGGGACCCTGATGTTAAACCAAAGGGATTTTTGGTGGTCACCTTAATATCAGGAGTCTCCCATCTAAAACGGATCAACTTCAGAAATTATTGTATGACTCTAACTTGGATTATTTGGGGCTCTCAGAAACATGGTTAAAAAACATTCCCCAGCAGGCACCTATACCATGCAGAACTACAACATATTTAGGAAAGATCGACCACATAAAAAAGGAGGTGGGGTGATGTTGTATGTTAAAAAGACTATCGAATGTAAACAGATAAATCTTCCCCAAAATGATCTGGAGTGTGTGGGAGTCACAATCTGTTTATCCCCCGAAATGTCTTTTAACTTGGTAGTCGTGTATAGGCCACCTAATGAGAAGGATGTATTTTTTGACATGTTTAAAGACGTATTAAAAGCATGTAGCAACAAGGAAACCATCGTAATGGGTGATTTTAACCTAAATTGGGTAGATAAAACGCGGTCCAATAAGCTAAGACACCTTGCTAAACAGTTTAATTTCACTCAAATGATTAAGAATCCAACCAGAATGACTAGCTCCTCAAAAACCTTGTTGGATTTGATTTTCACTAACAGGGCGGAAAGGGTTAATAAAACGTATAATTTAATAACTGGTTTATCGGACCATAATCTCACTCTGGTTTCGAGGAAACTCTCTAAATATCGTTATAGAAACCAAAGTAAAGAGGGGTCCTATGTATCAGTTATTCCAAAGCGTGATATGGAGCTTTTAGATGCTGAAATTGAAACTACTATGCAAAATAATTTAGTTTTTGGCCAGGATGTCGAGCAGGCTTGTAGCACTCTTAAAAATGCAATCTCTCAAATTCTTCTAAAATTTACAAAAACAGAGCCACGAAGATTTAAAAGTAAAAAAAAATTACCGTGGTTCAGTGAGCGGCTATGGGTCCTAATGAAGGATAGAGATGCTTCCCTAAAAAAGTATCTCAAGTCAAATTTGAGAACTGACCGATTGATCTTTAAAAGCCTCAGAAACAAAGTAACTGGACAGCTTAGAAGAGCAAAAGCGGACTTCTTTTTGGACATTATTAAACAAGCCAAGGGTAATAGTAAAATTATATGGAAGTGCATAGACAGTCTCTCTGGGAAAGAGCGGACTGGAAATGGACCTATTGAACTTAACATTAACTCTTGTAATACTGGAACACTTACACCTGTAACACAAGTCACCACAAAGGACAGCTCAACTATCGCAAACATGTTCAACGACTATTTTATCTCTTCAATCTTGGAATTGCGTAAATCCTCAAGTACGGAGTTGCATTTAACATCATCTGCAGCCTCTATTAGGGCTGTGGCGAAGCGGCCCACAGATGGACTACAATCCATTTCTGTGGAAGCTCTAGACTTTGAATCTGTGAGCGAAGGCGAGGTTAATAAAATAATTTCCTCACTTTCAAATTCGAGAGCCAAAGATTGTTGGGGATTTGATTCACTCCTTCTAAAAAAACAAAAAGAGGTTTTCACTGGTCCAATCACGTACATAATGAACCAATCACTAAGAGAATGTGTGTTCCCCTCCTCTTGTAAATTTGCAGTTGTTACGCCCATTTTTAAGGCAGGTAACAAAAAGGAATTGATAAACTATAGGCCAATTAGTATACTTCCTACTGTCTCAAAAGTTATCGAAAAAATTGTTGCAGAACAGCTGGTGGAACACCTTGACAATAGAAATATGTTACACCCCATGCAATTTGGCTTCCGATCAAAACATTCCACCGATACAGCCTGTTGTTATTTTCTTGAGGTGATTAAGTCCAATCTAGACAAAGGAGGGGTGGTTGGGGCCATTTTTCTGGATCTGCGTAAGGCTTTCGACACAGTTAACCACTCAGTGCTGCTAACAAAACTGTTGAATTTTAATCTTTCAGCAAACACTATTAGTTGGTTTCAATCTTACCTTGCAGATCGTTTTCAGTGCGTAAAAATAAATGATAAGATCTCACCTTTTAGCCCCTGCACTACTGGTGTACCACAGGGGTCTATCTTGGGGCCATTGCTTTTTACTTTGTACATCAATGACCTACCTTCCATCTGTGATGATGTGGAGGTCTTGATGTACGCTGATGACACGGTTCTATTTACTCACAGCTCTGATGCAAATCTTGTCGCAGATAAATTATCTATAGCTATGAATAAAGTAATACAGTGGTTGAACAAGTCGAGCCTTACGCTGAATTCAGAAAAAACTGTCACTATGTATTTTTCCAACAAAAGAAAGAGTGTTCTTCCAAATATCTGTGTGGATGGTTTGATGATCAAAAATGTCCAAGAAATCAAGTACCTAGGTGTAATACTGAATCCTACCCTTAATTTTAAAAACCATGTTAAAAAGGTTTGCCGCGTTCTGAAATTTAACATCGTCAACTTCCAGCACATCAGGAGCTCTTTGTCATTGGAAGCAGCTAAATCATATCTTAATGCAATGATTATATCTCATATCATGTATTGTGTGTCTTCATGGTCTCAAGCTAAAACAACGGTTTTAAACCCCCTTAGATCGTTGTATAACCAGGCTTTGAAAGTCCTGGATAAAAAGCCTCGCCGGTACCATCACTGCAATATACTTGAAAAATACAGCATACTAAGCTTTGACAATCTGATTAGGTATTCCGATGTACGTTTGGTTCATAAGATTCTTAATGATACTGCCCCACCCCCCTAAAAACATATGTACAGCTTCGCTCACAGCTAACCAACAGAGCATTAAGATCTGTGTCCAGGGGAGACTGCAATGTTCCTAAGAGAAAGTCTGCCTTCTCTCAATCAGCCTTTTCCTACAAAGCCACTAAAGAATGGAATGGGCTCCCAGACAATCTAAAGAACAATGCAGATTTCCACAGTTTTTCACGGGCAGTTAAAGACTGGCTTTTAGATCAACAGTCCTGCTCGCACTAAAAGTACCAGATGGGTACTTGGCCATCAGGTGTTACCCTCGCGGGTATCGTCTGATGGCCACCACACTATTAGTGTTAAAAACTATTGTATCTATGTGCTAATTATGTATAGCTACAAAATAATTATGAAAACTGTTGCACTTTGTCATTCTGCACTTTATGAATACAACTGGCACTTTTTATCGGCACTTTTTATCTGCACTTTTCATCTGCACTTTTACTGTATATTGCACAAATGTATATTGTCTATGTTTTGTATTTTAATTAACTCTGTTATGTATTTTAATTGTATTTTTGATTGTATAAGGACTACAGATGGAAATTAGCATTGTGCTAAATCTGGGGCAGCCATCTTTTTAATGTACCTGTCCGTTGTCCTTTAAATAAATAAATAACTAAAATAACTTATTAAGAAGTTTTACTTTTGAGAGCAGACAAGGAATATTTAAGAAATAACCATTTTTAAATAAAGGGTTATTTTATCTTAATGGGTCTAACTGTGGCTTTATTATGAAATATTAATGAGCAGAACTCTGAGCAGTGTCTTCATATGAAAGATCAGGAAACCTTTTTAAGTTTATTTCCAATAAAATCGATTAAATCGTAATCGTCCAAAAATTATCGAGATTTTATTTTTTGGCCATATCGCCCAGCCCTACAAGGAACCATAAAGAGCCATAAAGAGCCATAAAGAAACATAAAGAGCCATAAAGAGCCATAAAGAGCGAGGGCTGAGGGACCATCACGTACCTTCAGCAGCATCTCCTCGTGCTCCTGGTTCTCACAGTCGTAGGCTTCTCTGCGCAGCTTCTCCACCTGCATCAGCAGAGCCCTGTAGCCCACGATCTGCAGCAGACTGGCCCCCAGAGACACGCCCAGCCTGGGGGACAGGGAGGGACATGTTAGGACCAGAGGGACAAGACCACGAGACCATGAGACCAGGAGACCAGAGCATCTCCACACAGACACAAACATGAGCTCATCCAGGAAGTAGAACCTGCTCTAATGTTGTGATGAGTCTCACAGACGTTTGAGCTAAACTGAGAGGAAGGAAAGAGGAGGAAGGCGTTTGTTCTCACTGAGGGTTGGTGTCGGGGTTGATCTTCTTCAGGGCCATGATGTCGTCGATGGTTTTCTCCACTCGGTCTGAGTCCACGCTGAGGGCGGAGCGAAGGAGCTGCGCAGACGGAGACTTTAGGTCAGAGACAAACTAGAGCTGAGCGATAAAACATCTGCACATTTATGATCTGCAGTTCATCTTTAATACAAGACATGTGGAGAAACGAAGAACAAATGAGAAAACTTTAAATAAACGACACACAGTGGAATAAACTGAGGAAATCAATTTAAAAAGAGGGAAAAAGTTTGTTTTCTGCCGTTTTGTTGTTTCTCTTTGAGCAACAAAGCAAATCAGTCAATATCGTTCAGCCCTAATGAACACACACACAGGGCATAGGCGACCCAGGCGGCCGCTGAGGGAGCCATGAGCCCTGAGGTTCCTTCAGACGTTCAGGCTCCTCCTCCAGTCCAAACCTCTGTGACTCGTTTCATGAAGCACTGATTTAAATCAATAGAAAATAATAAAACTAAATAAAACAAGTCTTTTCCAAAGTGTCCAAAGGGACTGGGTTAGAGAAACAGCAAATGGGTTTATCAGCTGAAGGTCAGATCTTTGTGTGAGGCCTTACTCAGCCCTGTAGACCTTTGTTCCTCACCTCGTTCTTGGAGAACTTCAGGGATGATTCTGCAGAAACAGAAGCAGGACAGAGATGAATGAAGTTCAAACAGAGTCTGAGATGTTTGGAGTCGTACCGATCTTGAGCGAGCGTCGAGCTCCGTGTTTGTTGTTGTAGCAGATGCGCTGCAGCTCACAGCGTCCCGTCACTTTCCTCAGGATGAACTTCAGGCCTCGCCAAAGCAGCGAGCAGTAAACGAAGACCAGGAACTGGCTCAGCGCTCTGAAGACAGAGAGACTACAGGTCAGAGGAGGAACTACACCTGTAAATAACTGCTCCTCTGGTCAAACTCTTTGGACTTCAGTGTCTTCAGTGTTACACAGGCCTGGGCGATATGGACCAAAGGTCATATCCCGATATATTTAGGTTGAATATCGATATACGATATATATCCCCATATTTCTTCCGCAAAGTGAGAGCTGTGAAATGAAATGTTAAGTCAAAGTCAAATACGAGTAGTTTTATTGAAAACTCTCTATGAAATGTAAACATAAACACTGTATAACAAAGCTCTGTAAGGCGCACATTTAAATAAAAAACAAACATCTTAAATAAAAATAGCCTAGAAATAAAACAGGTCAGTCTTTTTCCTGAGGGCAGCATCTAAATATTAAGAGATGAAATAATAAAGTGCTCAGTTTAAGAACGAGATACACTTTTTTTTTTTTAAATCAGCTTGAGATGACCTGTTTCTTTTTGTTAACTTAATAACGTATCTGAATTTGAAATATCCCGATATACACGATATGGTCTAATTCAATATCTCATTTAAAAATATATCGATATATCTTAAATATCGATATATCGCCCAGCTCTAGTGTTACGTATATTTGTCTTTAAATGGAGCTTTAAGTCAAAGTAACAAGTCCCGTCCTCAATACGGCACTGTTTCAACCAGAACAATAATGTTCTTCCATAAAGAAGCTTTATGTTAAAGTATTATTCATTTGAGCTGAAACTAAAGTCTCTTCTTTAATCCGGTCTCTGGAACAACGGCACCAAAACCCGGCTCTAAAGAGAGGAGGCTTTTTTATTTCTGCTTTCGATACTTTTATAGTTTCGATCCCAAACTGGTGTCGTTTAACGGAGCTCAGCCCGACTGAAAACTACTGTCGTTTATTCCAAGCCTTTGTCACTAAAATAAAACCACACTTAAACCTGACTCTGTTATGAAGGTTAATGTAGAAAATGACCGAAAAACTGCAACACATTTGTTCCTCATATTTATGTCTCTACAGTTAAACAGTTGCAGCGTCTCGTCTTAAATGCACCGGGAAATAATAATGACTTTAAAGCTGATGGTTTTTCCAAAGGATCAGACGGACGATAATAAACATATAATATATAAATGTATATTCACTGTCACACTGTTCATTTTTACACTTGATTCACATGATGCAGCCTTTATGCTCCACATGTGTCTGTGCTTTATTTAACTGCAGGTCAAAGTAGGTTCTTTTTATTAGCGACCAAAGTCATTTTGCAGCAGCAGAGTCAGAGTCAGAGTCAGAGGCTCACCTGAGGAAATGCTTCATGTTGGCGTCTCTCTGCTCTGTCCCTGCGGCCCTGGAGCTTCTTCTTCACCTGCGGGTCTGAGCAGAGGACACACACACGCGCACACACACACACACACACACACACACTGTGAGACGGTGTGCGCGCGGCCTGGAGCTGTCCGCGGTGCTAACCCAAAAACAACGCACCGACTCTCCCGCTTTAGCTGCTCTTCTCCCCGGAGCCTGAACCGGAGCCTGGACCGGGTCTGACTCCGCACACCGAGCCTCTCGTGCTGCCTCTGCGGCAGCGTTAATCCTGAGCCGCGCGGCTGGAGCGGGATTAGCTCCGACGCGGCGGAAACGCGTATTTAGCTGAAGCGTCTCGCGGAGGAACGAGGTTTAAAAAGGTAAAAGACGGAACAATGACGAGGAGAAGGACACGGGAGGGTTTGGACTCACCTGAGAGGAGCGAGAGGAGCAGAGGCCGCAGACAGGAGGAGGAGGAGGAGGAGAGGCGGTCACTGCTCCTCCATCTGCACTGACGGAGCCGGACACAGGGGGCGACAGAGAGCACGGCTCGCTTTAATGCCTGTTTATAATGTCCCACATTTCTGACGTCACACGTGGACACTTGATCAATAAACTGGACACATGTCAACAAAACCTGCAGAACCTTTGTCAGACATAAATGTATTTGACTGTTTTCTTTTTCATGACTTAACCTCTTAACTCCCGCCTGAACCGAGCACATTTTCTCCAGTTCAGCTTTACCCAAATCTAAAAGCTTCTTGAAAAATGTGTAGAAACTGAAAACAAGGATGAAAACACAACAAAAGATGGAAACGTGACTAAAGGCAGTGGATAAAAAGGTCAACAAAGTTTTCTACGTCTTACCTTTTGAATGAGGCGTTACTCTGGTCTATACAGGCTGTGACCTTTTAGATTTGGGTAAAGCTGAACTAAAGGTTAAACCAAAGGAACACAGTCATAAATGTGGTGTAATTAAAAACAACAGACACATCGTTTTACAAATATAAAAAGGTTTAATCAGTAAAACATGTTTATTGGACCGACTGAGACTTAATGATCATGAACGATCTCGATCATGAACGATCTCGATCATGAACGATCTCGATCATCGACAGTTTAACATTAACGTTTCCTCAGACAAAAACAGAAACAAAACTACCTTAAAATGATGAAATACTTTTCAGTTTCATCCATGGCAGTTTAGTGGAGGGTATGCACATGCTTTTCCTTCACTCCTGGAACGTCATCTGCAAACCCTCCACAGTCTTCTTTATCGTAACATCATCTATAATAAATATATCAAAGCAGAGGTCCCAAACACAAACATGAAGCAGGAGGTACACGGACAAGCCCCAGTCCAGTGGGTAAACTGTATTTCTTCAGAAGCCGCGGGGTCAATTATATGCACTGAAAAAACAAAGACCCTTTAATTTGTCCGTCACATAATATTAATAATATTAAATGTATCAGGCAATTAAACAGATTATAAATTAATCTGTAGTAAATGTTACTTAGGCCGATGTGATTGTTCCGGTCAGTCACAGGTGAATTAGAATATTTGTTACTCCATTTAAACTGTGACACTAATACATGAGACAGACTCATGCAAAGCCTTTGTTTGTTATAACTTTATTATGGCTCAGTTTGTAAAAACCCAGATTAACAGAAGACTTTTTTGTTTTAGGGCTGTCAACGACCAAACCAGACTAACCAGACTAACCATATAAATGTCTGTGTTAATAGAATCATGTTTGAAATATAACTGACCTTGTATCACATGAATTACTGCATTTTGAGGGACTATTTTCTCGCAGATCACTCCGCCGCTGCGTTAGCTTACAGCCACAAAGCTGATGCTGCTCAAATATAAGTTATTTTAAATGATTCTATTAACACAGACATTTATATGGTTAGTCTGGTGTTATAAGTGATTTACCTCAGGTGCACTGTGGAGTGGGTCACACTGTTTTTAATGCAGGCTAACTGATACCATAGACATGCACTAGCCTAGCATTAGCCTAGCGCCACTAGACTCTTCAAATATAAGAACTGCATGAATTTAAGAAAAAAATATCTCCAGACATCAACAACACTCTGGATAACTAGGAAATGAGGCCCAATGTCAAAAATCCTGAAGTATCCCTTTAAGAAAAGGAAGGAGCCCGGTGAAGAAGAAGCAGAATCTCCACAGCCGTTACAGCAAAACAAATTGTGTTTGGATCAAATGAAACTGTTTGTCAGAGTTTAGGCTCAGCAGCAGCTTTAAAAAGAAACAAACTTCATCACTGCAGCGACAGCAGAGCCTCCACCAAGAGAAACATCTCATTCTGTGAGTCTGATCCTCCTCAGTCCCACCTCAGCCTTTATGAACTCTAGAATGTCACGAAACTATAAGGCCCTTGGAGAACTTTATATGTGAGAAAGGTTCCCTCCTGCTGTAGAGCCGTAAACACACCGAGCGCTGCTTTGGGTTTCTGATGAAGAGGAGCTGAATATTAAAACGTACAGTACTCAGTAACATATATTTGGCCTCTGATAATAAAATACTGATATAATAAAGTCTGTGACCATGTTTGTGTAACATCATCCCTAAAGTCCCGTCAGAGCACAGGGTCGTATTGCAGCAGCCGGTGCGTGGACCCGCCCTCCTCCTCCTGTGGTCCCTGGCCCGCTCGGGCCCCGGGACCTCCTGGACCTCCGGGGCCTCCTCGTCGTCAGGGCCGCCCTCTGGCAGAGCGCTGTAGGTGGGGACGGCGTTGAACATGACGAAGCCCACGATGATGACGACGAAGGAGACGACGTACAGAGCGGAAAACTACAGGAAGTAAACACAGGAAGTAAACACAGGAGGTAAACACAGGAGGTAAACACAGGAAGTAAACACAGGAGGTAAAACACAGGAGGTAAACACAGGAGTAAACACAGGAGGTAAACACAGGAGGTAAACACAGGAAGTAAACACAGGAGGTAAACACAGGAGGTAAACACAGGAGGTAAACACAGGAGGTAAACACAGGAAGTAAACACAGGAAGTAAACACAGGAGGTAAACACAGGAGGTAAACACAGGAAGTAAACACAGGAGGTAAACACAGGAAGTAAACACAGGAGGTAAACACAGGAGGTAAACACAGGAGGTAAACACAGGAGGTAAACACAGGAGGTAAACACAGGAGGTAAACACAGGAGGTAAACACAGGAGGTAAACACAGGAGGTAAACACAGGAGGTAAACACAGGAAGTAAACACAGGAGGTAAACACAGGAAGTAAACACAGGAGGTAAACACAGGAGGTAAACACAGGAGGTAAACACAGGAGGTAAACACAGGAGGTAAACACAGGAGGTAAACACAGGAGGTAAAACACAGGAGGTAAACACAGGAGGTAAACACAGGAGGTAAACACAGGAGGTAAACACAGGAGGTAAACACAGGAAGTAAACACAGGAGGTAAAACACAGGAGGTAAACACAGGAGGTAAACACAGGAGGTAAACACAGGAGTAAACACAGGAGTAAACACAGGAAGTAAACACAGGAGGTAAACACAGGAAGTAAACACAGGAGGTAAACACAGGAAGTAAACACAGGAGGTAAACACAGGAAGTAAAACACAGGAGGTAAACACAGGAGTAAACACAGGAAGGTAAACACAGGAAGTAAACACAGGAGGTAAACACAGGAAGTAAACACAGGAGGTAAACACAGGAAGTAAACACAGAAGGTAAACACAGGAAGTAACACAGGAAGTAAACACAGGAAGTAAACACAGGAGGTAAACAGAGGAAGTAAACACAGGAGGTAAACACAGGAGGTAAACACAGGAGGTAAACACAGGAAGTAAACACAGGAGGTAAACAGAGGAAGTGTGTGTGTGTGTGTATGTGTTTGTGTAGAGCCTCACGTTGTAGTGGAACAGGAAGACTCCACAGAAGAGGCTGAACAGGTCGGCCGTGAGCAGAGACAGGTTGACGGCGGTGGCGCTCGTCATTTTCACCACGACGGGCATGAAGCTGTAGAGGGCGAACATGCAGAGGGCGTACAGGGCGAAGAGCAGGACTGTGGGGACAGAGGAGGGTTAGCTAATGCTAAAGATAAAGCTAAAGCTAAAGATAAAGCTAAAGCTATCGTTAAACAGGTCGAAGAGCAGGACTGTGGGGACAGAGGAGGGTTAGCTAACGCTAAAGCTAAAGTTATAAATAAACAGGGCAAAGAGCAGGACTGTGGGGACAGAGGAGGGTTAGCTACGCTAAAGCTAAAGCTAAAGTTATAAACAAACAGGGCAAAGAGCAGGACTGTGGGGACAGAGGAGGGTTAGCTAAAGCTAAAGATAAAGCTAAAGCTATAGATAAAGATAAAGTTAAAGCTAAAAGCTATAGATAAAGTTAAAGCTAAAACTAGAAGCTAAAGATAAAGCTAAAGGCGAAACATAAAGCTAAAGATAAAGCTAAAGCTAAATGTGCTGCGTCACTCACAGATGATAAAGCTAAAGCTAAGGCTAAATCTAAAAGCTAAAGGCTAAAGATAAAAGCTAAGATAAAGCTAAACATAAAGCTAAAGCTAAACATAAAGCTAAAGCTAATCATAAAGCTAAAGCTAAATGTGCTGAGTCACTCACTGATGATAAGCTAAAGCTAAATGTGCTGCGTCACTCACAGATGATAAAGCTAAAGCTAAGGCTAAATCTAAAAGCTAAAGGCTAAAGATAAAAGCTAAAGATAAAGCTAAAGATAAAGCTAAAGCTAAACATAAAGCTAAAGCTAATCATAAAGCTAAAGCTAAATGTGCTGCGTCACTCACAGATGATAAAGCTAAAGCTAAGGCTAAATCTAAAAGCTAAAGGCTAAAGATAAAAGCTAAAGATAAAGCTAAACATAAAGCTAAAGCTAAACATAAAGCTAAAGCTAATCATAAAGCTAAAGCTAAATGTGCTGAGTCACTCACTGATGATAAAGTTAAAGCTATATGTGCTGCATCACTCACTGATGATAAAGCTAAAGCTAAAGCTATATGTGCTGCGTCACTCACTGATGATAAAGCTAAAGCTAAAGCTATATGTGCTGCGTCACTCACTGATGATAAAGCTAAAGCTAAAGCTATACGTGCTGCGTCACTCACTGATGTGCAGGTCCCACTGGACCGACGCCACCGCCTGAGTTTCCAGCACCGCTCTGGGACACGAGACAGAAGGTTAAAGCGGGAAAACTCAGCGGGTAAATGTCCGGCTTCTTTATGACTTAAACAGAAACATAAAGTGACTCTGAGAAACCGTTCACACGCTCAGAGGACGAGGCATTCTGTCACCGAAATACAAACATTATTAACAATATTCATTTATTCATTTCTGTGTGTGTCTCTTTCTCTGAATTTCCTTTCCCCAAACGTCTCATTTGAAAGCTAAGACCTACAAAACTGATCTAAACGCATCTCTTTCCTCAGTGCATATGTGTCACTTTTTTGTTGGTTAAGAAGTTAAAGCAAAGGTTTTATAGGAGTGAAGTAAAGAACGGAGCTCACAGCTGGATTCCACTGAAGACGGTCCCGAAGAGGCCCATCATCCCGAGGAACTGCTCTCTGCTCAGCCTCTTCACCGTGTCCTCCTGACACACGTTAGACACGGCGTAAAGGGCAGCGCTGAGGAGAACCAGAGCATCTCCCAGGAGCACGGACTGAGCTGCAGAACATCAGAACATCAGAACACACGTTAGAGACAGAGCAGAACATCTCCCAGGAGCACGGACTGAGCTGCAGAACATCAGAACACACGTTAGAGAACATCAGAACACACGTTAGAGACAGAGCAGAACATCTCCCAGGAGCACGGACTGAGCTGCAGAACATCAGAACATCAGAACACACGTTAGAGACAGAGCAGAACATCTCCCAGGAGCACGGACTGAGCTGCAGAACATCAGAACACACGTTAGAGAACATCAGAATACACGTTAGAGACAGAACAGACTGAGCTGCAGGAGGAACATCAGAACACACGTTAGAGACGGAGCAGAACATCTCCCAGGAGCACAGACTGAGCTGCAGAACATCAGAACATCAGGGAGTCATTAATAAGGGACAGATCACAGAGTCACAGGTCAGGTTTTCCATACTGAGATATGTTCTTACCTGAGCTTAGACGAGTTGATGCGTAATAACACCTTCGACTTTACTGTGTGGACGTCGAAGTGCTCCTAAGGTGTTGTTATGCCTCACAATATAGTTCCTCTTTTTATCCTCTTAAAAACATGGACATATTTCATTTTATGTAACTAGACTTGGATCGTGTAACTACACACGTATCTGAATTTAAATGGGCAACACGTGGAGGAGCTTGGTCGATTCTAACTTCACCCCCGTTTGGCCCCATAGAGGAGAGGCTAAATGCTAACAACATCTTTGGTCTTTGTGCGTGACTGAGCGCACGCGTAAAGACCAGACAGATACGCATCAGCTCGTCTAAGTGTTAACAGGGAGTGAGTGTTATATTGTAGTTGTTCTTACTGGATCCTTGGTCTCGTCCCGCCAGGATGTCGGCGCCCACCATGGCGCCCACGCCCAGAAGACACACCCCCACAGCGACGAAGTGCACCACCCTGTACCGGGTCTTCAGGAGGAACCAGGAGAGGAGCATCAGCACCGGGATCACAAAGCAGTCCAGCAGCTGCAGCAAAGAAAACACGGCTGTTAGAGACACGGACCTAACAGACCCTGACACATTCATCTTCTGCTGAAAGTCCTTTGTCTCCACTTTAGGACGCCTTTATGAGACAGTCATGTGACCTAAGTTCCTACGTTCCTGCTGAGAGAGAAGACGCTGGACTCTGGGACAGTATTCCTGTGGAAAGGTCCAGTACCTGGATACTGGTGAGCGTGGTGAACTGATAGGCCTTGACCACGGTGTAGTTTGCCTCTACGTCCGACAGCCCCATCACCAGATACTTCCACCAGTTCGCTCTCAGCACCTGCCACAGGTTTTTCTCGCCTGAAACGGAAGATTAGCTTTAAACAATGAAACGATGTAAATGTGCAGATCTTCCACACATTAGTGACCTGTTTTCTGTTTCTGTAGGACTATTTTAGTATCAGAATCGTTAAAGTACCGGAATTGAAATAAATGCAACAGTTCCCAGGCCTATACCTTTGCTCAGGGCGGGGTTTACCTTTGCTAAGGGCGGGGTTTATCTTTGCTCAGGGCGGGGTTTATCTTTGCTAAGGGCGGGGTTTATCTTTGCTCAGGGCGGGGTTTATCTTTGCTCAGGGCGGGGTTTACCTTTGCTCAGGGCGGGGTTTATCTTTGCTCAGGGCGGGGTTTTAGTTTTATTAGTTTATTTGAGCAGCAAACACTCTGCTCTAAAGGAGTGGGCCGAAGCAAGAGCTTATAAGCCCCGCCCCCAAAATCAATACAATTAAAATCATCATTTCACAAGAACATAGTGGAACAACAAAGGAACAAAACAGCAACAAGGAAACAACAGCAAAACAAACAAACCCTACACACCCGCAGCATCCGCCCATACCCAAAACAGAGCAATACTGATTACGTAACAACTAATTACAAAACAACTATGATAATGCTACACACTTACAAACTATTTACAAAGAACTATAACTTACAAAACACTGTTTGAAGTGTTCGTACATCAACAGAAAAGAAGCACAATTACAACAACGCTCTAGTTTCATGTACGAAGTCTAGTATAAAGCAAGTAACAAAAGGAGATCATTACATTTCTGTCAGATGGTTACCATGGTAACATTGTTAGCATTACCAAAAGTCACTAGTTTTATGTTAAAAAGACAGATTAATATACATATTATACTCCGTGAATATTATTATGTACATTTACTATGTAAGCCCTACACAGTGTAGTACGTTACAAAGCCAGGTGTAGAGGGCAGAAGCTCCTCATCAGCAAACCCCTACACAGCTGCCCTAACTAGGGCGGGGCTTACCTCTGCTCGGGGCGGGGCTTACCTTTGCTCGGGGCGGGGCTTACCTTTGCTCGGGGCGGGGCTTACCTTTGCTCGGGGCGGGGCTTACCTTTGCGTGCGCTCAGGGTGGGGCTTACCTCTGCGAGCGCTCAGGGCGGGGCTTACCTTTGCTCAGGGTGGGGCTTACCTTTGCGTGCGCTCAGGGCGGGGCTTACCTTTGCTCAGGGTGGGGCTTACCTTTGCGTGCGCTCAGGGCGGGGCTTACCTTTGCTCGGGGCGGGGCTTACCTCTGCGAGCGCTCAGGGCGGAGGTGTACACCAGCAGCAGGAGGCCGTAGTTCAGGAAGCTCTGGAACATGGGTGTGTCCACTCCAGCGTCCGCCAGGTACTGACAGCTCACGGCGGTGCCACAGATCAGCAGCGACAGCACCTGCCCATCGCCACCGTCTTCAGCAGACGCCTGGAACACAAGCCAAAGGTTCCTCCTCTTATAGTTTTAACTCAGAGTCAAAAACAGCCCAAACTCTCTCTTCACCGTGTTTATTCTCTGACGTTCTGTCGCTTTGAGCCGGAGATTTATCCAGGAAGTGACTCCAACATTTTGCAACAGTTCGGAAAAGTTTGGGACACTTTGGAATATTTTCTTTGTAAATATTTGACTTTATTTTTTGTATCCATTTTTTTTATTTTATTTGAAACACACTCGGCACTAATGACACTTCTTGCACTAAGCAAAGCAAACACAAAGACAGTTGACCAGTAACACTTTTTGATGCTGAAAAATAGTTTTATAAAAAGAAAATCTCCAACTTCTGTGTGAATGCAGCAGATCTGTAATAGGAGGGAGCGCTTTTGAACACACATGTTCAACGCAATTTCACACATGAGATGCTGCTTTTAAAGTTCTGACCCTCCTCTTTCTGATGCAAAAAACGGAACATCTCTATAACTGTTGGATAAATATTGCTATTCTCTATATTTTGCTTTTCTTACACGTCATAATCTGCTGACTGGAAAGATGTTACTAATGCTTCTGCTTTGAGTTACAGATTTTGGTTTATAAACAGAAACATTGAGCAGCCGTGTGTGTGTCCAAAACCTGGACTGTCTCAAGGACGAGATAAATGAATACTGTGTAAAATACTGTGTGCTTGCAAATTGTTATTTACTGCTCTGGTATGCAACCCCCCTTCCCTTAGACCAGAGCAGTACATTGTATACTAGGGACGTGAAAAACTGAATAAAATGCAATGTGAGATAACAGAGAGCTCAGAGCGGACACGGGAGGTTTGGCCCCAGCTTCGTTTGTAACTGAGTCTTTATCTCTGTCTGTCTCTCCTTGCAAGTAAAATGGTAATCTGTCTTGTCTCGCTTTCCTTGATTAATTATTGTTGTTTGTTGGTTACCAGCTCCAACAATAACTCTTCTGTCCGGAGTCAGACCAAATATCAGGCCTTGAAACCGGACACTTAGGGCAGAGATGGACCTTTGCTCCAAGTTAGAAAGGCCGAAAAGATTGTCGGGAAAACAGAAATGTTATTTACTGAAATGAATACCATAAAGTCTCAGATTAAACGGCTCTTACCAGGTGAAGATCTCCTTCATCTTGTAACTTCGCAGACCGCGGAGAGAGAATTTCCCAAACAGCTTCTGCTCCGGGGGTCCCTCCATCTCCGACAGGACCCCGGGAGGGCTGGGTGATCTGGACACAAATGAAGATCTCAAGATTATTGTGGACTTTTCAATAAGCACGCAAACATTAAAGGGGGGGTATTATGTAAAATGGACTTTTTCAAGCTTTATATCATGTTATTATGTCATTCCCTCATTAAACACATGCCTGGAGTGTTGCCTTGGCTCATTCACATATTTTTGAGTAATCAGTAAAAACTTAGACGGCAGCCATTTTAGGTGTAGCTATGCCTCAGTCCTCCTAGGAACGCCCCCACCTCCTGGAGACGCCTCTGGACCTTTCGTCACCAGCCAAGCCACCAACCACTGCTCCTCAGCTCAGCAGAGCCCCCTCCCCGCACAGTAGTGTTGTTTAGATGCCACAGCAGTGTGCTGAAGGGGGCGTGTCGGAAAGCTTCTTAAAGAGACAGAGGCCTATTTCAAGACGTTCAGTACAGCCATTTTGAGAGAGCAATTTTATTCAAGGCAGTTATTTTAATTTACTGCATATACAGACCAACAGAAGGTTACGTCATCATTGTAGTATGCTATAGACTGGTGCTATGTGATTGAAAAAAGCAGAATACCCACTCTTTAAGGGAATTGTCCTGAACAGACTACAAAAGCAAAGACATTTTCCCCCATTTCTTTCCTAATTTCTTCCCAATTTTACCTATTTTCCTCCCCATTTCTTCCCATCCACTCCCAATTCCCAAAAAAGCTATTTTAACCTATTTCTTTTTTTCAAGTTTCCCCGATCTCTACCCAACATTTTAAAACAACTTTTCCCCATCTTTCCACATTTCTTGACATTGGAGAACTCAAGCAGTGATGTACATATTATCTCGTAGACGATATGTTGCTCACCTCTGACCACGGGCCCCTCCACCTCCGACAGGACCCCGGGCCCCTCCACCTCCGACAGGACCCCGGTCCCCTCCACCTCCGACAGGACCCCGGGCCCCTCCACCTCCGACAGGACCACGGGCCCCTCCACCTCCGACAGGACCCCAGGCCCCTCCACCTCCGACAGGACCACGGGCCCCTCCACCTCCGACAGGACCCCGGGCCCCTCCACCTCCGACAGGACCCCGGGCCCCTCCATCTCCGACAGGACCCCGGGCCCCTCCATCTCCGACCGGAGCTGGACACAGAGTGAGTTCACTTTCACACAGTTTGTATCTCCTGTATCGGAGCCGCTCAGGGTCATCGGCGCAGCCAGGCGTAAACAGCGACTCCAATCACCTCCGGAATGTGCTTTCCTCGATCAAACTGCCTTTTATCTCTGCACCGACGAAATACACCAGATCAGCCCTGACAAACGCAGTTAAACTTTAGACCAGTTTCTAATGGAAAAATACTATACGGAAAGTAAAGCCACAAAGATCAGTGTTTGTCAGAGCAATTTGGTTCATAATAATAAACATATTAACCTCTTAACCCCTGCCTGAACCGAGCACATTTTCTCATGTCCGGCTTTTCCCAAAGTTTACAGCCAGAGTAACGCCTCATTTGAAAGCGAAGACCGACATAATCCACCTAAGCTCCTTCCTCGTTATGATCCACACGTGTTTGTCCTTTGTGGTTGTGTTTTCATCACATTTTTGTGGCTTAATAACAGTTACACTAAAAAACACAATGTGGACAAAACGCTACAAAGAAAGCAATGACAACATGGCAAACATGTGACAAAAAAAATGCAACAATAACGACTATACTGTGAAAACAAAGACCAGGAAGAAACTATAGGCTGTGAGCTCCAGCTGAGAAGCTTTTGGGATCTTTATTTTTGGGTAAAACTGGAGAACATGTGCTCAGTGAAGGTGGTTAGTGTGAGACTCCGGTGGACACGTGTCTGACACTATGAGTAAAACATTAAATCACATTTAAATAAAGGTCTGTTGTTCTCAAAGGTTTTCTTATTGGAACAGCTGCTCCACAAGTGCAATAAAACTCAATCTGTAATCTGTCTCTCATCGTAAACACGTGGTAATTCTGATTAAAATACCAGTGGATTTGTGGATCATTTCAGATTCAGTAAATGCGGCAGATCAGACACGTTCTTACATCAAATAAAAAGCCTCAGAAATCGCTTCACCGTCACGTGTAAATGATAAATATGAGCAGACACTTACGTTTCGCTCTTACTCCATCAGAAACACCGTCAGACTCTCCGGTAAAGCGAAGATAATCCGGTTTTAGTGAAAGTTTCCCGGTGTCAACATGATGCACGAGGACCAGCCGTACCCCTCTGACCCGCCCCCCGAGGGCTCTGATTGGTCAGAGCTGCGCGGCGCAACCGAACTACCCGGAAATAAAACCGGAAGAAAACAAAGAAATGAAAAAGTAAACTAAATTAAATAGACACTGAAGTTTTAGATTTTAGTGTAAATTATAACAATAAAAAGATAATATAAATGTAGTAAATATGTTTTACTCCTAAAATGCATAATATACATGCATTAGCTACAATATCATTAAAAGTAATTTATTATGTTTAGCAAATCACAAATCGTTTGCCCCACAGCATTAATGCCTAAATCATATTTCAATGTTATTGGAAAACAAGAAAAAACATATTTTATAGAAAACACATTGGTATACTTTATTTAGGCAATGCAATGTAAAAAAAACATCAAATAAGTGCATATGATGTCGGGGGTGGGGCTTATAAGCTTTTGCTTCAGCCCAC
The DNA here is from genome assembly GCA_007210695.1 of Neogobius melanostomus. Taxonomy (NCBI): domain Eukaryota; kingdom Metazoa; phylum Chordata; class Actinopteri; order Gobiiformes; family Gobiidae; genus Neogobius; species Neogobius melanostomus. The sequence continues at coordinate 1,067 of VHKM01000584.1, read as the reverse complement.
TCCTTTTGAGCAGAATTTTAACTGCTCAAATAAACTAATAAACTAAACTAAACTAAACTAAGCAGTAAGGAACCACTCACTTAGACTGAGAGATTGTATTTAGTTACTGAATACCTGCCTTACTTTTTGCCCCTTGAAGTTTTTGATAGTCTTTGTAGATAAGACATATTTACATAAAGATATATTTAACATCTGTTTGCACGTTTCCTGTCTGTCCTGCACAGCCTGAGTGTTTCTGACAGCTGAATGTAACAAGTGAATTTCTCCATTGTGAGATCAATAAAGACTTATCTTATCTTAATATTTTGTAACGTATCCCATTACTTTGTCTAATCAGAGAACTGTATTCTGAATACTTAGATACTTTCACATTGTCATATTTATGTATAAATACAGCGTATAATTAGAAAATGAAGACTCCGTTTGCTGAAACACCTGTTATAAACTCACTCACCATTAATGAGGAACTCTTTAACTCTCGGCCAATGGAGCAGCAGATACAGCATCATGTGACACGTGTGTTTGTATGAACTGTGGCATTAAAATCTTTATTTAATTTTAGGAGGAAAGGCAGGTCGACATTAAATATTCCATCCATTTTCTTCCGCTTTATCCGAAGCCGGGTCACAGAGGCAGAAGTTTCAGCAGAGATGCCCAGACCTCCTGATCCACACACACCTCCTCCAGGAGGCCACACCAGGCCTCAGAGACATGGTCCCTCCAGCATGTCCTGGGTCTTCCACAAGGCCTCCTCCCAATAGGACATGGGACACCTTAACATTAAAACATTAAACATGAAAAGTTCTTTATAATGTTGTAAATATGGAGCTAAATGTAATGACTGATACTGGGATGTTTTACCTTGATATTTGGAAAGTAACTATATCTAAATACTTTACTAGAATACAGTTACTCAAAATGAGTATTATAAATACATGTATTCAGTTACTTCCTAGGAGGGTGAAGTGTCTTGCCCAAGGACACAGTAACAGTGAGCACCTGCAGGAGTTCAAATGTCTCCTTGTTGCATGAGTCAGGCAGGAAGTAAGTTACTGAAGGATGAACTC